>VXBU01012608.1:24106-73882 GCA_013400315.1 Bombycilla garrulus | reverse complement strand
GGTCAATTTCGCCGAGGAGCCCATGCAGACCGCCTCCGAGAGCGGCGAGGACGAGCAGCCGCCGCCGCCGCCGCCGCCGCAGCAGTTCCCGGGTAAGGAAGGCTCCCCGCCCCGCCGGGCCCGGGGCTGGGGGCGCGGGGGGCTCAGGTGCGCGGTCGGCGGGGATCGGGGTCCCGGCCCGGGCCGCTGGCGGCGTGAGGAGTCCCGGGGCCGCGGGGGCGCGCTGGGCTCGGTGCGCGGGTACGGGCAGCGAGCGAGCACCGCGGGCACTGACCGCCGGCGCTGACGCCAAACAGTGGAGCCCGCGGGAGCTTTCCCGTATCCCGCGGCAAAGTTCAACCTCCCGGGCTTTCCCCTGATGTTCCGCGGGGCTGGGTGTTCGGCGTACAGGTATCACCAGCTGCATCGCTTGTAGCGTGTGTAACAGTCTAGCAAAGATGTATCTTTAAGTTTCGTTTTTATTAGAGCAAATCTGCATTCTGCAATTAGTGCGGAGGTATGTCTGCCTTAGAAGACTCTAATGGGCACGTTACTGTATTCACGCACTTGATTAATCGTTTTACGTGGATGTACTTATATGTGTTTTAAAAAGTAGAGCACAATTTAAATCACGATTTCTTCCTGAAAGCCAGGGTGAAATTTTCTGCATTTAAAAGGGCCTGTGGAACAAGTGTTGCTGTGACAGCAAAGAACATTTGCAGTATCTTTGCGTTTGAAGGCAACACCGACCCACAGGCAGCTAATGACACCTTATCTTTGTGTCGCTGACAGGCTTTATTTAGAGACTGTGTCAATCCATCTGCCGGAGTGGGTTATGGGACGGGTAGGAGCTGTCTCTGAAGGGTGCACAGTGCTTTGTCTTTGTGTCATGAGCAGGCTGACTGAAGGGTCAGTGAATAAGGTTACATGGAGAAGAGGAAAGCATCCAAGCATCATTATCCTATTTTGTTTGAGGATAGCTTGAAGGGTATCTCATAGGATCATCAAAACAGTCATCCATCAGAGTCCTGCTAGAGGTAGATTTACTTAGCAGAGTACAGAAGGCAGTTGTTTGCTAACTGAAATTCAGTGCAGGTTTTGAAATTATGTGTTATGTGCGTTTCATAAGGAAATGTAGATAAATAAGTAGGCGTTTAAGAAGTGGGTAAGTTTTCAAAATGCTTCATGTTACCCCATAAGACAGTCGCCATTCTTTTCATCTGTTCTTTGCAGCTGTGCCCATGTGTATTTAATGAGAAATTGAATCTGTCAGTCATGTTCTGCAGATTTATGTGGCAATTTTAAACTGTAATGCTGATTATGTGAGATTAATAGAAATTTGAAAATTTGCTGTCTTTTAAAGCTGAAATGGCCATAATGTGGAAGAAAAGAATTATTATCTCAATTCACTAAAACTAGATGTGATTTTTCAAACTTTAATTATTCTAACACCAAACAACCTCATTGGTAAATGGAGAGCTGGAATGTTGTATGGAGGGAAATGCAGGAAAGTAGGTTTATTTATTAGTATGTAGTGTTACATACCTGTAACTTTACAGAGTGCTCTAAGAAGCTTTCTAAGCTTTTCTAATGAATACCTGTAATCAAGATTCTTTTGACAATCTTTTTGTTGTGATTGTGAAGAGAGAAAGCCATTATTGTCACTATTCTCGTTGGAGACATGCTTAGTTTGACAAATTGATTTACTTGTTTGACAGAAACCCTTTAAAATACCACATTTTTAAGCCTAACATATTCTGAATGTTTAATCATGTTGTGGTTTGTAAATTCTGTCAGTTCAAATAATTATTAATTGAAAGAAACAAAGAATGAAAATATTTATGAAGCCATGTGAAGGGTAATAAGAAGTAACTAATGGTAAATGATTACTAATGGTGTGCTTGTGTATGTGTGCATTGTGCAGGAGTGTGTATTTTAAATTCAAATTTTATGTCTGACCTGAATATATTCTTCTAAGGTAACATAACAATGCATCCAGTCAGCCTTTTGTTAATAACTGGAGGCATAAAGACTTGCACTCAAGTATTTGTTTAATGGGTTTAAATACTAATTTAAAATGCTTCTGCTTTCTGTTTGTAGAAGTAGCAACTGTTAAGAACTGAAGTTTGGGGAAAAGTTTTTAATTTTTTTTCTTTTGCCCTTATGAATTATTAAACTTCTTCTGTATAGCAAATTTGTCCTGTTTGCATCTTTAGGAGAGGACAATACATTTGAAAAGTTGTTAAACAAATGTAAAATGAAAACCTCTGTGAAGGAGGTGAGACCTGGTGGGGGTATTTTTCATTTGCTAAAGCTGAAATGTCAAACTGACAGTATTCCTTAATCAATTCAATCAGAGCATTGTTGAGCTCTCACTGTCAATGCTCCAGACCTATTTTTTTCTCCTATCAAATGTTTCTAAATACCTACAAGCACTGCAGCTGAACTCTTTGTCAGAATTAGTTTTGTCCTTGAAATGTATTTTGGAAGGTACATGAGCATTATCCTATTTCAGAAATGAGCTGAGGCATAATCTGTGTTAAAAAGAAAAAAACCCTGTACTTGGGATTAAGAGTTATATGTGAACCTTGAATTAAACTCTATCCAGGTTGCTGCTGTGTCCATTACAAATCACACACAGGTAAAAGCAGTTACCTTTATGGAGGGCGAACTTTGTTGTATCAGTGTCTTGGTTTTGAATTGGCACCTGGAGTTAAAGTGACCTCAGGAATGACATTTTTATGTTCAGAGCACTTAGATTATCCCCTTTAGAACATATGGTTTAATTTGGGAATGTGTTTTAGGTTTTCTGATTGATTTGTTTGTCTTGGGTTTTTAAAACAATTATTTCATTGTCATATGTGTGTGTATTATTATTAATCAGTTACAACAACAAATTCCTCATAATACTAACAGCAGTCACTAAATTGAATGGGAAATATACATAAAAATGAGTCCTATTTTAGGAAATTTGTCAAACTTTTAGCAGGTCCGAAGTACGTATTAAGATTTATTACACTGTGTCTGCAAAATTTGAAAATCCTTAGTAAGTTATTTGTTCTTTTTGCAGTGACTGTACTTTTCTTTTGACGTTACCACTTACATGGTGATTTGCAACTTATTTTGATGGGCAATAACCCATGTAATTTGTAGCAGTTGTTTTAAAATATTTGCCATAGATAAAAATTGGTATTTCATCTAGCCTTAATATGAATTACTAGAGAAGTTTTTCGAGGTAACATTGCTATTCTTTAAACTCAAAAATTGCAGTGCTGTATGTATTATTTGGCACGACATAGCCTCTGTTTATTTTTCTTTTGTTTTGTTTTACTTTAGTTTGTTTTGGTGTCTTTCTCAGATAGTGGTGTATTTTAACAGGAAAATACTACAGCTGTCCTTCTCCTCCCCCGTGTGCTTCTGTTGGTGTGTTGGTTGCTTTGAGTTTCTTCTTTGAAAAGTTGAGCTAGAAAATGCAAGTCTGTATCTCAGCTGATTGTGCCTAAATAATATGAGATCACTGTTTAGGTAAAACATACATATTCTACCTTATGATACTAATTTTAAAGGCATGTCTTTATTATAGTTAATTTATTCATTCTGAAGTGTTTTACAGATGTACTGTTCATAGAAATTTTTAAATAATAGGTAAATTGTAGAAATCAGAAAAACGTTGCACACAACTACATTTGTTTCAAGTGTAGATAATGGGTAGATTAGAGCAGTGGAATGGGTCATTAAGGACAGAGGAGCAATATAAAAATACATACAAGTTGTAGTAGAATATCTTTAAATCGGGAGCTATATAGAAAAGTATGTGAATTTCTTATAAATGCGTACATTCAAACTAAAATCTGCAGTATGATGGGTAATGGCTGAAATCACCCCCATCTGGTATGTGCTTAGCCAACCTTAGAAATGAAGTTTTAATGATTTCTACAGTCACTCTTTTGAAGTACAGAAAGAAATAAAGCATTATTTGTATGGTTCTAAGGACAAACCCGATGGGACCAGGGCTGGAGCAGCCTTACTGTGGATGCAATTTAGAAGAGAAGCTCCCTCCCACAGACCAGTCCCTTGTGAGCATGGCAGTGTTGGGGCACTCCTTGGCAAGGCTTTGGGCCATATCTCCTTGCAATTTCTAGACTAGACCTGCTGTCATTCAGAGAATAACATGTGTAAATTAAGTGTTCAGGGTGGGTTTTTGGGAAGAAGATGGATTCTGTGCAGGAAAAGAATTCAAGCTGCATGAACTGGGTGCCTTGCTGGTCCAGTGGGCCTTGGTCAGGGGTTGGCTACTGCCTGCTCTACAAAACTTTCTATCCTTGCTGTAAATATTCAAAAAATGCAGATTTGTGAAATAATGGTTTCCAGTATTTTTGACAGGAGGAAACTAAAATATTTTCATTCCACTAACAGTTATTTTAAAGAGTAAACCCAAGCAAGCTGGCAGTTGTTTGTGGTTTGTTTGGGGTTTTTTTAATCCCTTAATCTGACACAGGTGTTTTATTCAAGTTGAGAGATTTGTCATCAAAAAACTAGTCTGACAAAATTATAAACAATGAGAAATGTGAAGTTGTAGTATCTACCATTTAATAGCCTTTGTTATAAGGACTATGGTTCCCTCTCAGATATGTATCTACTTATGATTGTCAACAAAAGAAATACTTTTGACTCAACCATTAAAAAAAAAGTATGTTTATATTAATAATTTAGTTGGAATTATAGCCTCCACTCAAAAGCATTTATGCATCCCTGCTCAAAATTATGCATGCATGAGTGGAGGTGTCTCTGCTGGCTAATATTTTGTTAAAGTTTGTTAAAATGCACTGAAGAGAAGTAGGATAAAATTCCAAAGACCTATGGATAGAAAAGTTGTAGAACTATACCAAAAATATTTGGATATGTCTTCGTCTTCTTTTTTGCTAAACAAACAGCGTAGAGATGATTTTGGCTGACTGTTCAGCTTGGAAAAAGAGAGCAGCTTTAATTCAGTATGTATAGGAAGACATAAAATTTTACTGGCATGGGTTTGTAGTGATTGCATTATGAATTATAACCTATAAGCAACGTCAGTACTAACATTTGCACAGCTTGCTTGTATCATGTCTGTTTCAAAGGAAAACTTGCTGCCTCTCGAACTCTCTAGGAATTTTGTTTCATTTGCTGATTTCATTTCAGTTACCCAAAGAAACCTTATATTTTTTTTGTTCCCTGTATTTAGTCCTGTTTGTGCATTTAAGTAAATGGAAAAAAAACCAATTTATTTCCCTGCTTGGTGAAGAGAATAAAGATTCATCTCTGGACATTAGGAGAGTGTTTGTTTTTAGAATGTGCTCCTACAGCATAATGATGTAGTGCTTGTAACCTGCACAGAGGTGCTTTGTGCATCTGTCAGGAAGTTAAGCTTGGTTTAATACACGTTTGTCCCAAATCTGTTATGCAAAAGTATTGCATTATGTTCTCTAGTTCTGTCCAGTTCCCCCAGTCCGCGTGAAATTGCCTAAACAGTCAAATCTCTGCAGACTGGCCTGAGCTGCTCCTGTAAATCTGGAACATATGGTTTGGAAATCACACATTTAGGTCGCAAGGTACAGATTAATCAAGGTACAGGCTGCTGCTGCTGCACTTCTGGTCTTCAAATATCCAAGATGACCCCTAGATTGGGGAAATTTCCTTTGTTGGGACAGTGATGAAAAAAACAAGAAGGCTAGGTGGAAGGCAGGACATGGAGGAAGGAAAGGAGTCAGTGTGTGGTAAGGAAAATATAAAGGTAAAAACAAGAGGAAGGAGGAGATATAGAACTGAAGTAAGAGGAGAAAGATTAAAGAATAGAAAGCACATTAAATTCTCTGCCATTATTTTTCTACCTGGCTATAGCCCTGCTGTCCCAAATTTGTCCTGAATTTTCTATTGAAATTATGTTTGGCTTAAAAATATATTTCAGAAGAGTATAAATGTGAACTTAACTGAAATCAGTGGTCAGTGCATTGTATGGATGTGAATTTGGTCAGCTGATGCTGAGAGAACTATTAAATGTTTTGACATGGTCATCTCTCGTATTACCATGTCTGGAGCCTCATAACACTTGCATTTTAATGAAAGTTTTGACTCAAGTTTGTTATGGAGGATTCAGATTGGTTTTCAGCCATTTTCTGTTTTAAAAAATAGTAGTAGTGGTCATCATGAGGGAAGTCAACAGGTACATGGGTACAGCTGGCATTTTCATGGCTAAGAGAGCCAAGATGATCCTGATGGAGAAATGGAATATTGAACAGAACATAATGGGCATGGTGAAATGTCCCTACTGTTAATGCTTAATACAAGTCACAGTGGTTGTTTCACCAACTATTATTTTAATGGAAATGCCTTAAAGTCACGATGTAGTGTAACTATTCCCACCCCAGGTTTGAACTCCTGTTATGAGCTTCAAGTGAGTGTAATTATACAGAGGCTCTGTGCTTTAAAAAGGTGAGCAATTTTTATAAAGTGAATAAAGGAGGGAGAAGAGTTTGAGAAAAAGAGCCATTAAAAATGGCTCAGTGTTCTCTGCTGCTGGAATAGGTCTTGACTTACATAAATTAGGAGAACAGGTGATTTTACTAGGAATGATACGTTTATCACGTAGTCTGTTTGATATTGTTGGTTGTTTTATGGGTATGGGTGCATACAGGATGAACTCCATGTATACATTAATTACTGCATGGTAGATAAACCTGTCAAAAGAAATAAGCTTGTCTATAAGTAGGTATTACCATAAACATCTAACTATGATGGTATTGTTTGAAAGTATTCTTATGAGAATTCTAAAGGAAATATGCACCTTTTTTTTTCCCTTTTCCTTGGGACATTGGATGATGATACTGGTAAGTCTAGATAGCTTTATATGGGGGTTTTATACTGAAACCCCTTATCCTTTTAGGGAACCCTTTTAGGCTAACCCTTCCACGTGCTGGGTAGGAGTGATAACCCATTTGCTGCATGGAACTGAACATTTTGACCATGACAAGTAATTACAAACTTGAAGGTTTATTTAATATTTTTCTTTATTTAATACATTTTTGGTCTGTAGATCAGTTTTCACTCAAAATACTAAACAAGACTTTGTTGAAGAGGGTGAAATATGGCTTTGAGTGTACTTTGTTTTCTTTTTTTATTTACTTGTTTTTATTGACTTATTTTTTTACTTTTCTAATTGATTTGCATTATTACACTTGTAGAAAAGCATCATGTTTATCAATTAGTTTTTTCATTAAAAAATTGAGGAGCTCTGTTTCAGTTTTTTGTGCACATCATGATAAAAATAGCAGAAGTACTCACACAGAATTTCTATTTGCAGTTTCTAGGCAGTGTAATACATGAATCCAGATTTAAATCGAGGTGGCAAGTAACCCAGAAGACACAGTTTTGGGGTTACATCAAAAAGATGATGGTAATCAAATGTCCAGTGTCTCATTCAGCATTTCCAATGGTACCATGTCATACAAAAACATGGGAGGTCCGAAATGAAGGGGGATGGAGACAGGCAAGGGTGCCTGAAGTGCGTAGGAGTAAAATGCAGATTGTAAGTACAAGGTATCGTCAGAGTGAACTGTACAACAGCCATATGGCAGTTTGCCATCCTTTCCATAAACGATATCCTTTTAGCATTACTGCTCAGAAAAGTAATTTGTGGACCACAGATAAAATAAGGAAATTGTAAAGAATAGAACTACTAAAAAAAAAAATCCAAATTTTAATTTAATCAGCCTTGCCTTATTGTGCTATAACACTATGGATAATGGAAGGTAGAGTTGTAAAAAGTATGCTGTAACAACATAAAGTGTTTTTCACTTATGTGTTTCACTCTTAAATTGCTTAATGAGATTAAGAAAAAAATCATCAGAGCAAGAACTTGAAGTTGAGAGCTTGAGCAGGTAAAAGCTGATAATGAGAATAGCTGTCTTACGCATACAGTTTCAGTTATTTGACTGAAGTGGTTTCTGTAAAGCTGGGCTAAAAGGGACAATTAGTAAATATTATGAAGACTTCCTGAATGGAGGGTCTAGAAAATTGCTCTATAAAATAGATTTTGAAAGGAGAAGTAACATGGTCTTTCCTGCTCAGTCATTCCAGATACCATCCTGCTTGTATAAAGATTTTTATAACAGCATCAATTTCTTCTGAATCCCTGTGATGCAGATGTCAAACATGTTTTTGTAAACAGTGGTAGTGTTTTCATGTTATACCTTTTTAGCAGACATGTCCATTGTAAAGCGTACCAGGTAGGAAGAAAAGAAAACCTTGCCCAGCACTGGAAAGAAAGCATTCCTTGAAAAGCCTCAGTGTGGACTATAAATAAAGATGTACTGAATTCTTGGTATTGGGATGAACACAAGCTGGAACTGAGCGCAAGCATTCAGATTTGCCTGCCTGAGCACACAGGCTGAAATTCTTGGTGTGTTTTTCCATTCTGATTTTAATGATCATTTGTAATGCTAGTGTGAAAAACAAAATTCAATGCCATGAGTTCTAAGGCTGTGGGATATGGCTTAACTGGAACTCAAGCTGTCCCTGGCAGCTTTGCTATGGCCTTTTTTGGATGACCTTGCATATGAATATATATTGTCACTGCACCAATCTGCTCCTTCTAATTTGTTTCCCATTATTTTTACCACTGAAATTGTTCCCTTTTAGATCCTCTCTCTGAAGCTGTCACACTTCTCATGTTTTCATTTCACTTTGATTCTGAAGAACTCCATCTTTGGGCCAGTAATTGCCTTTGCTAAAAAATGCAGACTAATACCACAAGTCTTTGAAATAAGTGTTGATCAAGAATCTTTGCTGTTTAATGTATTGGAAATGAATGTCTAAAAGCTAGTAAACATGTATTTAAGTAGTTCTCCTGTTTTAACAATGGTTAATATGACAAAAAGTTTGTCTAATAGAGGGCTGGAATCGTCCTGAGATTTCTTGTTCTCTTCCAAAGCAATGTTTGTGATAGTCATCACAGTTGCAGACAGAAACAATTACAACAATATGTGCTATAGACATCTATCAAAATTTTATTAAGACTTCAAACAAATGCTTTCTACCATTGTAATAAGCCCATTTTCTCATCATGAACAAGTTTTGAAAATTGTATATTCTTAATAATTGATTATATTAAACATTAGAGGGAGAGGTTTAATTTTTGTCCCCAGTTATGCCTAATTTCTACTGAAATTGAGAAGTTAGGATCCGGTAGCTTTATCGATCTGTTTCTTCATGAGTCTCCATAGTACTAGACCCAGACATCATTTTATCTTTAAAATGATATTACTTAGTTCTATTTTTGAGGTTTTTATTTTCCAGTTCTGAATGCATAGTGCTTTTTCTTTCCAGCCATTTTTTTCAATAACTTTGAGTAACATTCAGGCACCTTTTTCTAAAACTTATCTATTAGCTGATAATTTATCTCTCCCTACTGGTTTTTAATAGGTAATCTAAACATGAGAAACTTTGATCTAGCCTTCACCACTACAATATTTAAGCATCTGTGAGGTAATTTAAATACAAAGTTAACAGTCTGCCTTCCTTCCTGTTTCTTCAGCCTACAGGAAATATTGTTTAATGCCTAATGCACATATAAAAATGGGTTTGAAAGAAGATAGATGGTTATTTATTCTTAGATCCTACTAACTTCAATTCTTGTTAAAATTTTTATCTGCAGTATTTTTCTGCATGTCTCCCTTGCTAATCTGTCAGTTTCCCCCTTCTATTGAAATGTAGCTGCTGCTGGCAGTTGAGGTGGGAGTACATGTAGATTAATTTCCATTATCCACCTTGCAGAAAGAAGTAATTTGTTCTTCTGGTTTTGCCTTCTTTGCATCAGGAATAAAATGGAGTCACTGATTTAAGTGCACCCTAGTTTGCTGTCTATCTGGAATATATTGTCATATGAATATGGCTCATCTGTAATTACTTCAGTATATGGCCTCAAAGAAAATGCAAAAAGAAGAGGAACAATGTCATACTTTCTTCAAGTCCATCCTTCAGATTATTTTATTAAGCACAGCCTCAGGGTTTAGGAGGTATAGGGAGAGTGGGAAGTCTTGGGATCTTGGGAAATCTAATCAAAGAACAGTTTGAGCTTGTAGGAGAGAGCTATGCTTCCCGTGCAAATATATGTAATATATGTAGGTGTTTGTCCTCTTCTCTGGCTTTGTTTTTGGGAATTCGAGGAGTTTCTTGACAAGAGCTTCTGTAAATTCTTCTAAAAAGACTTGAGTTTTTTGCTCCTGTCAAAATTGGATGTCATTGATCCATTTCCACCAAAGAGGTTTCCTGAGAAGGTTATATGGTGCACAAAAGTACAGCAATGTGTTGCAACCTACTTCTTCCATCTCAGCCTTTTTTTGACTGAAGGATCTTTCTCATGCACTGGAATAAAGAAACAAAAACTGAAAAATCAACAAACAATGAAAAGAAACAAATGGTAGTAGGATACAGTAAAAGACAGTAAGAAAAATGTCTGGTTTTCATCTTAAGAGGGTATCAAGTGTTTTGTTTTCCTTCTTCTGCTTTATTCATTTATTTATTTATTTTTGGTATGTGAAATTAAGAAGGTTGCTTGATCTGCTGTTTATCCAGGAGCTCACTTAGGGGCTAAGATCCATTTTCCTGGTTTTGAGATAAAGTATTATTTGCATTTCTGTTTTAGAGTAATGGGAGATAAATCACAGAAATGTGTGTGATCACCCTTCTAAGTCGGAAGGAGGCAGGTTATTATTTACAGTTCTAGCACGACACTCACTGTCTTCATAGCTGTAACACCAGATGACATAAGTCCATAAGGACTGAGCTGATGTCGGGTGCATGTATAGGCCTTAGGGAAGAGGAGACAAGTACTCCTGGATCCAGATCGTTGTAGTCATCTTGGTGTCAGCCTGTACCTCATTGGGTGCTTACTGAAATACATTTTTGCATGTTAGAAAAATGTTTTTATGTTTTACTCTGGAAGAATTCTGCCACTATAGCATCTGGATCCTTGACAGAATCAAAACTAAACATGCAAATGAGCTTCAGAAAGGTGTCCTTAAATCCTACAGGTTAAGGAGAGTGTTAGTCCTTCTCCCTAATAAAGCAGGCCATTTATTGCCTCTTCTAGCTTGGTGGTGACACACCCAAGGTCCCTTTTTTGGGAGGTGGCCACCCCTCAGGAGGGATCTGTCCCAGCAGGCACTGCTAGAGGCCCCACTGGCATGGGCATAAGCAGAGCATCATTCCACTGCCATGGGGAAATTTAATCATTGAGCAAAACTATTTTTGTTCTTATTATGAGCCTAGAGTTTTCTGTGCTTGCTAAGATGTGTTTAGCTTCTGAGAAAGCAGTTATTATTTGTGGCTGTGGTCAGTACATTGCCATCTGATGTCTCACCTTTGACATCTGTTCCAATGTCATTTTCAGTGAGGGATTTTTTTTTTTTAAGATTTGGTGTGTTTTATTTGCTGAAGTTATTATACAGTTGCTTGTGAAGAACTAATAAAACTGACTACATAGCTCTGAACATACAAACTGGCACATGCCTTCTTTGTTTCCTTAAATCACAGTGTGAATTTATTCCAGCTCTGGTTGGTTGGTGTGGGTTCAGTTCAGCTGGGGTGAAAACAATCCAGCTTGATGGCCTGAAATTGATTGTGTATTGTACCCTTGCAATGCTGAGTCTGGTTCAGGAAGCAGTGGATTCCTAAAGGTGCACTGCAGTGGAGGAAGCACCTGAGTGTGTGGTTCAGAGCCATCCAGTCCTGATACTGAGGATATTTAGTACTGATCAGGTGGCACACCAAGACTGAATTTATGTGACCTGTCTTTCATGGTAGGCATTAGTTTGGTTACAGCTTCTATTTTTCACATATTATTAGAAACTTCTTTCCTTTGAGGCTTTTGTCATTGTTAAATTGACTTGAAAATTCTAGAGCAAGTTCAGTTTTTTTCTTTTTTAAGGAATCTGTGTATCACTTGCAAAATGAAATTGCCCCTGCTTGTTTCCAATGTTTGAATGGCTTCCGCTGAAACCAATTTAAAGTTGACAGGCGAGGTTCTGTGGAACAACACTCTTTCTAAATATCAGGAATAGAAATGTAATTGCTGTGACACTTGGAGCAGTTACCTGACTGTGACTGGCGCTCAGGAAGTAAGAGGAGCCTGGTTATTGCTGAAAATACTTAGTTGTATTACATAGATGTTTTTGTCTTGTATTCATTTGGAAAATGTGCAAAGGTCAGACTAGAAACACTGTTTTAAAAATGTGAAGACCCAGCCAATAAGATGTACACATTTATTCCGGAAACACTACTTTACTTCTGGCTAGGAACTGACATTGTTTAACGTGTGACATTGTTTAACTTTTGCTCTGCATTCCAAGACAAAACAGTTTATAGAGCTGTAGAACTAATTTTTTTCCAGATGAAGGGATTAATTTAGCTTTCCTTTTAGCGAGAGCCTTTAATGCAGCACATTTTAGGTATAATTTTTTTTCCCCCTAAAACTAGCCTTATGTCTTGCACAAATTATGTTTTAGAGATTTAACAGTTGGAATATTTTTTAAGGATAACTTCTCCCTGTGTAGTTATTGTTTGACACGGGGCTCTGTGTTCCTAGACTGAGGATCAGATGCATATAACTGATTCTGCATAAATGTGTGGAAAGAAGATTAAAATTTTGTAGTCTGTTGTTGAAAAGTTACATAAATTCCAGTGAGAATGTGAGGTGAAACTTGGCACTGGATACAAATCTGTCACTCTTTTCCTGTTTGTATCTAAAGAAATTTTAATCATAGTTCTCAGTTTTAAAAAAAGTACTTTTGATGATCAGTAGTTTTGATATCCAAGATAACACGTGTTACTTTGATTTTGTTTTATATTGGTCAGATCCTACATGTTTTATGGAACTGGTTTGGTTTCTATGTAACTTCTTGTTTTAAAAGCAAAAAGGAGAGCTTTGAACTAGAGGTGTGAAACAAATGAAAGAGGCATGTTTATCAGAATTACTGGCATGTCTGTAAAACTGGATAGTGGTAATCTATAATACTTACAGAAATTTTAAGGACATGATACAGCAACACCTACCGTGCCTATGAAACTATATGCTTTAGAAAATACATATGTGTCTGTTTTTAATTGACTGGCCTGATGGAACTCTTGTAGTCCATCAAATTAGTGGTAAAAGCATTTTTAAATTATTATATATGGTGTAGTATAGTAACTGAGGATAACTTCTGATATCCTACCAGTCATAAGAGATATTTTAAAATTGTGGGAAAAAAATTACTTTAGTACTCTCTGGGTCTGGATGAAATCCACAAGACAAAGGAATTTGGACTGAAGGCTAAGTTTTATTCTATTCTAATCTCATCCCTTGATAACTATCCTTTAAGGGAGAATAATTATCCATAAATTAAAAATAGGACTTTGAAAGCTAAGACAGATTAGGTTTAATCTTCATGTGTGTCACAGACTTGCTGTGTGCCTTTGAGTAGTTTGCACTAGTGCCTGTTACTTGGTGAAATGGAATGCTTGCCATTCCCAGCTTACTGAGATCTTGTAGAAGTTTGTGTGTGAAGGATTGTGAAGGGCTCATGTGTCATTGTTTGCCTACAATACTTGAAAAAACTTCTGTATCTTAGAGTCAAGGGCCCAATTGATGCTAGAATTTAAGAAATTTTTATATGATGCTTCATTTTTTTCTGGCCAAATACAGAAAATGGTGGGTTTGTCTTTGATTGAAAAGTGCAGGAGTACCTGAGCAATCAGCAAAGCCCTTGTAAACAAAGAAGACATGGTTTGTTTAGGCTACAAAGATTACCCTTAAAAGTGTAATAAACCTGAGATTGCATTACTTGATATTCTTAACCCATATTGTCATTTACCAAATTGTTTATACAAAAGGTGCTTGTGGCTGTTTGAATGTAGGCAGGAGCCCGTACTATCATGTGCTCTTCAGGTCACATTTAACATAAAGGTCATGCATTGACTCAGCCTATAAAAGGTGAATTAATTTTTAGTCATAAGTCACTGTATTTTCTTAAAAAAATTTGTCCATTTTTGTAACTTAATGGGTTTTTAAAAAAATTCTCTTATTAGGGCAGAAAGTGTTCATCTATTTTTTTCTTGCTCAAAATAATTTTAATCTCCTCATCTTCTCTTCTAGTAACCTAATGTAGGTGCTGGGAATGTAAGTGAAAAGCAGTATTTATCCTGATTTATGAACTGAGTGTCCTTTAATTTCAGAAATGTCCTAAAGCAGTTCGTGTGGGTTTTGTTGTTTTGTTATGTTTTTTTTTTTCTTTTGAGAAAGCAAAGCAGAAATCTTAGAAAATTCCAATTTAATTTACAAAAATTGATTTTATTTTTTTTTCTGGTAAGGGTTTATTTTAAAGCATACATCTTCCAGTAAGTTAAAGAAGAAGCTCTAGTCTGTCTTTGTGGACACTTGAATATCCAGATCACTAGGCCAGTCTGCTTTTTAGCATACTTGTTTGCACATTCTCTTGGCTTCAAGAAAAGAATTTTTAGTGCTTGCACTTGGAATATGGCAGAGCCTGGAAAGTAGGGCTTTTTTTTTTTCAGAGAGGGGGGGTTGCTAGTCTGCCATGTACACAGTCAGGCAGGCTCATCTCTTAGTTTTTGTTTTCCTTTCTTAATGCAGTCTGGACATCTTCTGTTTACCTGCTCTAAAATAAATAGAATTTCTTGAAAGGCAGTATAGGTTGGGGGAAGACTGTCAGGACAAGTAGCACTTTGTCAGATACAGATGAATGCATTTTTGCCATTTCCCAAAGCAGAGAGTCTGAGCAAGATTCAAGGTGATCTGCATCTGCTAGTCTGCCTTTATTCTAACTCTGGATATTCCTGTTCAGTACCCAAAGCTTGGATCATGTTCCCAGGTAGGTAGTAAATGTGAAAATGTGTGTCGGACTTCTTGGATGGGTCTAAAGGGAAGGAGTCTTTGGGTCATGACCACTGACATTTGCTGTGGTTGGTTTTAGCTGTATTTCAGGTGATGGTGTCATTATCACAGGTAATTTAGCTATGGATTCTGAAGTGGAAGCACAGTAGGTATTGTTTGTTTGTTTAAAAGCCCTCTGGTGAAAGACCATTATTTTATGCCAAGAATTATTTAGTTGCCTGATGACTAGTAAGCCTGTTGGAGAGTTTTGCTGTCAAGAGTCATGGAAAGTTGGTCCCTGGTAGGATTCTCACATATAGTTACTGGAGGAAGTCAATGTTTTCAAGCATCCCTAGCCAGAGAAAGAACAGAATCTGTGTGAAAGTGACTGTGATGCTGAAGTTTACTTACAACAGATGCAACTTTTCAAGTGCTGCCCAAACTATTGAGCAAAATGGAGAAGTGCTGAAAAATCCATTGCTTGCCATTACTAGACATTTCTAGATGTGATCCACAAGTAATGGAGCTGGGATTTAGTTTTACATTGTGGAGTGCTTTCAATGCTACTGCAGTATCAAGAAAAGAAATTCTAGAACATAGATCTTTGTATTTGTACTTTGACTACCCCTTTTCTCAGGGAATGTTGTTCAGGTGCTGCCAGTAATTTCTGTTTCACATGAACACAGCAGAAGGTACTGAAATAAATTGATGTCTGCAGCTTCCTTTGCCACTCCTCAGCTCACTCGCATGGGTTGATTTGCTCAGGACAGAAAAGACATGTCCTATTAATCTGACCATAAGTTTTGTTTGGCTCTTTTTGACTTCTACATTCTCTTGAAAAAATTAGTTATTTGCCCTCAAGGTTTCCATAAATTAGGGGTAGGTAGGAAGAAGCTTGAGAATAAAGACTAGATACATAAAGGGGCCCAAGTGTCAATATTTGGTATCATTATGTAAAAATTACATCTTTGGGGAATACAAATCTCTTCACCAAGTTGGGGTATAGTCCTGAAATATTCTGGGGATGTTCTGAGTTGTTACTGAGGAAGAGAAAACCAGTTTGATATGAGTGAAGGCCTGGAAAAAGATGTTAAATGAAGGCATTATGCCACATATGTACTATATTAGCTTCTCTTTGCCTCTTGGCTCTGGGACAGTCACATGCAGCAGCTTGGGTCTGTGTTTGATCATGGTCATATAAATGTATGTATCATGATACATACAGAAGTTCTATCATGGCTGAGTACAAGACAGAAACTAGGCTGTGCAACATGTGTGCTGAGTTGCAGCATGTTCTACATGCCTACATTTGTGAGAAGAGAAAGAACAACAACAGAAAACTGAGAGCTAGCCATTCCAGAGGGAATTTCAGGATCAGCATGGTGTGATCATGGAGATGAGGCCCATGGTCTGTTTGCCCTTTGGTCAGTTGCTAGCCATCACAAGGCAATGGCTCTAAGTCCTGCCTGCTCATATGGAAAGTAGTTATTCCTAATTGCCACCATTCTTTTCCTGCCCAGTTCAGGGGAGAACAAATGCCAGCTGTTCAGTTTTGGAGGTGCCATTTGTAAGATCTTCACTTCTTTGTTGACAGATATGTCGATGCAGTGCTCCTTTGTGTCATTCTTTATCAATAGAGAGAACAACAATTTGTTTTATTGTAAGTCACAGTAGCTGATGTATGGATTTTTGTTGTTATTTGCAGTCCTTCAGTTGTTCTGGTAGATCTCACATATCTTCAGCAGCACCTGATTGCATTGCTGCTGAAGCAATGTCAACAGGCCAGCATGCAGCTAACTCAAGATTAAGCCTGTGAAGTTTTTTTGGAGTCACTTAGGTATCACTGTCAATCTGAATCACACCTGGGGTCTCTATAATTAGGGCATCATCAGTAGTCTTGTGGATGTGGATAGTAGTTTTGTCTGTTGGAAAGAGAGGCAGATGCTTGTATTATTCAAGTTGAATCTGTATCTCACCTTCTCCTTGGACTCATGTTGTCCCTCACGTGTGCAAGAGTAGGTGAGGGCAGATACTGCCATGGTGTCCAAGGCCTGTGTTGGAGTGCAGCTGCCAGCACCAGCTGTGCTTCATTCCCTTGCCTCTGAGAACTGTAAAGGCCAAATCATGAAGGGTGCTTTTACAGCTTCACTGTAATTCCCAATAGCTGCTTGCAGTAATTTGGCACTGTAGTATATGGGAAAGGAACGGTGAAATATTTTGGATTTTGTCTTTTATCTTCCCTCCTCTCTCTTCTGTCTTTGACTCAAACTCTCAGATATCTACACTAGTTTTTTGTAGCCCAGGCTTTTGTTGCTGGTATTGCCCAGGTCTGTAGCCTAAGAGTACAGACATTAGCTAGAAACAGAAAAACAAAACCTAGAAGTATCCTAAATGTGTTCTCAGAAGCCACACTCAGACCTGAGGGATCTGAGCTTGGGGGAGGTGTCAGCCACCAAGTTAAGTGACTCAGTAGATGTGTTCCTGGCTGGTGCGAGGACACTGGGACTTGTTCATTTTGTTGTCTTTTCACTAACTGGTTTTGTTGGCTGCCAGACATTGGGCAGTTTGTCTACTGTGGGAATTATGTTATCTGTAGTTTAACCAGGGGGACATCTGACTAGGAAGTGGGAGGTAGGCTCTGCCTGTGGACTATTAAGTGTTTTGTTACTCAGCATGCTGAATTCAAGGAAGCTATCAATATCATCCACAAGCTTATTTTATGTGGTAGGAGTGAGGACAGAATATTTCTTAAGAGCTTTTCTTTCTTTTGCCATAGCTTTTCTAGTTAAATGCTTATATTTATTTTGTTTGATTGGGGTTTTTTTTCAAATTCTTTTTCTGGAACAGTGACTGTGCTTTGTGATGAGGTACATCTCTCAGCCTATCTGTGAAACCAAGTGTGAAAAATGTGCTTTGCCTCATTATCTGAAAGCTAAAAAAATTGTCTATTTTAGATCTGAATAGCTGAGAATGAATTATCATGAATGCAAGAGAAACTCCCTTTGAGTACGTAATGTTCTTAAAATATGCAAACTTTAAAATATGCATCAATTCCAAAATCTTAGATTTCACCAGGAAGTGAATAAGCAGGCAATGCAGATTGCAGTTTATACATATTCATATACTTCTTCATCAAGGTATTTTGTACCACACATTTCTGCCAAGGCAGTCCTAGGAACCAAGCAGAGTCTTTGTATAAACTCTTTGCTTTGGAAAGTTTTGTGGTGTTTGCCCATGTAGGATTTGTTGTAATAACCTAATAGCAAAGTGACAAAAACATGAAAAATAGTAGGAAAACCTGAGTCTCAAAAGCTCTGAAGCTTTAGATTAAACATGGGTAGTATGAATGTGTATGGGAGAAAGCAGTTATGTTCACCATTGTCAAATGATATAAAATAGATGAGATAATTATAAACTCTACACAAAGGTGCACTCCTTCAGAGAAGAGTACTGACATCTCCAGCCCACTTCCATCAGTGAGATTGCAATGTTATTCCTTTGTAATAAATATATCTTGCAAGTACTGTCAAGAGACAAAAGACATAGGCCAAAATTTTGTAAAAAATAAACTAATCGAACGAACCACCCCCCCCAAAGGACCTAAAGCACTGTTATGTAATGGCTAAGGGAAGGAAATCAGGAGAACAAGTCATTCATGTAAAATCTTCAGTGGACTAGTTTTCAGCTTGACAGAAATTGTTTCAAGAAATTGTACAGATTTTTTTATTTTATGAGATGGTGAACCTGAAGCAGTTATGTCAATTTGATCCTTTACAGGATTCCAGATCCCTGCTGATTTGGGCATTGCTGGTAGAATTTTGGCAGAATGACCAGTTTTTCTCGTCTTCTGATAGGGAATATGCATACATTAGTATCTATGCTCCAGGCAGCAAAATTAGAAAGCAGAAGAGAACATGAAATTCACCTAAATGCCTATGCAGCAGTGCTAGAAAGCAATTCTAGCAATTCCACGATATTGTTAAAATAGCTTGTGAAATTTCAAGTGAAAAAAGCCATTCAGAGATGGTAAGAAGATAAGTATTGCTGACATTTTGTGTCAGATTATTTGGTAGCAATTATAAACTATGTTCTGGCATAGCAGAATATCCCTTGGAGATGGTAATAAATTAGCAAAGAAGGATGTTACTGCAAGTGATATTGGGTGATGTTGGGTATAGTGATCATGTTAAGAAAACCCAACCTAACAAACAAAAATCCCAACCACTCTGCTAGGGCAGAAATAGGCAGTTCAGTAAATTGTAGAAAACAGAATCTATAGGTGGTGACCAGCTGAAGCAGGGCTGCAGGTCCTGGGTCTTGGCCCTGTGAGAAGGATTGGATTGCCCTTTGTAGCCCAGGGCATGGCCTAGGAAAGCTGACCTCCCTCATACATTTGTTCCATTGGGTTTTTTTAGGCTCAGTTTTGCTTTCAAAAGTTACTGTCTCTGGTGGGTAGAATTCTTCTCTCATACACACTACTGCTTTTCATGATATATCCTGAGTAATCTGGGGTGAGGGCAGCAAGTGCTCCAAACCAAGATTTACACACATGTACATATCTTCAGCTTGTACATAGACAAACCTAACACAAATTAACTTTTTACCCAGTGGTATTACAGAAGATCAGAAATATTGCTATAAATTACATATATTTTTTCCTCTTATCTAGATCACTGATTACTTTTAATCAGATGATGACCAAGTGTATTGGTCACAAGCAATAATGAGGATGAATTTCTAAGGGCAAACATGCTAAGTAACAGGATACCTATTTAAGATAGAAAAACTCATCAACATCTTCATTTTTTTGCTTTAACATGGGACATTAATCTGAAAGATGTAAAAATTAAAAAAAGCCCCAAAACCCCCCAAAAATTAAAATCTTGATCAAGCTGCTTAAGTGGGAAAAGATCAGCATTTGATTCTCAATAATGAGCTGTGACAGCCTATTCCACTGTGTTGGGTCATTGGTCTAACACATCAGGCAGGCATTTAATTTTTTTTATTTTCAGTGTTTGTAACTATATACAGCATCAGTTATTCATAAGAGCTGAAATCTCTTTAACTTAGATAAGTAGAAGTATCGCTTTCAAGGTTCTGTGTTCTGATAGGATAAATAACTTGCAGAGTAACTCCAGCCAGAGAGTTGGTTTCACTGGAGACCCAGCTTCAGTGCCCCTGTGCAAACACACACAGCATGCGAGACAAACAAGAGGAGGCAGATGTGCACACACCTGCAGGGCTGTGATCTTGTGTCCTGGGGGGGCTGCTGGGCTGGGAGTGTTGGGATGGGACACGGCTCTTTAGGAAGGACAGGCAGGAGAGATGAGGGGAGGGTGTTACCCTCTGTGCCAGTGACCCCTGGAGTGCGTGGAGCAAAGCTGGGGGGAGAGAGGAGCCAGCTGAGAGCCTGTGGGTCAGTATTAAAGGGAGGGAGGGAGGGAAGGAGGGAGAGGTGACATTGCAGCGGGGTCTGCTACAGCTGCCAGGCCAGGAAGCACGTGAGGTCCTCTGTGGGTGTTCTCACATTCACAAGTCCTGGTGTTCACTGGGGATTTCATCCACCCCTGTATCTGTTTGAAGAGCATAAGCAATCCAGGAGATTCCTGGAATGCATGGATGGTAACTCGTCCAAGAGATAGGGGAGGCAGCAAGGAGAGGTTCTATGCTGGACCTTGTTCTTACCAACCAGTAGGATCTGGTGGGAAATGTGATTCTCCAGGTCAGCCCGGGCTACAGTGACCATGAGGTGGTGGAGTTTGAGATCCTCAGGGTGGTGATTGGGGTGCACAGCAAGCTCAATACCCTGGACTTCAGCCAAGCAGATTTTGGCCTCATCAGGGATCTGCTTGATAGAGTGTCATGGGAGAAAGTCCTGGAGGGAAGACAAGCCTGAGAAAGGTGGTTAATATTCAAAAACTACCTTCTCCAAGCTGAGGAGGGATGCATTTCTTGACAAAGAGGAAATCAGGTAAAAACGCTAGGAGGCCTCTATGGATGAACAAAAGAGCTCCTGGACAAATTCAAACACAAAATAATACCCTATGTTGGGTGGAAGCAAGGACAAGTGAGCTGAGGAGAATACAGGGAGTTTGTCTGAGCAGCCAGGAGTCATGTTAGGAGAGCTAAAGCCCTGAAAGAATTAAGTCTGGTCAGGGATGTCAAGGGCAACAAGGAAACTTCTATAGAGATATATGTTTGTGACAAAAGAAAGACCAGGGAAAATGTGGGCCTTCTCCAGAAGGAAATGGGAGACCTGATTATCTGTATGTGAAGGAGAACAAGGTACATAAGAATCTTTTTGCTTCAATCTTTGCTGGCAAATGCTCCAGCCGCAGCACCCAAGTTGCAGAAGACTTCAAGTTCCAGAAGGCACTGGGAAAATGAAGAACCACCTGCTGTAGGAGGTCAGGTTCAATATATCGGAATGTGCACAACTTAATGGGACCTGACGAGATGCATCCATGACTCCAAGGAACCTGTCCAAGGAAGTGGCTAGGCCACTATCCATCATATTTGAGAAGTCATGGCAGTCAATGAAGTTTCCACTGACTAGAAAAGGGAAAACAGAAGCCCTTTTCTAAAAATAGGAAAAAAGGAAGACCTGGGGAACTACAGGCTAGTCAGTTGCACCTCAGTGTCTGGCAAGATCATGGAGCAGATCCTCCTGGAAACTGTGCAGAGGTACATGGAAAGTAAGGAGATGATTGGTGACAGCCACATGGCTTCACTAAGGGCAAATCATTCCTGACAAACTTGGTGGCCTTCTGCAACTGGGTTATGGCAGTGGTGGATATGGAAAGAGCAGCTGATGTCATCTACTTTGATTTGTACAAAGCATTTGACACTGTCCTGCATCACATCCTGGTCTCCAGACTGGAGAGTCATGGATTTGACTGCTCAGTGGATAATGGATAATAATGGCTGGATGCACTCAAAGGGTTATGATCAACAGCTGGACATCCAAGAGGAGAGCAGTGAGGGCTGGGGCTCCTCGGGGTGGGTTCTGGGGTCGGTGCTGTTTAACACCTTTGTCAGTGACATCAAGCGCACCCTCGGCACGTCTGCCAACAGCACCGAGCTGTGTGCTGCTGCCACACTGCAGGGAAAGGACCTGGACAGGTTTGAGAGGTGGCTCTGTGAGAACCTCATGAAGTTCAACACAGCTGAGTGCAAGGTGCTGCACCTGTGAAGCACAATCTCAAGGCAATCTGAAGCACAAGTACAGGCTGGGCAGGCAATGGATTGAAAACCACCCTGAGAACAAAGACTTGGGAATATTGGTGGATGAGAAACTCAGCGTGATCCCACAGTATGCTGGCAGCCCAGAAAGTTAACTGCATTTTAGGACAACAACCTCATGTAAATTTAGTTTATTTTGCGTATTTAAAAAATGGAGGTAAGATATTCTGGTTACTGTATACTTTAATCCTTTTATAGATGTATTGATGTCTGCAAAGACAGCAATAATTATATATGTATTTGTTTTGGTACAGATGGTTTTAAAATCTGTAGATGTAATTTTTAATTTAAAAAATAAATAAATTTTAGAGCTTCCCATGAGATGCAGCATTTTTTCTTGCCAACATCTACTTTTCTTGCAACAGGCAAATTATTCTCTTGCTCTTTTTCTCCCAGTAGCCCATAAATGCTACCACTATTGTGTTGTTTCTCCCTCATCTCTGGCATCTCAGCCAGTCTACAGGATTCAGTGAAAGCCTGCATTGCCTTCATGCCTCACTGCCTGCATTCTGCTCTGTATATGAATGCCTGTGTCCATGTGCACTCTGACTCCCTGGCTGTGGAGCAGTCTCTACTCCTTCGGGAGCCCTTTCTTCCTGAAAGTGTCCTTGCAATGCCTTCCAGCAGCACACCTTTCTTTGGATGGAGCCAGATCCCTCTGTGTGCCCATCCTACCCTTTTAGGAACTGTGGATGTTCTTCACTGAGGTTAATCAGAGTTTTTGAGTGGGCTTCTGATATTCTTGAGATGTTAAGATTTGTTTATTGTTGCTTTCTAATCTGTCAGGTTCTTTGGCTGACTGGTGCATATAATAGCTGTGTATTTGCTGTGCTCATGCATTCTTCACGTTCCTCACAGTTGCCATAGCCTTTCACAGAGAAAAGACAAGAACCATTCTCCATAGACCTGACAACTCCCTTCTTTGTCAAAGTCGTGTCTTCAAACTGTCAGTGAGTTTGTCATGCTTTCCTTGAGACTTTGTGAAGGTACATTAACATAGTTGTATTGTCTTGTGTTGGTCTGAGCCTCTGAAACAATGATTCTACCTGGATTGATCCTGAACTAAAATGAAAGTTTCCTGTGACGGAGGGAAATTAGAGGGGCTCCAAATTACTGTTATTATTGGTGGTGTCCCAGCCTATCATTGCCCTGGGTAATGGGGAGTTAACTCAATTTCCTCCATTTGGACCATAAAAACATAAATCTTACTAAAGCATGTATTTTAGAGAGGCATTAATTTGGATTTGATTTTGCTCTTGTTCTGATTAGGTAATTCTAATTAATCTGTTTGTGAAAGACAAGTGAATATTAATTAGCATAATATAGGAATGGGATTACAATAAGCATAATTCAAAATTTTATGAAAGTTGAGACCTTTGAGAAATAGGTAAGCTTGGAAATGAAAAGGTGGAGCATATACTGCCCATGATCCTCATCAGTTAAAGTTCAGTCTGGGATTTTGAGGTTTATGATGAAAAGACCATAGGTAAATCAGGAATAACTCTACTGAAAACATTACAGTTAAATGGAATAAAATCAGACAGTGTGCTGAGAGCTGGTTCTCAGTCTATTGTTCAGATTTGGACTAGGTTTGACACACTGTCCTCAGTGAGATCCTTGAGGGTTTTAACACAATTTTGCCCTCAGTAGAAAAAAGATGCATGATTTGGATATGACATTTATTTCTTAAGCTCAGCTGGGGCATTTTCACTTTCCATACAAAGAAGATCTATGATGCGGATGTTTCTCTTTGTCTGACCATTAAGCTACATTACCAGTATTCCTGCTTAGTAAAAAAGGATGGGGTTTGGGGAGCTATGGGCTGCCAAATTTGAAGGTTTTAAACATGTAATAGCTTAGTTTATTTTTTGAGTTTTTTTTTTTTAAAGGGGGTTTAGTCCTTTGTCATATGAAGAAACTGCAGTGGCTAATTGAACGTGAGGCTTGTGGAAAGTGTTCTAATTTTTACTAACACTGAAGATTAATCACTAATCCTGTGCCAGCCCTTTGTCACTTTGAGCAGGCATTTTTGGCTTTGTGTGTTTTTCTCTAAAAGACCATTACCTTGAGTTGCTGTAAGTGTGGCAGGAGAGTGAGCAGTGCCCTGTTGGCCTCTGCCCCCCAGAGCAGCGGCAGGGAGTGGGGTGTCCTCACCTTGGCTTGGGCACACGGAGGGTTCCATGCCTCTGCAGAACACCTGGGGATGTGTTTTTGCTGTGGTTTTCAGACCTGCAGGAAGCACCAGTTTACCTGGTGCAGGTCTGGTTGTCAGAGAGTGCTCAGGCACGTCCTTAACAGCCCCTCATACACAGAGCCTCTTCTTGAATCCCAGGCTTACAGTCCCTGACTTCTTAGGAAGGCTGCCTGTCTAATGTCTATGATATGTTTAGCTTCTTATTCCAGGTGACGTTAATGGCACAAAAATCTCTGGCAGTTTCTGAAGCAAAAACGTTTAAAGGGTGAGTTTGCAAAAAGACACAGCCCAGGCTATCAGAACAGGTTAACCATCTAGAGGATGCCCAGGTAGGAATCCCTTCTTAGTCTTGCTCCTCTACAGACCAACACACAGACTCCCATTTGCTCCTCCGCTTACAAAATTATGCTTCTCTTGATCATTTACCAATTTATCTTTATTTGCTTGATCTGTATTGCCAAAATATTTTAGATGCTGTACTTCCACACAGTTCTCTTGAGCAAGGATTTTCAAACATGAATTTCAGTTGCTAGCAAGTGACAGATTGTGGAATCCTCTCTTATCTAGTGTTAAGAATCTAACTACTGGAATATATCACGTAAGTTTGTGCATTTAATCAAAATTTAAATCGGGATACAGACCTCTGTCATTTCTCTAATACACACCCACCCCACCCCCTGATAAATTTCTGCTGTGTAGTTTGTAATAGATTTTAGTTGAAACAAAGTAGAACATAATGAGTCGTATTCAATATTGGAGTGACACCATGCTTGTAAACAAGATTCTCTGCACATTATGTGCTGTACATTATTTGTTGTGATGCGGCACTCTTTCTGATACTACAAAAAAATTTAAATATCACTGGACATGTTCTGAATTTATCTGTATGTCTGTTTATGCTTTTTATTGGCAAAAATCCCTGACTTTTGCAATGGCAAGGTTTTGTAATCCATGAGTTTTGTTCCTTCTATATTTTGCACAGATTAGTGGGGATGTGTGTGGCTCTGTAAGTTACTGTGGTTTTTTCCTTAGTAAAAATTTGCTAGAAATTGTTTGAATTGAATAATTTTGTGCAACCAGTCCTCAGCACAATGTCATTATAACCATTAAGATTAGGTATATTTCTGCTGTAGTGTTAACTGCAATAGCCACATAGGTATTGCCTCAGGCCCATTCCCTTCCCACATTTATCCCTGCTGGAAAACTGGAGCTGTGAACCAGCGTGTGTCAGCAGTGTTGCATCTGCCTTGTTGTTAGGGATGGGGTAACCCTCCCACAAGGCTGCCTGGGTCTCACACTGTAGGGAGCAGTCCTTGGGCGCCTGCAGAGCACAAAGTCAGCTGCTCTCTGCTGTGCCTGCAGGCGGGCACTGAGAGTCCTGAGAACCTGCTTGTGGACCTGGCTGAGAGGAGAGAGGGGAGCAGAGTTCTGGGAAGCAGCAGCGGGGTGGGAATCACCATGCCTAAGCACCACTTCCACATGTGTGTAGCTAGGGGCTTGAACCTGTGGATTTAAGTACGAAATTCCTGTGTCCTGAGAGTGGGATTTCAAAGCTGCCCTCATAATTCAGCCTGGATGCCAAGACTGTCTCTTGGCATCCCTGTCTCTCTGGGTACCACTCCCACTTGAGCTGTGTGAATCGGGAGAGTCATCTCAGTCCAAACCTAAGAGTCAGCCTAACTCAGATCTCAGTAAGGATGGTGGCTAAAAATAGATATCCAGGGAAGGTGGTAATCACAGGCAGAATAAGTAGTGTTTCTTCCCTGGGAATTTCTCTGCTGTTCCTGATGCTGGAGGAGCATTTAATATCCCTCATTAAATATTTCTGCCACTGATTTGTCCATTTGTTTCTGAGCCAAGACTTTCCACTCCTGATGTGTTTGAAAGATAATTTAGTAAATGTTTTATGCCTCAAGTAAAATGCATCTTAGGCTTTCTTTTGCCCACCTTACTATGCTTATCCTGCCAGACACTATAATGACCTGGTTAACAACTCATCTCGTCGACTTTGTACTGAAAACACGAAACAGCTAAATTCCTGTAAGGCTGATTATTATCTGAGACCTTCTTGTATGCTAATGCTTCCACCTTTCTGAACAAGAGAAGTATATTGTGGTTTGTTACCAGAAAAAATAAAGAGTAGTTCAACTTGCTCCATAACAAAGAACTGTGGGTTCTGATTTTAAATCTCCCAGTAACACATTTGGATGACCTCCATGAAATCCCAGTCTGGGCAGGAAGGCTTTGTCTGGCTGCTGCTGAAACACTTGATTATTCACATAAGCTCAAAAATAATTGCTGATTAAGGTTCTGACGTTCTTGCTACTTTTTTTTTCTCTAACAGTAAATAATTTGTAAAATCTGTTGCACAATAAGCTAAGCTTCTTGTAGCCAATTAAAAGAGTGAATTTAGAATTATGTAGCTGAAAAAGAACTTTTTTCTTTGACAGTAACTTGTTTCAGTAACTTGTTTCAAATTATGTTAGTTTTGTGCTACATGTTCCTTTTTTTTTTTTAATGTGCTGAGGTAGCTGTCTAGAGGAGTTAAGTGCTCACGTCTACAGATTATACAGAACTGACAACCAAAGCCGTCCGTGAGTTTGAGGGGAGCTTCTGAATGGGAGCAAAACGTTATTTTATGCTTTCTTGTTATCAATATGTCAGATTCCAAATTTTTTAAAAAAATATGAGTACATCTGCTGAGACCTGCTGCAAATTTACTTGCTTGAGGAGACAGCTCAGCCATCTGATGGTGACACTTGTGACTGATGTCCTGAAATGAATTTGGCCCATAACAGTAGTGACAAACGGTTTTGAGGAATCAAACAGCCCCCATATTACAAAACAGCAGTTGCATAAAATATGCTGTCTGTTTTGATAAAAGTGTGTCTACATTTTTTTTGTCTTTTTTATTTAAAGAAAAAATTGCTCAGGGGAATTTTATTCATGTTTCAAAATAACTTTGCTGGTTATGTTACTCTTGTGCTCATCTGTATATATATGTTTGGGGTTTGTAACAGCTTATTAACCAGAGGTTTCCTTCCTCTTTAGTAGCACTCCAAACCCCTATAGCTGGGTTTTCCAGTGTGTTTTTTTGCCATTTGGTCCTGTCACTCCTGTATGTGCTTGTACAAACCATCTGAGACTGTGGTTCAGAAATTGTAGCTTTGCTCTGGTTTTTTGTCCCCAAAGGAATAAGAAGTCAGTTTGCATCTCAGGCTGTTGTTACCATCTCTTCTGTTTTCCCAGCAATTTTTTTTTCTCTTGGCTTAGGTGTTCAAGACATGATGCATATCTCCCATGTAAAATTTAGTGGGATAAAATAAAAAGGTTAATATTTTTCGTTTTTCAGTTCTGTGTAAACATGAAGAGCAGTTTTTAAGGTTGAATATTAATAAGCACTGTAAGAACATACATTTTTAATGTGGCTGCTGCCCACATTTGAAATTAGGTCATTCAGATTTTCTTCTTGCTGTTTATCCCAGCAGTTAATACATGACATGAAAGTAGAGTTCAAGACCAGTGATTTTTACTAATTAGAAGGCTGAAGGTTGTATTTGGAAGGAAAAACAGAAAACTATTATCTATTTTATCTCTAGTAACTCTTGAAAAAGCCAGTAAACCTAGACATGAAATAGAGTCAAAGCCATGTGTTTTAAACTGTGTTTTGCAGTCTCTCCCAGTTGGAAACAAGACAGGAGCCTGATTACAAATGTTTGCAGCATGCAGTTGGAAATGTGCCAGAATGACACTATAAAACATTTGCACTGGGGTTTTGATGGGGGTTGGCATTGTTATTGACTTACCCAAGGAGTTTTAAAGGTTAGTCAAAGCAAAAGTTGATCTCTTAATGGGATTACAAAATAGTCTTTTTCTCTATAGGAGTATCTTCAGTGCCAGATTTCCACTAGGTATATTTTATAAAAAATGAAATAAAATTTTTAACATTCTTTTTTAATCCCCGTTTGCATTATTGTTTGCAAGATGCCAATTTCTGTGTGCTCAATAAATAATGGAAATGCAGAGCTAAATGTTTCACATCCAGTCATGAACAGCAGTAAGTAACAATTCCTCTTAGAATGCTGAAAATGGTCTGGAAAGCTTTTTAGTTACTATGTACCATCTTTTGCAAGGCTACTTAAAAGTTACAGTGTATATGAATGAGTTCCTATAAAGATACAAAAATAACGCTTATCTGGTGTTTGTAGTTGTCACACTTCGAATGAAGCATAACATTGTTATGTTTACAGCAAGTTAGACTACTACAAAAAATAATCAAAATGTCTTTTCTTTCAGCTCCAGCAGTAAACCGATTCACCAGACGTGCATCAGGTAAGCCAAATGAAGTTTCATTTGTCTACATAATAGCTGAAGCATTATGCTGACAGTGACATGTAAAACATAACATGATATTCATCAAAGTTCTTTAAAGATGTTGGACTTGGGCTAACCTCTGATTTGTTACCTGCTTTACTGAAAAGTATAGTCAAGGTTTCAGGTCATGGAACTTCCACAAACCCCTCTTGTTGCTGTTGAATTTATTAAAAACCTAACCTTCCCTCCCCCCTCCCCTTTTAAAGAGAATCATTTCAGTTCTAGCAGATCTGAAGATTGAAAGCAAGAACTGAATGTAATCTGAATGTAAGCAGGGTTACCTTGCTTATTTCACAGACAACCTGAAACTGCAGTTTCGTGCCAGTGAATGCATGAGGAAATGTGAAATGTGCAGCTGTGTTGGCAATCTCACTGTTTTCCCAACCTGGGCATGTTTGTGTGCATGGTGTGTTGTGCCGTGCAGAGCACCATTCCCATAGGGGGGTGTGTTGGTGTGTTGGGCACGCACCTGCCTCTCCTGGTGCAGGTTTGTGTATTCTTCAAGGTAACTTGGTTCTTGCTGGCTCAGAGGACCCTTTACATTATTTCCATTACATATAACAGATCCCTTCAAAATATGTATCATTTCAAGTTAATATTCTTGGCCTTTCCTTATTGTTCTGCTGTGTTGTGTCCTTTAGGCTTAATTTTTGAGGACTTTTTTCTTCTGAATTGTGAGGCCCAGAATCTGGATCTTATTTGTTTGAAATACTGTGAATCTGAAAATGTGGCATTAAAGTCACCATGAAATGCAATGAGACTCATGGCTGACTCATAAGAGTCAGGAGAGCAGGAGATGTGAGCTATTCCCAGTCATTTCAGTGTGCCATGTTTAACATCCAAGTATAAAATGCTCTTTGTTTTCAACTTCAGGTCATTTTTAATAAATGTATTTCATAATGCAGTAAGTCTATCCAGACTTTTAGTTTTGCTACTTTACAACCTCAGTCAGGGAGTCCCTTGTCAATGTGAAAATGCTGGTGAAAATCCTCAGGATTACTGAGGAATTGTAGAGAAGGAAGGAGGTTTGCAGGATTGGTGCATAGCATATCATAGAATCACACAATGGTTTGGAGTGGAAGGACCCTCAAAGATCACCCAGATCCAGCCCCCTGCCATGGGCAGGGACACCTCCACTATCCCAGGTTGCTCAGAGCCTGTCCAGCCTGGCCTTGGACACCTCCAGGGATGGGGCAGCCACAGCTGCTCTGGACAACTTGTGCCACACCTGACTACCTTCACATACATAGCACAAAGTAAGAAAATGTAATTAATTTCAAATATTCTCATGCTTTAAGTAGTGATAATACTTCATGAGGTACTGTGGCTTGAAATGAAAGGAATGGTTCGTTAACGAGTGCTCAGTAACAGAGAGCAGGGCTCTATGCAAATCACATTTCATGTTTTAAGGAGAGTTCTGCTGTGACTGATTGATAGCTGACATTAATGAATGCGGTCCTTCTAACAGATGTGTGATAAGCTTTTGCATTCAGAGACTTTGATTGCTTGAAAAGCTAATACTTGCACACAAAAAGCCTCCAATCAGTTATTCTTAATGTTCCTTTATTATTAAATTAACATTTATCTTTTAAAGGAAACTAAAAACATGTTATAAGTCTGAAATTTTTGCGCAATTATTGGGGAAATCGTTTCTGTGGGGAATTAATATTTCATATATTTTGGTCTTGTGGAAAGATAAAATAGTTATCTTATTCAGAATAATGAGTCAGGTCGTGTAGTAAATAAGATGCAAATCCTGTAAATACATTTCAGGCTAGAACAAGGTAATGCTGCAGTCCACTCTGTGTACTATTTTATTGTTGGTGGTAGCTTTAGTAATTAAAATAATATTTTTCAAACAAGAAAGCCTGTGAAAAGTGATGATTCTTGCTTTTCTTAAGTGATTAATGATTGTCAGAGAAGTACAGTACATTTAAGAAACTTGATTGGTAAAATATAAAATTAAAAATATAAATCAGATGATGCCAGTAATATAAACATTTCACAGGGTTGTTTTCAGTTCTAACCATATTTTTAAATACCTTTTTTTAGTTGAACAGTTGTCTGTGTAGATTAAGGCAATCAAGATACCTTGTAAGGGGAAAAGCTAGATAGTAGCTCTTGGGTTTGTTTTTTTTTTATGCTTGGTAGCTTAATGGCCTTCTGTAGTCAAAGCTGATTCTCACATTTAGGAAATGCCATATGTAATATGTAGGCAGACCAAATGAAATGTAGGGGGTTCTTCCTCCAGTATGAGTTTCTCTTAATTTTAGGCTGTTTTGCTAAGAGTTATTTTAAAATTTGAAATGTGCAATGTTGTTGATTCTTGAGTGCTTTTGAATATTTTCTTCTGGTGAATATTTCTCCAAGCTAGTGATGAATATTCAGAGAATTAGCTGTAGAATGTGGTTCCACGTTGCATCTGATTAATGATACTGCAGACTGATTCTGGGAGCGTGTGACATCAGGTGTCATTCCTCTGTCCGTAGGTTCTCCCTACTTCTCTTGCACGGACCTAGGAGTTGTGCTGCCCGAGGATGGATTGCTTTAAATAAAATAGAAACACATGAGGTTCTGGTGCATTGATTTGTGTTGGGTTTCCAACATTTCCTCACAGAGAACAATAATTCTCTACAATGGGTATTTTGATATTTCTGTTACTCCTTGGGTAATGCCTAGTATTTTACTTGGTTGTATAAGATATAGTTATTTTTCCTAACTGAGCTAGAAATTAGGTACCCAGAGTTTAATTGCTGAAGCACCTACTGAAAAGAATACAGTACAGCATTTATTATTTAACAGCTGTTCCTGTTAACATGCTGAGAATGTATTAATGAACTGTCATTGGTATGTAGAGGAAAAAAGCAGAAGTAAGCTTGGATAAATTAGCTGTTCTGGAATTCCAGTTCTTAAAATTTATTAAGGTACTAATTAGGTATCTCTGATGTGTGTTTATTCATATGTATGTGTATATATGCAATGTGGGCTCTGTACATAAAATACACTTGTGGTGCTGGTGACAGCTACTCACGGGCTAGTTAATAATGCATTCCATTGTTCTGGGCTATGCACAAATAATAATAGATATCAGACTCTTAAAAAGAAGAGTTTAGTAAGAAGAGATTAAAAATACTTTATAGAGCTAGACTGAACAATGAGACAGCTGCAAGTAATTAATCCTTAATTTTTCTTTTCAAATCTTGTGGTACTAAGATGAAGAGAAAGAAAAACAACTGTTGAGGCAATCAAGAGACTTGGGTGTGGAAAAAAGGGAGGCATGAAGGGCGCCCCTTTGTCCTTCAGATGGGAAGTGGGAGGTTCTGTGCAGCCTCATACAGGGTGAAATCTGGGAGCAAATTTGCCAGAACAATTTCTTCTTCTTCTTTATGTAAGGTGCCATTAGGAGGAAAGTGACAAAATAAAAGTTTCGGTCTGCAGTGTCCTGAACCGTTGTGTGGACTGGATTAGTCATGCCCAGAGTAGCATTTATATATATCACTGCTACTTTTCAATTTAATAATTCCTACAGGAAGCATGACAACATACTTAAGAAACATGGTGAATTTTACTGTGTTTAGACTACAGGAGTCCTGTTAGTGAAGGAATGAGTAATTGCTTTCTGAAATTATGGAAGAGCATAGGTGATATCAAGTTAAATGGTTGAATGCAACCTAGTATTTAGGAAGAGCAAATCGACAATAGAAAATGTCCTTAGGAACAATATTTCACTTGTGATTTTCAATCAACTCAACTATATTGAGTTTTTCTTAAAAAGATTGGCACCCACTTTCCTGTGGCATATTAAAAAATGTCAGAGAAAGGCAGCATACTGAAATGAAGTGATAGTCCCTTTTATAGAGTAAGACAGAAGCTGGGGTTGTACCAAAAATAAGGGTGTGGAATAAAGTAACTGTAAAGTCCCTTTTGAAAATTTTGTTCAGGTAGGATGCAGTGTTGTAGAAGCATATCAAGCGACAAGAAAGAAGAATGAAGAATTTTATTGATGAACCAGTAATTCCAATTCTTCATGAAGAATTACTGGTTCTTCTTCTTCTGAGTGATGAATAACCCCAAACTGAATTCAGGTGATGTTGGATTCACCATTTGTTTGTTACACAAATGTAGTTTAATCCAAATTTTGAAATGTTCAAAATGTCACATTTCTGAAATAAGCAAGGACTTAGCTGATGTACAGTGGTATCTAATACTAAAACTCAGTTATGCACTAAGGCTGCCATTGTTGTGGTGAGGAAAATCAGAAGAAAAAGTGCTGTCAGAATTTGAGAGTGTATCTACATTGCATGAACAGAGTAAAGAAGGCATATTGTGCCTTGTCAGGGTCCTTCTTACAATCACCATCACTGTAACACTCAAATGCTTTGCTGAATAACCAGGGTGTGGTGCACTGAGCTGTAGGCACCTGAGAGCCACTGGATCAGGGAGAATGCTGTGCTTCAGTCTGGTTCTGGTCCTGCTTAAAGCACATGTATCATAGAATATCCTGAGTTGGCAGGAAAGTACAACTCCTGTCCCAGCACAGGACACCCCAAGAGTCACACCATGTACCCAAAAGTATTGTCCAAATGCTTTTTGAATCCCATCACACTTGGTGCTGTGACCATTTCCCTGGGGAAGCTGTTCCACTTCCCAACCACCCTCTAGGTGAAGAAAGTTTTCCTAATGTCCAACCTAAACCTCCCTAGCACAGTTTCATACCGTTCCTTTGGGTCCTGTCACTGGCCACCTGACTTCATACCTCAGTGTCTGGCCCTCCCCTTCCCCTGGTTAGGAAGCCATAGACAGCTGTGAAGTCTCCCCTCAGTCTCCTCCAGGCTGAAGTCAAGTGACCTCAACCACTCCTTGCCTTTCTCCTTCAGATCCTTCACCATCTTCATAGCCCTCCATTGGACGTTCTGTAGTAGCTTAGATCTTGTGTTGGTTGTGTTGAGGCACCCAGAGCTGCCCTCAGCACTCAAGACGAGGCTGGCTGGGTGCAGAACAGAGCAGGACAATCCCCTCCCTTGCCCAGCTGTGATGCTGGGCCTGATGGTGTGCCCAGGACACAGGTGTCCCTCCTGGCTGCCAGGGTACTGCTGGCTCTGACTCTTGGGAATGAAGAGCTGAGCTCAGTGATCTGCCCCACAACACTTCTGGGCCTGTGGAAACTTAGTGATTAAAGCTGTTTCCCATGCAATCCATAATTAATTGACACAGCTTCTTTCTTTAGAAAGAAATTGCACAGACTCTTTGCTGTGCTTCTGCAAATGAGACAGTCACAGAATCAAGAGTTTAATTTTCTCTTGTTTCCTCTTATATTTTTTGGCAATTTGAAAAAAGTTCCTGCAGGAGAATGAAGTATTAACATAGGCCTAGAGATGCTTAAAGAACACACACATTTGCCTCCACTCCTAACCACTGTTTTCACCTAGAATGTTTGATAAATAACATAATAATGTTAAACTGGGGAGTATTTGTTCCTGTCCTCTTGTTACCTTGAGATTTGTTCCTTTTGATGCAGATCTGAAGAAAAAGCATGTGTGCTCAGAAGCTCTTCTGCCTCCTTCTGGTTCAGTTGTTTTGGCTGTTCTTGTGACATTCTTCCAGTGAAACCTTTTCTTCTCTCAGTTGCATTGCATGTATACAAAAACTCTTCCATACTACAGTGTATAGTTGCACAGTAGTATTCTTGTTCAAAAGAAAACAAAATTTGGGCTATCTGCATTACTTCAGGAAGTTTTTGAATAGTTCATATTCAGCTTTCATTTATTCCTCTTTTAAAACTCCAAAACCTGAAGCACAGATTCTAGCAGTTTGTATCAAAGTGTTTTCTTGTATACATGATCAGCAGAGGTTGAATATTAATTTTTCAGAGCCCACTGATGGAGCTGAGTTATGGAAATAGGCAAACAGTTGCAAATTAATGCCACCGGGTTTTAGATACAGATATGTTTAAGCTGCTTTTGTCATAACACTTAAGGCTTAATGAAAGAAGAAGAGATTTTGTAGATGCATAGTATAAGGGAAAGTTTGAGGTGGTGGAGGAAGGGAGAAAAAAGGCAAGAAGAGGGAAGGAGGGAGATGGTAGGAATAAGTATGTAAGCCTTGTGCTCTGTGATAGGTGGCTGTAGAGAGGGCTCTCAATATTTGTCCCAAGAAGATGGCAGGGAATGAAGGAAATAAACAAATAGCCATTATCCTAATTTTTACACCACAAATGTTTAGGCTATGCCTTGTGGAAAACTCTTGGACTAAGTACTTAGTAAAGCAATAGACTAGACTGCACAAGAATGTTGTGTTATCTCAGAAGTTTTAAAGAAAGGTAACACCTTTTCTTGAAGGAATAGCAGTGTAATTCATACTGCAGCAGTGCATAGATGTTTTAGATAGATGGTTTAGATGATTTATTGAAATTTCATCTATTTCCATGTTTGTTTAGAAGTCTTTGCAATCACGTATGTCTTGACTGCATTTATGAACTGACGAAAATGTACAGAATAATAATTTTTAAATTGCACAAGTTGGTAAAGCTAGATAGCAACTGTTTCTTTAGAAAATAGGAGAGTTGTGTTTTGAATTCACAAAATACTGTGTATCCCCCTTTATGGGAAATTGTAGTTTTTCCTGCTGTCTTAGTATTAACTTTGGAAAGCATTCTGCATGTGGTTTTGTATAAATAAAATTATTCATTGTAGTTTTTTCAGCTATTTGGGCTGGTCTTGTTTCAGACATATGATACATAAATCAGAGATTGGTGTTGAAATATGTATCAAATTTGTTTTTATGGACTGTTGCCCAGCTTGTTTGAGGAAAAGCTCAGACATAGCAAGGTATCAAGTTGTTAGACTGATTGACTAATACCTTTACACTTATTTTTGTATGTATGCGAGCATTTTTCACTCTCTCTTTTTCGCGCACTTTTGTTATTAATATTGTTGCTGTTACTGTTCTTTCCTTATCGTTTTTCTGTTTCCAGTAAATCGCTCTAATCTCAACCCATGATCTTTACCTTTTGTGCCTCCAGTTCTCCACTCCCACCTGTTGCAGGGGGAAGAGAAATGAGTGAGTGGCAGCATGGTTTGGAGAGTCTCGGTGGGAACACTAAATTCTTAAACCTCAACAGTCACACTGTGTTTTCTGTTTTAATCTGCTTATAAGTTTGCATTCATTATTGATAATCTCAGAGATCCCAATAACACATGATCAAAGAAGTTAATATTCTTCCAATACTTTTATCAGGATGCTCATAATTCATGATTTTGAAACAAATAAAATAACATTGGGGTTTTTTCTTTGTTTTGGAATGAGAATGTATCCATGTTGCTGAAAGAAGGAGGAAGTATTTTAAATTAAATTTGGAGCCGGTGTATATTGATAGTAATTTAATAGTTTTGATCCTTTTTCTCTAAGATATTTCAGTATCTGTGTCTATGATAAGCTCCTCTTTGGTTGCTCTGCTATGTTGTTCTTCCACACTTGTGTTAGGTTAGGGGAATATCTCTCCACTGTAATTGATAGAGCATGAATCTGTAGGCTGTTGTATCTGCTTTTCCAAAACAATTCCATTCCATCTGTGACTTCATGTGGTTTGACCTTCATGCTATAGAAGATTTCTTCTGAAGGATAAAAGATGAGTAAGACAAGGCATGTTTTACATAGCAGTTGTTCAAAGTGGAATAACAGTATTTGTTGTATTAATGTGAATGCATCCTTGTCTTGGTTTTGAAAGACAGGTGCTCGCTAAGGAAGGCAGGAGCCCCTCCTGGAACAGAAAAATGCAAACCGTGTCCCTCCAAATTATTTAAAGGGGCTCTCAGGCAAAAATATGAGGATAAGAATAATAGTTCTTTAATATGTAAAAACAAAATAAAATAAAACAAAAAAACCCCAACAAACTACAACTTAATAGGAATTTAGAACAAGATGCAGTATTAAACAAAAAACAAAACCTGACAGTTAGAATACAACCTGACACCGTGTCAGTCAGGGTGTTGGTAGCAGTCCAGTTTGAATGGTGGCTCCTGGAGTGACAGATGGTTCTGCTGAAGCAGAGATCCTGTAGAAGGGNAATCGCCCATTAAACAGGAAATGGCTCCCGGAGGGAGTTATTTATGACTCATGGGGCAAAGCATTGATGGCTCATTATCAGGAGATGATCCGGGGGAGGAGGCAAGGAAAACACTGCCCCTCCTGATTTTAACAGTTCATGAAGATGGAGATAGAATACAGACCTTCTGGAATATTTTACATTGTAACCTAGGACAATCCTTAAGGGGTTAAGGTGAATAATTCCTTTCCTTGTTCTTATAACAATTTTGTGTGAAAGTGAGAAAGATTGATTTCTGGTGTCTTCACAATTATTGTGAAGAATTATAATGAGCATGCAAGAATGAAAAATTGCTACCATTTTTCTTTGCTACAATGCCACAATCCACTCATGATGAAAATTTTATGTATTTGTAACATAGAATAGGAAACAGAATTCCATGAGAAAATAAAGAAAAATGAACTTGTCAGAGGAAATATTAAATAGAAATGTTAAAGCCTTGTTTAGTTTTCTTGTTAAACCTGAGATTGCAGGGAAACACTAACTCTTTTCCCTCTAGATATGCAAGAAAATAATGAAAATATGGAGATTCACTTTCAAACAACCAGTCACAGAAGAGGAACCCCCACCAGTCTAAACTCAAAACTTCAGTCAGTTGTTGAAACCATCTTTCACTTTGAACATCAGCTACACGCTGCAGCAAAATTGGGAGTTTATATCCTTAACATTGTTTTATGTGCAGCCTAGTAAGTGATGAGTGCATCTTTTAAGGCACAAATTCAATGCATACTTGTCAGCCTTTTTCTCTCCTGCTATCACAGTCTGAGTTTTGGAAATACAACTTCCAGTAGGAGCAGTACTGTGACAAAACTGTGCTCTCTGAGCCTGGGTCTTGGAACACTGAAAGGGAGAAGTCCTAAATCATAATTACCTTCTAGTTTCTCATATTCTTGCCAGTGAGCAACAGGAAGAGACCTATTTTTTCTGCTAGCATTGATTTGGAGACTACTTTCACACCTATTCTGCTTGGTTCAAGGCTGAGTACACTTACTCTTTTGTTATTTTTTTGTCCATCCCATCATAACAACATATTACATACAGCAATATATCATCATAATAATATACTAATATCAAAGATAGTCGTGTGGGACACAATTTTTTTCAGGCATTTTCCTTACTGAGTAGATAAGCACTAATCTTATTCTTTATTTTTAAAAACTGCCCCATTTATGCTGTTCATTTGGGAATAAGTTCTTGGGGAATGCCAGCCATAATGAGTTTGGGGTTTAGGCTCAAACAGATGAAGTCAAAGAATCAGCCAAGAAGGGACAAAAATGTATTTATAAAGAACGTAGTAGAAAAGTCTCCCTATATAATGCTTACCTACTGTTCCATAGGATTTTTAGACGTATCACAGAATCAATCACATTTTCTCATGGTTAGTGTGAAGGAATGCTTCAAATGCAAAATAGCTAAAAAAAAAAGAGAAATACTTATGTCTACTGTGTGGCATAATTACACTGAAAATGATGAGATCCTAATCTAAAAGATTTTCTTGAGGTGTGCTCCTGGGATCAGTCTGTTTGTGAGTAATTACAGCAGAGAATCTAAATTGTCATTGTGGTTCTGTAGTGCCCAGCGACGTGAATATGTGATTGCACGGTGGTGAACTGGACATTTTGTTGATTGAATTTCTTAGCTGTGCAAGTTAAGCCGTGTAGGAAGAACAAGTGTGGAGTGCCCCACAGTTAATCCTAATATGTATGGGGCTCATTTGACCAACACAGTTGGCTTCTTTAATATGTCATCCAGGACATTGGCCTGTTGCAAGAATGAGGAAGAGAAAGTGGTACAGTTCTTACGGGTCAGTTCAAGAAACAGAATCCACGTGCAAAACATGCTAAAATGCTGTTGGAGAACTGCGGTCACGCAGCTGTCACAGTAGCAAAGCAGAGGCAGGAGCGACCCAGTGTGACAGTAGCTGATACAGTGGGTTAGCAAGGGCCTGGAGGAGAGGAGTAGGAAGCCTATGCTTGCTGCAGTCAAAAAGAACAATGAAATGGGATTTCAAATCCTTTGTGGTACGCCTACCACCAAATGCCCAGCAGCAGTGCTTGTTGGGTGTGAGACACCCTCACTGCCTGCACATTCCCGTCTCTGCAGAAAACCTGCCCTGAAAGGGAAGGAAGATTAAAACATGTGATGATATAAAAGCTGTGCTGCATAAAGGAGACAAAGCCTGCCTGCTGTTAGAGGCTGGTTTGCTGCAGTCTGACACAAATGTTCTCTATGTATATCGCCGTGCTAACACCCTGTACCTGTGGATGTGATCGTGGAGCTCATGGTATCCTCACACCCGACTCTGAAGCCAGTTGCTTAAAACCTTCTGCACAGAACTTGACTGTGGAATGGTCAAAAAACTGTAGATTTAAAGAAACAGAAATCATTTAATTCCTGCAGATGCTCTGGCCCCCACAACAATGGAACATTGCTGTCACCTAACACAGAACAAAAAGCTGTCCCTAGAAATCTACACATAAAGCACTTAATTGAATGGCACACAACCTTATAGTTATGTTTTCCTGCCTTTTTAATTAGGTAAGTCTAGCAAAATAAAGGGTGTAAACTGTTGGTGTAGAGAGGTGCTTTAACTCAGAACATGATGTTCACGATTTGGAAAAAATATTTGACAATTGATTCAACCCATTAAGTAATGGTATTTGCTATAATTGCTAAAAGCCATAAGCCATTTTGTCACGTACTATCAGTCATTTATGTATTCTAACATTCTAAGTAGAATTTCTTATCTTTTCTTAAAATTTCTTACATTTCTTACATTTTCTTTCTAAGTAGACCTTGTGCAGACAAAGTCTCAGGAGTGCAAACTGGCTTTCTTTGTCAGTTGTTGTGGTGATGATTTCTCAAATTACTTTTTAATTTTTATTTTGGTGGTCAAGTTAGGGGGAAAAACAATTAAAATTGTGATATACTGCATTGACAATTGTTTGAAATGCTTGGTTTGAATTCTAAATTTTTCAAGAGTGTGCCAACTTTACTTTTCACCAAGTTTATCAAGTTTCAGAATTTTTTTATTCTATTTAAAAACTCTTTTCTCCTCTACTTGGCACTGGCAAGGACACACCAGTGTTCAGTTTTGGGCCCCGCACTACAGCGAAGACATGGAGGTGCTGGAGCGAGTCCACAGAAGGGATCAGCGCTGGGGAAGGGTCTGGAGCACAAGCCCTACAAGGAGCAGCTGAGAGAGCTGGGGATGTTCAGCCTGGAGAAAAGGAGGCTCAGGGGAGATCTTATTGATTCTGTATCTGCCTGAAAGGAGGTTGTGGCCAAGTGGGGGTCGTTATTTTCTCCCAGGTAACAAGTGAGGAGGGGAAATGACCTTCAGTTGCACCAGGGGAGTTATACACTGGATGTTGGGAAAAATTTATTCACCTGAAGAATGGTGAAGTATTGGAACAGGCTGCCCAGGGAAGTAATGTAGTCCCTATCCTTGTAAGTGTTCAAAGAATGAATCAATGTGGAAGACTGATGTGTTTATTGGGGATGGTGGTATTGGGTCAAAGGTTGGACTTGATGATCTTGGAGGTCTTTTCGAACCTTCATGATTCTATGATTCTTCAGGTAATAGGACTTATATGATTTTGATTGTAATAATACCCATAATTCTGGCCTATCCATATATTTCCGGCAAGTAGTTCTTAGGATGTACTATTTTGTGGTTCACCTCTGACCATAATGTCATTCTTATTTGGAGTTGGATGAAGTTTTTTCAATATCTGTGACATTTTCAAAGCTGAAACACAATCAGTTTCAATGTTGGGTGACTTTTAGTGTAAGAACTGCATATGTGACAAAATAGCTTTAAAATTTATCATTAAAAGCTTTACATTAAGGTTGAATTATTAAGTAGAAAAGAAACCCCATACACCAAAAGTTATAATTGACTGATCCCGAGTTACCTTTTCTATCGTGAATTTTTAGACCTTTGTATTCAGGACTAGGCCTTATTTTTTACAAGCACTAAATATGTCCCATCAATTTGAATGAGAAAGGAGGTGCTCAGTTGGGTGGAGATTGAGGTTGCAAGTGGTTGTGTTGTGCAAGAAAGGAAGCAAATTTCCGGGGCATTTCTGATCATTTCACACCTCTCATGCAGGGCTCTTTAATCAAAACATGACATGACTGAGGGATCATTTGCAAAGGTGTTATTTATATGAGCAATTGGAATTGTTTCTATTTATAGACTGGTTGCAATCACATCTGACGACTGGGTTTCTTACCCATTTATCATATGAGTGGTGCCAGCAGGAACTCTGGATTTACTTCCCCATGCTGCCATTTTTAATGAATACTTCTTGTTAATGAAACTTCTCTATTTTTCTTCCTGGTTTTGGTTCCATGACTGCAAAGTTAAAACTACCACCATACTTCCTTCCTGTGGTAAAATCAATGCACTTTAATGACTGGGTTGTGAAATTGCACATTGGAGCAAGTGGGTAGAACATACGTAAGTGGCTTAATGGAAAGGAATAAAATAACCCTGGGCTGGCTGGATTAATGGAAGCAATTTGTTTCCAGCCATCACAGGTGTGCATCTACACCTTTTCTAACAACCAAATGCGTGGCATCATAACTTCTGGAGGGTTTTAACCTACGTTTTTATTTTGCGTTATGCACAAAATGAACTGGGAATAGCATGATTTCATGTTGTCGTCTTGTTTTTGGGGAGGATTGTGTCCAACGAAGACTTACAATTCTGTTTTCCTATTGATTAATTGATCCTTTAGTTGGTACAGACACAGACATGTATTGGGAACTGTCTGTTGTATCTTTTTGCCATCTAACAGAGATACTGGGGGGTACGGATGCAGCAGCACGAGGGAACAAAGTCTTTATCTCTGGTATATCTGCCCTTCTCTGTGTCCCATAGGCTACCCATGTTCTCTGTACAGTGCATTTACGTGGTGTCTCTAATTCTTACAGATTCACGTAGTCATTACCATGCTTCACTCTTACAGGTATATTATGTTAAAAACATTCAACTTCATAAGGGGTGAAAAATACACTGGGGGCCTTCTGCTGTGCCCACTGAAAGCAGTGGCAATATTTATACATTTTTTTTTAAATTAAAAAAAAAGATGTTTTGGGGGTTTTTTTTTAATTTTTAAAGGTGTATTTTGCTGAGAAGTTATGAATAGGTTTATATGATAAGGGAGATCTTAAAATTTCATCAACAATTTCACGGAGTTTTTTTATCTTCCCTCTTACACTGAGCCTTTTCTTAGGTTTTCAGTGGTGACAACATAATAAGAAACACTTTATTTTGAACTATTTTTGAAAAAGAATAAAAGAAAATATAAAAAGTCTGTTTCTTACTAGGTGTGTCACAGTAGGAATTCATGTCTGTTTTCGATGGTTTTGTTATTATCAATAAATTATTGTGTTTTTCTGTGGGCGATGCTTTACATGACTATTGACAGTATCTCTATACATCCTCCTCCTTACTGCAGACCATACATTATTTTCCCTTGGCAGAACCTGCAGGGACTTGATACCTTACCCTCCCTCATCCTTGGAGGGAGCAGTGAGTTACAGCACAAGCTGTAACAAGCTCAGAGAGGTGTTGGATCCTACAGCCACTCTGCAGAGATGAAGCACTTTCTGCTTAGGCAGACCTTCTGCATGGTGGATCCTATTCTTTTTGTTTAAAGCAGTAATGTCTTTATAATTTGTGTCTATTGCCAGGAGACTTGAGAAGTTTAAATTCTGTCTTTGATCCATATGAGAACTATTTTTATTGCTTAGAAAGTTATGCATTCCTGATTAATGATCTATTTGCTCTTCTCTTAAATTCAGCAAGGGGAGGGATCAGGTGCCTGTATTGCACAGGAGTGGAGCAGAGAAAGCCACTGAGGCCTCACCTGGTACAGGTATGTGAGGTTTCAGTGGCAATCTTGGTCACTGCCAGGGGCAAACAACACTCTGTGCACCTCTGGGACAAAGCTGATTGGGATGTGGTTCCTAAGATGACTTCTCAAGAAAGTGTCTTTTTCCCAACTTGTCATGATTAAGACAAGACCAGTGGAACCCATGGAGCTCCAAGTCTTGTAATATGGATGAAGCTTCTGTGTTGACACTTTGTGACCAAATCTACACCGGGATATTAAACATATATCAGCTTTCAGTGTTGGGCCCCTCTCTATTCCAGGTGCTGGAGAGAGTCCAGAGAAGAGCAGTGGATCTGGGGGAAGGGTCTGGAGCACAAGCCCTGTGAGGGAGCAGCTGAGGGAGCAGGAGGTGTTCAATCTGGAGAAAAGGAGGCTCAGGGGACACTTTATCACTCTTACAACTACCTGAAAGGAGACTGTAGCCAGGATGGGATCAGCCTCTTCTCCCAAGCAGCTAGCAACAAGAAAAGAGGACATAGCCTCAGGCTGTCCCAGAGAAGGTTTTGGTTGGACATCAGGAGGAATTTCTTCACAGAATTGGTTATTAAACACTGGAATGGGCATCTCAGGGAGGTGGTGGAGTCACCATCCTGGAAGTGTTCAAGAAAAGAGTGAACGTGGAACTTGGTGCCGTGTTCTAGTTGAGAAGGTGGTAACCAGTCAGAGGTTGTACTTGATGATCTCAGAGGTCTTTTCCAACCTGTTTCTGTGAAAATAGTTTCAAATGAGCTACAAACAAGAAGGAGTTTTTTTTTTTACCATAAAACAGTAATGAACTGTGGTCCCTCTAGTATTGGGGGCATTGGGATATAAACACCAATAGTGTGCTCAGAGCTACAATCAATAGCATTTTTGTCTATTTTGCATGTGGCTCTTTGCAATTCTGGGGGCTTTTTCATATTTTGATGATCATTCTTCTGAATATCCCATTATTATCCAGACTTTTCAATTTCTTCATATTATCGTATTTGCTTTGTGCATATCTAAGATGGAAAATGTCCACCAGTCTTGAATGATCTATACACTGGCTTGTCTGTACTGTGCAACTTTGAGTGCTTCAACTAGTTGTAAATAACTTTCGCTTTGCTCTACAGGTTGGCCCCTGAGAGTACAAAAAAAACCACACTGACTTATAAGTGTTTACACTAAGTGTAGTACCTTCAATTTCATTTGTCGAAGTGGTCCAAGCGTGGCACTGTTTATTTTCAACACTTGTAGCTTTCAATTTTTATTGTCTTTTATTGTTTTCTATTTCTTTATAATTAGAATAGTTTTATGAAGTGGGTACCTCAGCAGTCTGATTCATTCAACACAGTGTGGTTCATTCAGCCAGAATATTTTTGTTATCTCCTTGCTGTGTTATTATCTTGGTAACTTTTACACTGAATGATTATTTCATCATTAAACATGAAATTTTTAGAAGTCTTGAGGGAACTGTATACAAATTAAATCAAGAAGTTCTTTAGCACTGCTGCTTACACGCTTAAAAAAGAATACAATTTCCTTGGGGTTCTTTCATCTTTCTCTGTGGCTTTCATTATTCATTCAAAGTTTGATCTCTGAAAGAGCATTCTGTTACAAATAATTGCTTTGGCCAAAGAAGCTAGATGCCACTCTGTCTTACACTAAGGGTTCATTTATTCTTGGGTAATTGACAGAATTGTTGCTGAAAAGCAGCTGTAGATACTTCATTTCCTGGGAGAAAATAACTATAAGCCTGAATTCTAGCACCTGGCAAAGTGAGATGTTAACTCTTTAATTTGTGCTGTAATTCTAGGAGATTTTGTGAAGTGGTTACCTGGGATACAGGATTTCTTAGGATATTGGTTTCAGTAAATGTGAAGTGTTTGGCTCAAGTTAGGATCTTCAGTGCTTTGCCCTTTCAAATTTAAAGGAATTGTAGCTTACAGAGGGGAAATATGGTATTAGCTCTTCTCTCATGAAGTAAAAATAGAAATAAAAATACTTTCTCCTTTCCATTCAGTAAGAATAATTTCATGTATATATTGTTTTCCTGAAAATATGGATGCACACCCAGCACAGTTTCAAGAGGAAACCAAGTTAGAAGCACATATTTTATGTTTAGTTTTCAAAATGGCAAGTGCACTTTTTTCAGAGGTTTTCTGATATGGATTCAGTTGCCAAGAAATTTGCTGTATTTGCACTCATGAGCTTTTTCCTGTTGTCTTACAGTTTAACTTTCTGCTGAAATGATGTGAGGTCGTGGTTGTGTAGGGGGATGCAAGAGCTGGTCCCAGTGGACAACCTATGTATTAAGGCAAGAGACTAGGAGCAGAGGTTTGTGTAAGACAAGGAAGTCTGCAGAAAACAGAGAATACTGGAACAGGCACTGGAATACAGCAGCAAAGTATCTGTGGAGATGTGCTCAGTTTTTTTCCAAAAAATGTGATGTAATTATTAAAAATTTGTTGTAGAAGTCAGGAAGCCATTCATGCAGTTTAGTAATTTCTTCTTTATGGGAAAAAGCTCAATCTTTCTTGATCAGCTGCATGTGGAGAAGGATGCTTTTGCCATCCCAGTCAGTTAGGTATGGAATAGACTGGGAAGTCCAAACCAACTGTCCTGTCGGTCTGATGCTGTCTGAGGTCATTTTGTCAAATGTTCCTCGGTGGAATCCTCCTGCACACATACGTTGGTTTCCTGGGGTTCATCTTTTCTTCAGGTGTGGAGTGGTTTTAGGTAAATACTGAGAAAGTGGAGTTAAGTGATAGTGACCAGCCTAAGAGAGTAGTACACCTTGGAGCATCCTATGTGTGCTGAGCACCTCATCCAGCCATTCTGCATCCTCTTATAATAGTATAAAACAAGAAGCAGTGAAACGGCACTGTGGAATTCTGCAAGATCCATAGATAGAGGAAGAAATAAAACTGATTTCACAATATGCAGGAGAAAGATAGATGTGTTCGTGTGTTTACCCATTTAGTCTTTTGAATACAATAGTATTTATATGGTGCCAAATAATGTTGCCAAATGTGTACATGTGGGAGGGGTGGAGGGTGTTTAGAAAGCTGAAAATAAGAAAATGCCCTTTTTTTTTAAGTCCTCAGAGTGCACTGTCTGCATTTACCATTGACTATGTACTTTCTAAGAAATACTAGTTTCAAGTAGTGACACGTTGTTAGCTGAATGAGTGGAGGCTTGGGGGTTTTTTTCCTCTTAGGAAAAGATTAGTTCTGTGAGACCTCAATGGCTTTTTTCTTATTCTGAGTGGTAGGTAGTCATGCTGTTACAGACAACTTCTATTATTAAAATATAAGTGTGGTAATCTCTATTTTCAGTGTGATTATTGTCCTTGTTCTTGGAATGATAATATTTGTGGCCCATCTTTTGGGTTGTTATGGTTGTCTGCACCATTACAGATGCAGGTGAGCATGTACTGATTGCTATGTGGGACTTGCTTTTTTATCTTGGTGTGGAGTTACCAGTATTATTTTATTACAGCAATTTATATTTTGACCACAAAAAAGTAAAACAGCATATATATTATTTCATAGTTTTGATTTGTCTTCTGAACTTCCTTTGGCCATTTGAAAAGAATCCTGTCAGCAAAATGTCTTGAATTTATTTTTTGGAATTGCTGAGAAAACAGATGTTCAAAATCAACCATTTCAAAACTTGGCAGAAATATTTTCCCTAATGTTTTTTGTCTACCTGTCTTCCTGTTATATCTGGACCCTGTTAAGTAAGTTTGGTTTATCATATTTCTTATAGAGGATTATGTGAGCATGACTTACCCATTCAACCAAAGCCAACATACCTAAAATCAGCATGCTAGAATTACAGGAGACAAGCTCTGTTAGCTTATTCCCTCATTTCACTTTGCCTAGCAGCCTGGGCCCAGGAGGAATGAGGAGCATCTCATTACAGAGTGCTGTAGAATGTAGAATGTAGGGCACTTCTGGAAAATGGGAAAGGTGGGTTTAAGCTTCCTTCCCGTGGTCCCATAGGGTCAAAACCAAATTTTGCTATAGCAACCATTCTTTTGAAAGGATGATTCCACCTCTTTTTTAGGTGCTTGTTCTCAGCTTGCTGTTTTGAATCCCATATGGCCGGAGGGATTTCTGTGAAGCCTGTTTGAGACTGATTTTTGCACTCCCGTAGCTGCCCAGACCAAATCTTCACTGTATGTGGGATCACAAGCTTTGACGCGTGCCTCTGAAGAACTCTTGAATTGATGACTTGGAAACAATTCCAAAGGTTCATAGGTGTGTTCTGGATTTGGAATTTTGTGTACCTTCTCCATTTTGCTGGATGATAGATGGTACTAAATGCCATACTATCATACTGTAATACCTGTTATTGCCAGGTTTTTCGCCTTATCTTGGTCAAATCAGTTTAATCTCCTGGCAGGACACTGAGACAAGCTTGTCGGAGTTTTGGCTTCTACTCTCCCTACAGCCACTCTTTACATGAGTCTTGGAGGTCACCTTCTGTTTTCTCCCCTCAACATAATATATTTCTGCTTTCTTGAATTTTTTAATACCTTTAAGTGTTCAGTCATCACTTTGTTGGTTTGGTTTTTTTTTGTCACTCCTAACCATTTTCTTCCCCTCACTACATCCTTTCTATAGCTATGAAGATCTTGTTATAGTCTTTAAACACTAGCACATGAAATAGCTATAAATATGTGGTTTCATAGAACAACCATTGCCTTTTTGTATCATTAGTCTTTGTAACTCTTCGCAGATCCTTGACACTGATCTTCTCATGTATTTTCACTCCTGTCTTCTAGCTGTTGTCTACAGGTTCTTTTCCCTGCAGGTTCTTTTCCCTTCTTAAATATGTTATCTGAGAGGCACTATCACTGTCCCAGATAGGTTTTGGTTTTAACCCTCTTTAAATGGGCTAACAAAATGGGCAAAGATTAGGTTGCATTGTTCAGAATGTGTCTTTTTAATGGCTGCAATTTATATTTGCTCATATTTTACGTAAGAGATGATTTTTCTAGTGGGAAAATAATTTAGTCTCTCTGATATCATCCTAATGCTGACTTCTCAATAAGAAAAAATATCTGTGATTGAGGTACTACATGATCACATCACAGTATGGTTTAATATGAAGTACTAAATATGGCAGGAGGAGCTGGGTGCAGTTCTGTTTCTGTTCTGTAGTATTAGCAAATGTAAAGTTGAAATGTATGCAAAGAGCTCTGTGTCTGCTCAGACTTTGTCAAATATTTATGCGTATTTTATATATATCCCAAATAACACACTGAAGCACTGTGAACTGCTGGACTTGTATGAGAACAGAAGGTTACGCAAGTCAACATCAGAGTACAGTATGTTGCTATATGTTGTGCTACTCCTTATGCTGCAGTGGGAAAGTTTATGGAGTAAGTACTGTAGTGCATGGTATATATTGGCAAACCCTTCTAGTGGAAATATATCCTACTTTGGTGATGATTTTATTGTTTAATAACTACCTGCAGTGTTCTGGATGCTGTAATATGTTTGTGGTGATTTTCAGTAGCCAGACAGATGAAACCAAGCATTTCTCGAGACACCAAGCAAAACTGTCTCCTATCATGAGCCAGAAGCTTGGCTGGGGCTGTTTGGGGTTTTTTTAGCTCCATCATGATAAATTGCACAATTATTGAAAGAACTGAAATAGGACTAGAAAGAGGACTAAGTACTGTGGAAGTCCTTAGGGAAATTCTGTTTAAGCTTCTTTCTGGTGCCCTATTTAAAAATAGGGAATTCTTTCAGCTCCTTGTGCTGAAGTTTAAATAGATATTTTCTGTGAAGGAGCCTGCTTACTGATTCAAATCCCTCTGACTTTAGGGAGTAGTGTGCCTCTTTGGCCCAGCAGTGAGTGTGCTAGCTATGACCCAGAGTGCTTTGAAGCAAAGGAAGGTTCTATGGTCTAACACATCACAATAACCACTTTCACTTACTAGATAATATTAAGGCACTTGTGCAAAGGTGTCCACACATTAATAATTCAACTGGGATAAAATTATCCAAAAATGTCTTTTGGGAGGGTTATAGTGTTTCTTCAAATAGGCTTTCATTGTGATCAGTAGAATCTTGATGAAACTTCTGCTTCATTGCAAGAATTTCTGAAATATGAATAACCCCCATGTGGACTCCTAAAGAGAATCCTTGGAAGTTTTATGACTCACTATTGGCATGGAACTCATTCAAGATGCTACATGTTATATTAGATACTTCATGTTTTTCAGAAATGCTTGAGGAAATAGCTTGTAGTTCAGCACATTAGAAATAGCACTGGTAGCAGATGGCCAAGAGAAAATGCTGTAGAAAAGTTGATAGTGTGACTCTAATTTCTTGCAAGCATGTAGTGCAGGCTGAGCAAGGTCTTCCAGCCCTGGCAAAATGGAAGTTTTGCCATTGATTTGTGTAGCTGAGCACAACCCTGGTATTTGGCAGGTGATCTGGGAAGGCAGGGTTTGGAGAATTGCAGTCTGAGTACTGACAGCAAGAGTCAATAACTGTCCTTCACGAGCAGCTGATCCTGAAACAGACTGTCTTGGCAGTGCTCCCAAGACTCTGATTCAGTCAGTTCCTGCCTAATGAACTGAAGACCACCTTCCTGATAATTAAGAAGAAACAAGCTGCCTGGATTTTATCCAGCTTCAGATTTTTATGCTGACATTCTGAGCTCTTAGTTATTTGTGCTAGTGTGCTGGTTTGAGATTGATTGACATTTTGGTGGGCAGGAAAATAGCCACCCCTGGAAGTGAGGTGTGCCTGTGGATTTCCCATGAGCCCAGTGCAACACCAATTGTGGGCCAAATTTAAAGACAGACAGGGAAATGAGCCAATCAAAAGTGAAATTCCTCTCAGTAGGATATACATTTGCACAGGACTGCCCAGGAATCGCTCTCTTTTGTTTCTGGCCTTGAACAGGTACAGACGTGGGCTGTGCCCTCGGCCCGGCTTTCCCCCCCTCCCAAGGCCATGGAGGCCTGCGTGAGGGGAAAGGCCGGGTCGGGCCGTGCCGGGAGCCCCTCCTGAGGGAGATATCCCAGCTGGTGGTGGGGAGGATGGAAAGGAAGAGTGATGCCCCGTGCCCTGGCCCAGTTTTCCCC
>VXBU01012608.1:0-23615 GCA_013400315.1 Bombycilla garrulus | reverse complement strand
GCTGATACAGCCCATGGGCAGTTGTGAGAGGACTGTCCCATGGGGGGTGATGTTTCACAATGGCAAATCCGCAGGCGAGCCATTTGTGAACTGTGTGGCCACAAGAGGACTGGTATTATTGTGGGGGATCTATGGCAAAGCAGGAGGGACTCTGCTCTTCCTGTTGGGTTGGGGAAATGATTGTTCAAGGGGTGGATTGACTGAAAATCCCAGGTTTTGTCTTTTCATGTGGTTCGGTGGGAGAGTGAACCGTAGGTGGGGGGAGGATGGATGTTTTGAAAGTTTCCTTCTGGTTTCTATTTTTTTTTCCTTTCTTTTTAGTGTTAGTTAATAAAATTCCTTCTCTATGCTTTAAGTTTGGGTGATTGTGCTCCTTTTTTGGTCCTACCTCACAGCGGAAATTGAGAAAAATATATTTTCATGGGTGCACTGGCCCTTGGCCGGTGTCAAACCATGACATTCTTGGTTCCTTGACTGGGAATCAAAATTTGGTAAATAAGCCCATGACAGCTAGGTAGTTGACTGCTCAAAAGTCATTATCCATAAGTCGTGTGGATTGAAGGGGAAATGTCTTATTTTTTGTTTGTTGCATATGAGGAAATCTATACAATATGCATATCTCTTTGATTGCCAGACTGCTTTTTCTGAGTATACACACGTTTATTAACGTTTGGATAGCATCTCTAATGTAAATGTTCTATGTCTAAAAGACTAGTAACACAGAATTGCAAGGTATTAGGCATTCTGTGTATTCACCTAATTACGTCTAGATAAAGTTTCAGTTTAGTGACCCCCTCAGGAGTAGGCACTTCACATACTTCTTTTTGACAGTATCATGGGAAGTGATAGCCCCAGAGATCACATTTTGTTCCAAATTAGTTTATATTCCAAGTAATCTAAACTTGAAATAGTTCCAGGGTTTGGCACAAATGGTGGGTATCTATCTCATTTCATTTTACTCTCAGAGAGAAGAGAGGGTTGAGCAACCTTTCTCTGGGCTGCTCTTCAGTCCTTATGTTTATTTACAGCTCTTCAATTGCATCTTCCATGTGGAAGATCTTTCCAGCAAAAACCAAGAAGACAGAAATAATATGGTACTTGATAGTTGTAAGCATCTGAGACCACGACTGGTTATTTCTCACTGCTACCACCCCCAGAGGGCTGCTTTTGTTTGAATAAAAACTGATTATGGAATTGGAATTTTGGGGTGCAAGGCTGCCTTTCTAATTCTTCATGTGGTGGTAGGAACTGGTGAGATGTCAGAAAATAGATTTACATGTCAGAAACTTTGAAGGTGTAGTAGTATTTGTCTAGTCTCATTTAGAACTACCACCTGCTCTGCAAGGAGTCTCTGTGTACCGTATTTCTCATTCAAGAGAAGTAAATCCTGACAAAACAGGAAAAATCTCACACTGTCATTAAGTCACATTAGCAATTTTCATACAGTTAAACTGGGGAAGTGATGTTTTTACCTTATGAGGGAATAGGTATAGCTGCCATAGATAGGGATGTTTATAGGGATGTATGACATGCTGATGTGGCTACAGCAGCTGGACATGGTCTGTTTTCATGCTCCAGCCTGATGGTCATGCTGACAAAACTGTAGTCTTGATTTGAATGGGATGAAAAAATATTTTCACAGCTCTTCTTATCTTGAAAAATTCTTTCTAATACAATTTATGACTTGTGAGTTCTGTAGTTTGGAAAGAGTACACACATATTGACTGGTTTTCCTGCCATGTTTTGAGTAAAATACATTATTCAGTGATTATATATTAATTTTCACTGATTTCTTTATTGATAGCTTCATTTCCTGATGCGTCAAAGGAATGAGAGAGCATGACTAACTTACAATTGCCAACTGTATCTTAATTTTCATTTTAGAATTCGTTCATGGCTGAAGTGACAGTACTGCTGATTTTGAATATAAAGCATATTTACCAGGGGAAAACTAGAAAATTGACTTTACTTGGAGTGATGAGTTAGACATTATCAAAATCTACCTCTGTCTTGCTGACAAAGCAATCCTTCTAGAGTAGGGCACAGATTTTGGTGCATGTTTATTTTCCTAGAGCACTCTCTTTTGACAGTTCATTTTTCCTACAAATACTTTGTGTTGATATATTTGGGTTTGTCAGTGCTTGTGTCCATCTTGGGGAACTATATGTGAAACATAACCCTCAGCTGGAAAAACTGAAACAAAAAATAGTTTCACTTAGCTTAGAACTAATGGAGAAATATGTACAGTGTCCGTACCACTATTTTTTAATGCCATAATTATGTATGGGTTGAAATATGTCCCTAAGAATAGTAGTAGGACTGCGTTTTAGGTAATGATGTGAGTATTGCATTCAGCAGTGGTACAGAGCAAAACATAGCAGGGCATCTGAGTGTGGTAAAGTAGCATGTACTGAGTACTGTTGGGATATGGAATGAGCTGGAGAGGTAAAAAAATAAAATATTGAACACTATGAGTATTGCAGCCACCAGCAGTGTGCAGTCATTCAGAATAATTAATTTCTGTGGTGCCAGTCATTAGTCATGGTCATGGTGTCTTAGGCAAAAGAGATGGGAACCACAGGCTGTCTCCTAGGAGTGCATGAAATGAGTACAGAAGGTGTGCTATTGCACGAGCAGCCTGCCATCATCATCAGATGATGAATTCCTTTGTTTTCCCGGAAATACAAACTAAATGGAGATGTGGTTGAAACCAGTCTTGCAGCTTTTTGTAACTGCTAGGACTCACCTCAAAAGGGACAGGATTTGCCATCTTTTTAATTAATCTCATTTTAGTCTGGGCATGTAAAACAGGTCAGAAGAATCACTTTGTAAAAGAGCCTGTTTCTCTGCATTGACTGTAACTGGAATCCAGATGATTTGTGCAGGTGATGGATGTCTGTGCAAAAGGCATTTCAGTTTTAGATGGTGAGATTCTCGTGTGCCAAACCCCAGTGTTCATGTAATAAAATTCAGTGAACCGTAGCGATGTTAGAAATGGTATTTTAAGAACCAAAATAAAATGCAGCTTTTCCATGAGACACCTAGTGGAATGCACTTAGAAATGAATGTATTACTGAAATAAGCAATAAAGGAAAGGAAAGGAAATTCCATATTTAAAACAGCAGATTCACAGCACTGGTGTTTTCTTTGTGACCCAAATGAAGGCAAAATAAATACAGATTTGTAACCAGAAGAGTATCATAGATAATTTTAATTTTAGATTATAAGAATAAATCCTTTTAGAGTTCGGGCCTATGGGCACTAGTCAGAAGAAACTGCAGTTCTTAAAAACATTGTCCATAGCCACTGATAAACAAGAAATATTTAATGAAGGAACATGCTGATAGTAGCTACTGAGACTGACTGAAATATGTTTCTAGCAGAGAAGAGTGATGTTGTACAGAGACACAAGCTGACCCAGAATAAATACTTCAGGAACATACTCTCTTTCTGATCCTGCTACATGAAAGGGACTGATAAGGTGATTCAGGATAAGCTTGGATGAGAAAACTTCAGTTGCTTTTGTGTGGTCTGGAAAACTATGAAACGTTCAGCTAGGCTCTCTGAGACCTGTTAGTTCTGGCATAACAGTATCAAAGCTATTAAATTAAATTCCTGATTTGTTTTAATTCTTTTCACATAGAGGTAAGGAAACACACTCTCCATACACCCCACAGTACACTGTACTATAGCACAGATTGTTGGCTCCCACTAGGACACAGCTGAAACAAAACAGTGATTTATATTATGATGGGTTATATGGTGCTTACTTAGCATGTTATTAATGCTGCTCTTGAAATAAAATCCCCTGAAGTTTATTTCTGACAAGACTGTAGTAACTGTAGTACCATTAAACACTTGTTAGGAACATTTTGTTTATGTAGAATTAAAATATTATAGTTGTTCAAGAGATTGCAGACATCCTTTTGTGGGCATTTGTAATTATTTTGGACCAAATCCAGTTTCCAAACTGGAAAACTGGATAGGAATCTCACTCGGTTCCAGAGGGACCTGTGTCAAATTTCTTTAGGTTTTTGAAGATGCCAAGTTTTATAATTTTTTTTAGTTGAGTGCCTGATACAGTGAGGGCCAAGACTTCCTTTGGGACTCTGCTTAATATGTGCAATGATATACTTCACCGTGAAATCTTTTTAATTGGTTGTGGTAATGAGGAGGTCGATGGGTCTACCTGGTTACTAGTTCATATGTTGTTTGTATAGTAGCATAGGAAGTATGGGGAATAAACAAGAGGACACCAAATCTTAGTCCTTGAGCAACACGGTGGCTGAACTGGCACAGCAAAGACGTGGTGGGAGGACAGGGAGGAGGAAGAGGCTGTTGTATATTTTGGTTCAGATATTTGTGCTGTGACCCAGCTGTAGAGGGAGTAGGACATACAGATGCTCTATGAGTAATAATAATAGGGAAAAGCTCATGGGCTCCATTGTTATGCAGACATTGCACAGACCACCAAACAGTTCAGGTATGTGGGGATTGTTATTATCAGGGTGCAGGTGATGGTGAAAATGAGTTATTTTAATAGAGTCACCTGCTGGAAGCCAATGAAGGAGAATACCAATGTGCTTTGCAATGCACTTATAACCAGATTTTGAGACAGTGGGAAAAGTAATCTAAAGGGGAACTATTATATTTTATACCAACTCTAAGGGAGAACTGTTAAAGAATTGGGAGAGAAAAGGCAGGATGAGTAAAAATTACCCCACAATAACAGGACTCTCAGATTTCAGGAAGTGAAAGAGGTAAAAGAATTAGAACAACAGGTTTCAAGGGGATATGAGAGGACAGTGAGCATAACCTCTTTGTAAAGGAGTCTGGAGAAAAAGAAGGTAAAGAATTGTTTGTTCCCTAGAGAAAAGTTATAGAGAAAAAATGCAAATTGAGATAGCACAAGAGAAGGACAAAAAACATAGTAAAATAAATCTGTCTAAAATATAAGCAGCTCATTTATGTCAAGCACAAGAAGCACGTGTACAAAATTAAAACTAGTTTGGATTATTTAGAACAAATACAAAAGAATAGCAAAAGATGCAGAGGAAAAAAAAAAAAACAAAACCCAAAACATATCAAAGAAGCCAAGACCAAAAAATGTGTACAAGAAAAGATTGTGTACAAAAAGTACATAGGGAGTAACAGAAATTATTCTGGAAGTATATTTTTGGTAAGAGCATGTTCCAGGAAAGTGTTGCTCTACTGATTAAGAGAAGCAAATTGGTCTTCACTAGAGTTATTTTGAGTATATGGAAAACAGCCTAGAACAGAGAAAGGACAAATCAGACAGTACTTAATGTGTTAGGTGTTACCAGGTTAGCTGTTCCTCAGATTTGCTACACTTGGAAACTGGAAGAATTTTCTAAATTAGTCTCAGCCCTGTTAGCAGTTACCATTGAGAAGCTGAAGAAGAAAAATGAGTGTGAAAAAAATTCCAGAAAAACAGAAAAACACATCCTTAAAAGGAGGCAGGAGCTATGGATGGAAGAGTCCTGTCACAGATTTGCAGATTGTTTTTGTTCCTAGAAAAATTACAGACAAATATTCATTTTGTAAATACCTGGAGGAAAGGAACAAACAGCAATCAGCATGGATTTGTTGGAACTATCTAATATCCCATAACAGAGATTAAAATTTATGGATAAAAGAAAAGGAGCAGATGCCCTACATTTTCCTTTTAAGAAACTTCTCAATGCTGTCTTAAAAGAGTCTCCTATAAACAAGCGAGGGAACATCAATCATAATTTATATGTAAGTTGCATGGGATGCAATTGCACAACCAGCTTGATAAGGTAAAGCCCAAGCAGCTACTGCTGTTTCACTCCTGTGTATTCCACCAAAGTTTATTTTAGACACTAAAATGGTTTTTTTTCAGCAATAATCTCGATTATGCTTTAGAGAATATGCTTATTAAATTTGCAGTTGTCACAAAGTTGAGAATAAATTGAAAGGATGCCAGAAAACAGGATTAGAATTGAAAATGATCTTGAAATGGCTTTGAAAATAAAGTAATATTTAGCAGCTGTAAGGGTATGGTACTATACTTGGGCAAAACAGCCACGGACAGGCACAGGACAGATGGTTAAGCAGTGAATTTTAAAGTTATATATGTCATAAATATTACATGAATAGACATAGTCAAGGTGTTGTGAAGAAGGCATGGATGGATGAAAAAGACACATAGCCTGTAAAATATGTGGAGTAATTCATCTGATGTACTCGGTAATCTGTTCAGTTCAAATACTGGGACCAGTTTTGAGCATCACATTTCAATAAAGATCTAGCTAATTAGAGGGAGTTCAGGGAATGGCAATAATGACAGCTGCAAAACAGGACTTGTAAGGAAAAAAAATTAAAAAAAAGTACCCAAATTATTTAGCTTTGAAAGCAAAGAGTAGGTAGGAACAAAAAGTTTCCAAGTATGTGAAAAAACCCAACAAAGCACCTTGAATCAACCAACCAACCATCCAAAGAAACACACCCTAAACCACCTTGAACCTACACAGATGAAGGGAATGATCTCATCTCTGCATCCTGTATGGATTGCTTAAATTATAAGAGAAAGAATTAATTTAGACATTGAAAAAAAATTCCTGACCATAAGGAGAGATACTTAGAGCAAGTATCATGGGGAGAAATTGTTAACTATTTTAGCAGCCTTTCAAAACAGGGCAAACATATCCAAAATTGATACAAGTGTAGCTTTGTTTCATCTGTTTGGAGCTGACTTGCTCTGGACCCTCTCAGCAGCATCAGTGTGTTACATTACTGTATTATTGCTGTGCCACACAATGCATTTTCTGTTCTGTAAAGCTTGTGAAACACTACTGTAATTTGAATTAAGATTATTTTTTTCTTTGATTTCAGTGTGTGCAGAAGCTTACAATCCTGATGAGGAAGAGGATGACGCAGAATCTAGGGTACTTCATGCTGAGAGACAAATATGTTTTCAATTCTCAGGCATTAAATTTAGGAAGAAAAATGTAACCAGCTTTACCATTTCTTTCGAAAAACTTGGTTATTATAATATATTTTAGTAATCTTTTGGGGGTTTTGTGTTAAAGGGACATTTAAAAATTCTCAGTAATAGTCACTCATATAAGACTTGATGTATTATTCTTAATTACTAAACTTGTGGTACATGGTTAAGGAAACTTTTTTGTGCAATTATATTTACCCAGAGAGCACCTGCTTCTAAAACCTCTTACTTGGTGTCCTTATAAACTTGCAGTAGTTTCCTTTTCCAAAAGGCAGAAGGAAGTTAAACTGTAAAATTGCCAAGATTTTTCAAGGTACAATGTGACAAATAATGAACTGTATTTATTTCTTGTATTTGTGTCACTACTTAGCTTTGAAGATGAAATAGCATGAGTTTCAAGAGAAATTTTCTGGCTTGTAACACTCACCAAAAGGTTTCCCTATACTATTGCAGCTCTACATAACATATCTTTTGAAGCATATGAGTTGAACAACTTGATTGATGCTCAGATGAACCAGACACTGGTAATTAAGTAAATCTCTGGCTCACTCAGATAGTGTCAAGTTTGTTTTTTTACTCTGTGAAATTTCTGATATAAATTTAACACAGATACTATTTCACAAAATATTCTTTAGGAAGCAGTCATGGCGAATGGCTGAATGTAACACTGGTGCTTTTTATAAAACATTAATGCCCCAAATGTGATTAGAGAGTAGTCATGTTTATGTAGAGATAGTGTAGATAAAGGTGTCCAGAATGGCTTGCAGAAATGAACTGGATTCCACAGGTGTAAATATCTTGTGAGGTTAAATATAGCAGTGTTTCATTTGCTAATGCTATGGTGATGCCATTTTATCATCCAGTGTTTATTCAAATCCTGAAGGTTTTGAAATGAAAGAGTTATGAATCATGGCCAAAATATTGCGTAAAATGCTTAGTTGAATTAGCTCAGTCCTTCAGCTAGTGCTGCTATATGATAATCACTCTAAGAGCTTTTGTATTGTATCCCTCAGATTATTCACCCCAAAACAGATGATCAAAGAAACAGACTGCAGGAGGCGTGCAAGGACATCCTTCTTTTTAAGAACCTAGACCCGGTAAGAAATTCTTGGTAATGAACAACATTTAGCAGCGCTGCTAAGAATTGTTTCTTTTGAGATTTGGAACAGAAATTTACAGATTAGACTTTTGTAACCTTTAGGTATACTTTCTTGACCATTTAATAAATTCCAGAGATGGCATTTTTTTTAACTGATAAGTCATGTATAGAGTCTTTTATTTACCATCATAAGTGATAGTATTGAAATACATGAATATGATTCTGTGCATTAATAAAAATGGATTCCTTAATCATATTAATTATTTGTGTTTTCATATTTTAAATCTTCCTGCACACTGATGTCTATAAACACGTCAGTTAACTGGAATGTTTAAGATTTTTGTCTTAGTTATTTTCTAACATCAAAAGGTGCTGAGTTCTCCATCAAAACAAAAAATTACCCCCAAAGCCTTCAGTTTAGCTGTGGATGTAATTGAGCAAGTGAATTATGGATTAGAGGGAAAGAGAAAGTACAAGTACCAGTGATGTGTTTACATTATTATTTCGCTTAATGTGGATACCATAAAAAAGCTTCAGGTAATTTTCTTCCATGCAAATAATTTCTTCCCGTTTCGTTTAAAAACAACTATAAGCTTTTAAGAAACTCGAAATGCACTGAATGAGTGATCTGGATCAGACAAAGGTGATAATGTTACCAAAAAAGCACACAGGACTGTTTTAGGGAAAAGGTGAGTGCATCAATCAAAACATGCATGCTGAGGTTGAGATGATGCACAGCATCCCAAATGCTTTCTCAAGAGATTGGATTCAGTGCTGTCAAGGAAGGGAGCATGAGGGAAAGAGAAACAATTATGTAGATTTTTCAGTATGGGAACAGAAAGTTTAAAATTTGATTAAAGAGGGAGCTAATGGAAGAACCAGCCTGCAGTTCTGTTTGGAAGTCAGGTGCTATTACAGAGAATGCACATTAATTTGTGCTGCAGGTTTCCAGCTCCTGCTTCTATCTGCACAAAGACTGAACCCTGACCCTGGGCACTGTTCCCTTGGAAGCCCTGAGGAGCAGTGAGCCACAAAGCCCCAACATAGCAGAAGTCTGGAGTTACTGTTGTGGAAGGGCATCAAGTCTCAACGTGGGTGCTAATACACGTGCATGCTTGGCACAGTAGGGATTCTGACAGATTTCCTAACTCCCTCATGTTCTCTGTTTAATCAGTAGTTAATCAGCTGTTCCACTATACTTGTTCAAGCTAAAGCCATGCACACATTTACCCTTCTGCTCCTGAATTATTTTTCCGAACAGCTTCAGGGAATCAGTCATTTGTGGGTATCTGCCCTGGATATGAAATTACTTTATTATATATTTTCCTTATTGTTGGTGTGTCCTGGCTTCCACTTGGTCGGACCTTCATTACATTAGCCTGCCAATGGCATTTTAGCAGACCCCTCCTGGTTAAGCTCTGAACATTTCTGTCTTATGAGCCCTGCAATACGATGGATTTCTGTGTGCTTCTAGAACCTGCTGTGATGTTAATAGAGTTTACAGTATCAATCCTCTGGATGGGATCTGCTTTGTATTAAAGCAAGAGCTAGATCTCCTGTCTCAATAGTCATCCTGCACCTGGTCTGCAGGATAGGGGTCTGTTGGCTATATTGGAATGTTGTGTAGACATAGAGCATTAAACTGCTCTAGTGTGGGCACCTGATGGACTTCTTCCAAGGATGAATTCTTCCAGGGAATACTGAGGGATTATTTCCTCTGTTTATGAAACTCTTCTCAGGGCTGTGCTTGCTGTCTTGATACTGATGTTTTGAACTATTTTTTTTTTCAATTCTTTTTTTGAATCAGTTACTTGTAATTGCTAATAGTTCCCACAATCTGTTTCAGGTGTTTAGCAGAAAGTTCTCAGCTGAGTTCTCCCTTTGTGGAGGTCTGCAGTCCAAAGCCTCGAAATGCGCTCTGGGGATCTCCCAGGTCTTGTTCATCCCTTTTGCTTTATCTGTGGATAAAGAACAATTCCTCCTACTTGAAATCCTTTACAGGCAGCATTCTGGAAAGTTGAATAAGATAATTTTTGTAAAGGAGTTTTTCATTACAATAATTTTATTCATAAAAGACACTGGAAAACTACTGAGCTCTGAAGAGAGCAAAGATATTAAAATGTAGCCTTCTTAAGTCTGGCTTGTTCCTTCTGTGGAGCAAGGATCTGTAGTCCCAGGGGAACTTCTCCCACTCCTCCCTCTTGTTCTGCTTCTGAGCAGCGACTCAAGGGCTCTGCCACTGTAGTTACAGTAATTAAATATTCCTGTGCCAGCTCTCTTCCTCACCTCTGCCTCTCCATGAGAGATGCTGCAGTTTACAGAGTAGTGTATTAGCAGAAACCTTATTCATCTTGAAGAGAGATAATATCTTCTGCTGCTAAAACTCAAGTCTCTGGAACAAAAGTCGAGCTTTGTATTTATAGCATCACCTGCTCCTACCGTTGTGGGATTTTTTTTTTGTTTGTTTGGTTTTTTGGGTTTTTTTTTGGTTTTTTTTTTTTTTTTGTTTTTTGGGGGTTTTTTGGGTTTTTTTTTGTTTCTTTTTTTTCCCCTCGTATTGTACTTCAGCTTCTTTCTGCTGTAGTTCTGTGTATGAAAGTCACCATTTCAAAGGTCACTTAGAGGGAACAGATGATGTAAAGGGCTTAAGGGCTTCCCCCGACCCCTGTGGCCTTTTAGAGGGTGTCAAATACCATTTTCAAATACAGAAAAACATGTCTTACAGTGTGATCAGAATTGCATTCAGTACATGACGATCAGTGAGTCCACCTTTTCTTAACACTTTATCCCACCCTCGAACACTCTATTTTAATTTGAATTGAAGGATAAGATAAGGCTATCACTAAAGCCTAAGGAGAAGTTGCAATAGTTGGGAGTGACTTACAGTTCTCTGCCCAAAGTGTTAATTAAAGAAGCCATTTTAAATTACAAGAGCCATCACATAAAACTAAAACCCAGTAGAACCATCTGAATGTAAGGCTAAATGAGAGAGAAGAAAAAGATAACCTTTAGCCTTTGAGACAACTTAGGACTTGCTGTACACACACAACAGTGTCTTGAGCCCTTGCTTAACTACAGTGTTTTTTGAAAATCAGATAGGTAAATTTGCACATATGTATTTGTAAATATCAATATTTCACATTATGATTAAAAATATAATAATATAGAGGAACACTAGTTCTCGTACATTTCCCTGAGCAACATTCTTATGTTTAAAGGCCAACTCTTATAGTCTAACGTCTGTGAAGTTACTTGAATTTTATGGAAACTTCCTTTAACTTGGTAGATTTATGAGGATGTGACTGGTCAGCGAAGGCAGGTTTGCCAATGTATTCCTTTGTTAACTCCCTTAAATAAAAAATACTTTTAAAGAATTAACATTTTAGCAGTTTTTTTGCTGTTCTGGGGGATTAATCATTTGCCATTTTAGTTGCTGTCTCTCAATATCAGTTTTACCTAACGTGGTACAGTTTTGGAAAAATTACCTCAAGAGAAGAATATGAATTGAAACATGCATTTGCAACAAGATGAGGGAAGGAGGTTTTCCAGAGGTACTTGCTTACTTTTTAGAGGACCAGATCAGGAAAGAATCAGGAGACAGGTCTATTCAGATGTTTGTCGTCTTCTTCCCATGCTGTATTAGATTAACTCATTCCTCTTCTGATGCATCTCTTCCTGTTCTTCTTCCCAGGAGAACCTCTTCCTCTTAGAATATTGTTTATTGTCCTTCTCAGTTGCCTGCTTCCCCGTTGCCAGAAACCATAATATTACTGCTTTTCTCCCAGGATGATGTGCCAGGCTGGTTACTCTGCACAAAGAGTAACCATGCACAAAGCTTGTTATCAGACACCCTCCTTGGTGCTCCAGGTGCTGGAGGGTACTACAGTGAGCTCTGAAGCTGCTCTTCTTCCCTTCCACTTTCACTTTGTCTCACGTCAGCAAGGAGAAAACAAGATGATGACCAAATGTCTTCAGCCCTTAGAGAGCATAAGCCTGAAGTTGCTATTATCACTGAATTTTCTCTCTGTTTCAGCCTGTTTTATCACCAGGAAGGATAGCAGCAGTAGCAGCTCATCTACTGGCCAGGGAAGCTTTCTACACTTCCTTTTTACAACACAATTCAGAGCTGTTCTTTTGGTTTTGTCTCTTAAGAGGAAAATGTGCTGGGATGATTAACAACAGGCTATTTAGTTTGGAAATTATGGCCTGTAGGGCAGCTAAAAAACCTGATGAACCTTTTATCAGAGCAAGAGGATGGCTCAAGGGGCTGGTACCAAGCTGAGCTGTGCCCTTGCACTTAAAGTCTGAATCCTTTCTTTGGCAAAAATCCACAAGCAGTGTTACATCATCTGTTCTTCTTCAGAGAAGTTTAATATTGGAGAGCTTTGCCCTGCTAATGCTTGTACAGAATATATAAAATAGGTCTTGACCCTTTTCTAAAAAGTAATAAATTATACACATTGTTCGCAAATATGCAAAAGCAATTTCTGGGCATATTGCCACTTAGGTACCTGGAGAATTAGTCTAAGAGAGCACAAATATTGATTAATCAATTGGAATTGATTAACTTGAAGGAAGATGAAAGAGAACCTAATGTAACTGTTTTATGAATAGTGGAATCTTATACTTAAGGCCAGATCATTCTATGAAACCACTAACAGAAGATTCTCATGCTTCTTGTAGGTTCTTAAGAATTTTGATAAAGAGTTAGGACTACAGATTTTGGAGCAATTAATGGGAATATACACCCCACTCCCCCCCCCTATACATATATATAGATAGATATATATATATACAGACACATTTATACATATATAAAAATATGTATAATATATATAACTGAGCCCAGAATGCCTGAACTTGTTAATACTCTGCCCTTTCAGATGACACAAAGGTCATGACATTGAGGTGCCCTTCCAGAGAAGGTCAAAGGAGCTGGCGAAGGGGCTGGGGCACAGGTCTTACGAGGGGCAACTGAGAGAGCTGGGGGTGTTCAGCCTGGAGAAAAGGAGGCTCGGGGGGGGCCTGCTCACTCTTTACAACTCCCTGAAAGGAGGCTGTGAGCAGGTGCAGGTTGGTCTCTTCTCTCAGGTAACAGGACCAGAGGAAATGGCCTCAAATTGACCCAGGAGAGGTTCAGATTGGATATTAAATAAAAAATTCTCCACTGAAAGAGTTGTCAAGCATTGGAAGAGATTGCTCAGGAAAATGTTTGGGTCACCCTCCCTGGAGGTATTGAAAAGATGTGTAGTTGTGGCACTTGGGGTAGTTACAAAGTATGAAACGTATTACTGGCCTGACTGATAGGCATATGCATGATATTTGAGAGGCTGAGTACTAATTTAGTATGTAACTGTGTGGAAGAAAGTTAAGGTATATTCTCAAGGAAAATACTATTGCTTGAAAATATCGATTGTACATTGAAATACAAATGAGAGTCTTTGGTGGGGAAATGAATGCTTTTTCATTAGTTTACAAGTGGATGTAACAAAAGGAAACAAAATATTTTGAATTGGATCGATATTGCCGCTAATGTTTTTATCAGAGTTCCCCTGAAGTATATGTGCATGGTTTTGTTTTGAAAAACAAATGTGGAGAGGTGTAGACATGAATGCTGTAATTTATCTTCCTCTACAAGGTTCAACAAGAGTTGTTGATTTAAGAAGTGTTTTTCTTCCCATGGTTTCCTTGCCTGTGTTTTGCTAACATTTTCTACCTCTCTCCTCCTCCCCACACCCAACCCCCTTCCTTTTCTGGTGTTGTCTGCTTCATTGATTTCTTAGTATCCTGTTGAATATTAATTTGTTGGTATTTCAAATTGCACAAAGTGAAGACAAGGTGGCCAGCAGAATGCCATTTGAGCTTGCGCTCATTTCATGAACTCATGGACAATAGAAGAACTGTGAATTCACTTTGTTCACAAGATATTTTAATGTTTTTAGAAGTCATATGAGATAGGCAAGTGTTGTTGCTACTATTTTGTGCAGGCTGTATTGGATCTATAAAGGAAATGAACTGAGATTTCCTGTCTACTGAGGAGCACTCCAGCAACACACTCATCCTTTTGTGGGATTCCCAAGCATATATAATCTCAACATGTGGAATGTTTCTTCTACACCAGAGGTTCCCTTACTGGGAATCCCCTGTGAAAAATTCTGTGCTGGAACCAAGAATGAGGCAGACGGGCCTTGCTGTTCGGTTTTCAAAGATGTTTATTATTTCTTTATCACAATTCAGAGCCTTAGATGACAACAGGCTCAGTATACACAGAAAACATGCACAGCAAGACACAAAATGGAAGATTTCAAGGATTTTTATATAGATATGCTACTTAATTAACTATTGCTACGTACCTAAAATGTATCTTATTTTTATTATTCTATCAATAATTAACTATTTTACTATCAATACTAAAAACCCCAAAGCCTACTTTTTCACCCTGTGATAAACTACAATATTGTCTACTTCAAACACTCACAAAACTTAACTCCTCCCAAAGTCCTGGAAGTTTTTTCCATGGCCAAAGACTAAAAGCTGTGCTCTCCTGAGAAATAAGACCTCTTAGGACAGGCACAGAAGATATTCCTGTGTCCTGGATTCCAAAATCAACATATCATCCATTACTTTAGAGATCTAATGCACACAGCTTGACAGCTGGATTTTACCAGCTCCTGTCAAATGCCAGATTCGGATTGTCTCAGTTTGCTGTTGGATGCCACATCATTTTAATTTTAAAAATGTAGCTATGCCTTCTGTCTCCTGAATATGTTTTCTAAAAGCCAGGAAGGAAAATTTTCAGAAGTTACTTTCTTCATTTGTCATTGTCATGACTGCCAGTGATGATCATGTCCTACTTTCCACTTTATCTACAGTGCCTTCATTGATTCGGGTAGTATTTTGTCAAATAACAAACATTTTTATCAGCAGTTTAAACATTGATGCTTCTTGGAAACCCCAGTGTTTAAGTTTAGAAAGGAGAACTTCATCATTTTTCCTTTTACAAAATAGCTCCCGGTAAATTTATAAATTGATATGAAGAAGGGACATACCTGGCACAGCAGCAGCAAACCATTTGGTAGTCTGGCAGTTAAAGAGCCTTTGGCATCTGGGAAGGACAGGCCATGGTCTACCACCTCTCTTGTCTAAAAGCTGAAGGACATACAAGTGACTAGATTTTTAATCTATGTGAGATGTATGCTAAATAAAATCTCATTTTAATTATACTTAATATCTATTATCTAATTTTTATCAAGAAATTTTGTTTAGATGTGATTGCCATGTTTGTTTTGTTGACCTGAGAGAAATTGAGGTTAACATACTATTTTCAAACAAAACAACATGCATCCAGACGACAGTAGTTTGTGATACAAAGTCTACGAGAGGAGAGCCCTGAGAGTTTAGTTGTAGTTTTTCACTTGACCTGGCAAGCGGGACGGAATCACACCCTGTGTCAGGGGGATGTCCTTGATAATCCAGTTATCATTCTTGTCTGAGGCTTTGTTCTTCTAAATCTCATCATGTCTTTTGTAAGCAGTTGTAAACGTGCACAAAATTCTGTGCGTTTCTGATATGGAATGGCAATGCAACAGCTTGCACACACCTTACTAATGCAGGTCTTACTGGCAACACAGGAGCTGGTGGGACAATTCCGATGACTGCATTGAGATGGAAGGATGCAGGATCTTTAGGAAGGATGGGAAGAGTAGACAAGTAGGTGGTGTTGCCTCTGTATCAGTGACCAGCTGGAGTGCATGTAGCTCCATCTGGGGATGGATGAGGAGCTGACAGAGAGCCCATGGGTCAGGATTAAAGGGAGGGTGGAGATAGGGGCCATTACAGTGGGGGTCCGCTACAGCTGCCCAGCCAGGAAAACTGAGCTTGAGGTCCTCACAGACAGCTTGGAGCAGCCTCACATTCACAGTTGCTCGTCGTCATGAGGGACTTCAACCACTCCCAACATCTGTTAGAGGGACAGCACAGCAGGGCAGAGGCAATCCAGGGGATTCTTGGGATGCATTAATGTCCTTTTCCAGGTGACAGAGGAGCCAGCAAGAAGAGGTGCAATGCTGGACCCTTGGAAATTAATTAAAGGCATGGACGGAAGTAAATCTGGCCAAGGATATCCAGGGTAACAAAAAAAAAGCTTCTTCAGGTATGCCAGTGATAAAAAACAGACTAGGAAAAATGTTGGTCTGCTCAGGAAGGATACAGGAGACCTGGTTACCCAGGACATGGGGAAGGCTCAGGTACTGCATGACTTTTTTGTCTTCACCAGCAAGTGTTGCAGCCACACTGCCCGAGTTGCAGAAGGTGAAAGCAGGGATGGGGAGAATGAAGAGCCACCCATGGTAGAACGACTTCAGCTGGGTTCAACAAGATCTAGGGAAACTGAAGCAGCATAAGTCCATGGGACCTGATGAGTTACATGCCTGGGTCTTGAAGGAACTGTCCAAGGATGTGGCTAAGCCACTACCCATCTTATTTGAGAAATCATGGCAGTCCAGCGATTTGAAAAGAGGAAACATAACCCCCATTTTTAAAAAAGGAAATGAAAAAGACCCAGGGAACTACACACCAGTGAGTCACAAAAAGCCCCCCTCATCCTCTTTTCATTTTACATGTATTTTTGAAGGTAGAACTGCTTTAAGGAAGAACAGCATTTAGCTTGCACCATTTTACAAAATGCTAGAATTAATTCTGTTTATGAAACAGATCTGCTTTTTATTTCTAAAATTACCTATCTCTGTCTTTTCAAAATAACAACAGTGGGTGCCAGTAAGTTGAGCCTCGGTCTGGCAGAGATTCCAGAGGATTCACATAGAGCAAACTGGGCAAACAAGTTATGTAATTCTCATGGTAAAAGCAAAAACTATGTTCCTGGTTTGGTTATTGCAGTTTGCTTTGTCTTAATTTAAAGTGGAAAGTTTTAGAAAAGGGACCACTTGTCTTTAAGTTAATTGCAGTTTATTTAGGAAGTTAAAATAAATATGCAATGCTTCAGCAATTAATCGACTGCTCTCAGATATATTAAATATCTTAAAGTATTTTAAACATTTTTAAAAGGGAATTGGATTTTTGAATTCTACTCTGTTGCAATAAAAAGTGTAGATTTACATACTGGAAAAGCTGTGGTTTGGTGAGCTTGATTCATAGTTATAAGTTGAAAAATTTTTAACCAGAAATCCAAGATGAAGCACACTGAATAAACATTTAAATTATATGTATTATTCGTCCATTACAGGAAATAACCATCTTTTTGGTTTAATCTTTTTTTTCCTAAGATATCTTGGAAGTATTTTAAGTTCTGGGGTTTGATGCACATATAATACATTTTTCTTACATTGCTTGCACTTAGTGGATAGCATGGCCTCTAGCCTCCCATGAAATGGGAAGCATTCAGTATGTTCTCATGTTCTCAAAAGGCAGACAAGGGCTGTTGGTTTGGGAGCCACTTTGCCAGAGGAAAGGGAGGTGCTGCTTTAAGTGCCTTAGACAAGCTGACGTTAGGTCACTTATGCAGATTCTGTAGGAATTTCTTTTGGTTTACATAGAGAGGACTGAAAAGAATGAAGTAATATTACCTATTCATTCTAACATGGAAGTTTTTAAAAGGTAACTCCTGTACATAATTTTCAGTCTCTCCCAATGGCACCTACTCACACTTTTCTTTCTCTGAAATGAGCTATAACATATTCACTGATACCTGAAATGATCCATCTTTTTTCAAATACATACCTGTTTATACTAACAAAGGTACTAAGTAGAGACACAGTTAAATGATTCTTTGCTGGCCTAGGAGGGCTGCAGGATGTCTCCCTGTGCTTTACCATGATCAGCTGTACTAAAGATGGATACTGCCATCTTGTTGTTCTTTGTGCCCACACACAGCCAGCTCTGTGAAGAAAAATCTGTATTTTGCTTCCATTTTACAAAAAGGCTTGGATAACATGATACTGCTGGTATTTTTAAAAGCTTTCACTAAGTAAAAATATCAGCAGCATAAGGATGGAATTCATTACAACTAATTTATCTGTCTAAAAATTGTGAGTAACTGGGAGTTAGAGTAGATCTCTCTATCCTCAGAGGAAAGAAAGGGAAATCTCTAGAGAATGATTCTGAGCTATCTTGTATGGTTATGTCTGTCCATGGGCTGCAGAAGGACTCTACAGGACTGACTTAGGCTGGTGTTCTTTGGAAAGGCAAATGCCCTCCATGTTTCAGTGGCTGGAAATGCTGTGAATTGAACCACTGTAAAATGCATATCTACAGGCTTTTTCTACCATGTTTTTCACTAGAGTATGCTTGTTCCAGTATGATACACACTTAATAAGCTTCAAGAAGTAGAGTGTTGAATTTTGGGCATATTGCAGGATAAACCAAAATTAAAATTTAATTTTTTAAGTTATCATTCTAGGATTCTTAATCCACAATGAGCTGTGTTTGGGTTTTTTAGACATGAATAGTCAAATTTACATCAAATAAGACAAATTAAGTAATTAGTGCATTTTTTGTTACTAAACAGTCGTAATTCAAACAATCACATTGTATTAGTCTGTTAACATTTCTTTGTAAACACGGTAGTTTTGTAGCCATGTGTAAATTCCTACTTCCCAAATAATCCAGCATTTACTTACTTGGTCAAAGCACTGCAGGCCTTTATCTGGCCCAACATTCTGCAGGCATTTTATAACTTAGACTTTCAAAATACTTCACAATCATTTTGAAATTAAATTCTGTAAGGAAGTTCTAAAGACAAAACCAGGTAAATGAATCATTTAGAATAATGGACACCGGTTTTTTTCAAGGGTATAATGTTACTTAGATGTGAAGGGTGAAATTCTGTCTTTGGATGGTCATGAGCAATTTGTGTTGCAAAGAAAATCTATTTTATCATTTGCAGTGACAAGTGGGAAGCTGTTCTCTGAACATTGGAAGAGGAAAAACTAACACTGAATACTAAATAGAACTGTCTTTCTATTATTGATCCACGCGTTTCTGTAGCATGAATATTTTCCACCATTACCATCTTTTATCTGCATATTGGGAAGCTGGCCAGTTAGATAATTCAAAGAGTAAAATTTTAGAAGCAGATGATAATTTCTTGTCTTTGTGTTCTTTTAAACAGGAACAGATGTCTCAGGTGTTAGATGCCATGTTTGAAAAGATGGTTGAAGGAGGGGAACATGTAATTGATCAAGGGGATGATGGTGACAACTTCTATGTCATTGACAGGTGAATTGCTGTGTCTTGTTATAGCACAAAGTACTATGCAGAAGTCCATTGTGAAAAGTCTGTATTCTATGAACTTGTATTTAATGCTTACATTACAGCTTTTCTCGTGGTATTCAGTGACGGGGCTCATGGGAATGGTTCAAAGCTGTGCCAGGAGAGGTTCAGATTTGAGATTAGGAAGCATTTCTTTACTGAATGAGTGGTCAAGCACTGGAAAAGGCTTCCTAGAGGTCGGTGCCCCAAGCCTGTCAGTGTTTAAGGGGCAATGGGACAATTATTTTAAGAAAATTCTTTCACTTTTGGGCAGCCCTTAAATGGTCAGGTAGGGGAACAAAACTATTGGTTTAGGTCCCTTCTAACTGAAATATTAAATCAGATGATCATAAAAGCGTGTCCAGATTCTATACTGGAAAGACAATATTTTTCAGCCTTGTGAGGTTACATCTCTTGTCATCTCTTGTCCAAAAGGCTGCAAGGACTTTTCAATATTCTGTCAGCCTTGCAGCCTTTAGGTGTAGGGTATCACCTCTGTGTCCCTTATCAATGAAATAACTGCACAGATTTTTGCATTGCATTCACATGATTTATCAGTGCGCACCATAAAAATATTCAGCACAGAGGATAATGATGGCTCAGCAACAATGGGCTTGGGAACTTCATGTTTTACAAGATATCAGATTTTACTGCATTCCCAAAGCAAAAAAAAAACCAAAAAACAACAAACCAACAAAAACAAGTTATTACAGGATCTTACATTGCCTTTCAGATACATTCCTTCTGTTTCATGCATCTCTGTTGTTTCATTAGAAATTACTACTTTAAAATATTTAAACTATTAAGTAACTTGTATAATTATTGCAGTGATCCTATCACAGCAGTTTTTGCAAAGACTTGTCATTTATTTATTTATTTGTTTGGGGTTTTTTTGTTTGTTTAGTGTGGTTAAGATGAAATTAAACAGATTCTCAGTTAGATGTTGATTTTTAATACTTTCTGGTGATAGATCGCTGTACATCCATTTTATCTTTAAACTGAGTTAATGTAAAAACTAATAACCCTATCCTTCCTTTTAAAGAGGAACCACTTTTATTATTTCTAGAAGTCATTGAGATGTCTTTACAAGGTGTTTAATACCATTTAAACAAGCAAATATGTATTTCAAATGCTTTATCTTTGGCATTCATGGTATAAAAAATACAGTGAGAGGCTGCTTAGCAAAGGCCAGGCTGGATTCTACTCATTGTATTTATCTGTTTTATTAACAGAGGTACATATGATATTTATGTAAAATGTGATGGTGTTGGGAGGTGTGTTGGAACCTATGATAATCGAGGATGTTTTGGTGAGTTGGCCTTAATGTACAATACACCCAGAGCAGCTACAATTATAGCTACCTCTCCTGGTTCCATCTGGGGTTTGGTAAGTAGAGTACTTCTTTTAAGCTATTTTTAACAAATATAGATTTTATATAGATTTCACTGGCATGCTATATCAGCATTAAATATGTGTATATATATATATAATTTCAGAAAGTTTAATTCTAGAAATACTGAGAAATCCCAACACAATGCTATCTTTTTCCAGAATCCACAGATGAAAATCTGATGTTTAATAAAACAGTGATTAAATAAAAAAAAGTTTTATTTTATTTTAATTGCAATTTCCCAAATTGAAAATTACTGATAATTGTATATTAATTTTTGCCCCCATGCCTTGATTGGGAATGCCTTTGCTTCCAGAGTAAATTTCCAGTATGAGGTTATTTGCTAGCGTTACACTATCTGGATCTTTGACAAGAGTAATAAAGTTTACCCCAAAAGTAAGCTGAGATGACCATCATCTTCATGATGGACATATTGATCTAATGACTGATCCCAGGACTGAAATGAAACGTGGTTATTCCCCAGCTTAATCCATCTGACTTTTGGGACTGTTTAGGACAGTGGCTTTAAATGGATTTAAATTAATTGGGTTGTGTTGGCCAGTTAGTCCCCTGTGTGGCAGTGAAGGCTTGCAGTGCATTTTCCCTCTGCCTGTCACCAAGGCACAGCCACACAAAGTTAAGAGAAGAAAACGCCATATGAGTAGTTTTTCCATCTGTCTGGTTCACTTTCTTGGCCAAATCGTAAGGAATGTCCAGTTGGCTGTTAAGGGCAGCAGTGAGCCTTGTTCTGCTGAAGCAGCAGAAGTGGACTGTGACCTGAGACCCAGACTCATGTATTTTGGTTTTTACAAAACCCTAAAAGCCTCTTTGAGTACATATCAATTTGTATGGGACCTCAGGGTAATGAATAAACTTTGTAAATTAAACATTTAAATATTGAGGATTTATTAAAGATCCTGAATTACCCACTCAGAGTTCACTGCTGTAAGCTCTACCCTCTGTATGTGAACTCAGTATGTGCCCTGCAGAGATTTTCATAGCGATTTTCAGGTTAACTTTAGGAGCTCCTGATTGACCTCTAGAGGAATCTTTCTCAGCTGACAGTAGGGAGAGAGCAGCCAGCACAGTTGACAGGTACACTGAGTGACTAAAATTGGGTAATTTGATCATAAACAGCCAGTTCTAAAGTATTTTCTAGCACATATTTTCAGTTAATAAACTCTCTTTTTCTGTTTGTGTTTACAGGATAGGGTAACATTCCGAAGAATCATTGTAAAAAACAATGCCAAAAAGAGAAGAATGTATGAAAGTTTTATTGAGTCATTGCCATTCCTTAAATCTTTAGAAGTAAGATTTCTATTGCATTATTTCAATGTCTGTATCGGAGGTACCTGATAAGATTCTGCTCTTGAAGACTTTAAATTTGGCAATCATAGTATATACACAATAAAAGTTTGCATACTTTTGTTTCAGAGAAAGGCTACATTTTAGTTTTTTTAAATTTAGAATAAGTTATTTTTGTTCATATTGTATTTTAAAACATAAATTAACTTTACTTCCAGTTTCCCAAAGTTTAGTTCTACTAGATATTAGCCGACAAAATTAAACCATGACTTAGGGAATTTAAAAATATTTTCATTTATCAGCTATATTTACATGCATGCTTTTCTGAACATAATTTTTGAAGGCTTCTAACAAAAATGAAAGCTTATCAGAATAGCTGTTAAAACTGTAATATACCCTCTGGAACACTATTCAACAGTTCTTATTTAGTGGTAATCAAAACCATTAAAGAATGGTTTTCATTACAAAATGGAAAATAAAGATACACTATTCTGTGCAAAGACTCACAGAAAGAAATATGAAAGGGTTTTCCAAATATATGCTATCATAATGTTAACCAAATGTTTCTTACATTTTCTCTTTTTAAATGCAGGTATCTGAACGTTTAAAAGTGGTTGATGTGATTGGTACCAAAGTGTACAAAGATGGAGAACAAATCATTGCTCAGGTACAGTTTCTTCCTAGTTTTAAGTTTTTTTCTTAATAGGTAACAGTAATCATGTTATTTATAGACAATGCATATTTTTAAACACTCTTTTTCTTTCTCACATAAACAAAAGCAAGGAATCTTAAATATAAGAGGTGGTTATTTTGTTTCAAAAGCTCACTTTTCACTTATGATACTTTCAAGAACAACCCTCTTTGTTGGTATAAATAAAATAATAAACATTTTTAATATACTTAGAAATTCAAACTTTTTAAGTGTGCTTCCAAGGAGGAGCACTGGACCCTCACCTTGGACTTGTTGTTAAAATATGGTCAACTTTTCAAGAAGACAGAGGTAAAATCTTCAGGATAGGCAACTGTGATTGTCTTGCCCCAGGATAATTAGTGGATAGCCCCTGGAGGCTTTTTATACTGGAAATTTGCTAAGGGAAATAATTTAGGAGGAACACAGAAGTGGATAAATGGTAGCAATGATCCTAAAAAAAATCTTCCACAACATTGATTTTTTTCTGCTTTTTGTGTAAGGCACAGTCAGCTATGTCTTTTCATGAAAAGGCCTTGCTGTCAGTTCTGTATAGATGTTTTGATTGTTATGTGTCTAGAATATGGTTTTCAAATTAAAAGTGGTTTCTTTTGCAACAGGTATCAGAAAGAGGAGCTTCAAGGCACTGATTGCAAATATTTTGATGTTACCATGAAACTAAAAGGGAAATTTTACACTCTTTTTACTCACTTCATGTTTTTTTTTTCTTGTGCAGGGTGACTTGGCTGATTCTTTCTTTATTGTGGAATCTGGAGAAGTAAGGATTATAATGACAAGGAAGGTAAACATCAACCTTTTTTTTCTTACCATTGTCACTAACTTTGCTTATGAAATCCTGAGTTGAGCTGTCGCTATAGGA
>VXBU01012606.1:0-27861 GCA_013400315.1 Bombycilla garrulus | reverse complement strand
GCTTTCAAACCAGCACAAGGAGTAAATATGTTACCTCAGTACTGACAGTGTATTTTCAAACTAAAATTTGAGTCAAGCATTGACTTTGCTTCTTCTCCTTTAGGAAAAATAAGGCCAAGTTGCTCCATTATTTATATTTAATGAATCATTTAATGACACCAGTTTTGTCTATTTATAATTGCAACGGTTAATGCACTGATTGCTTCTTGTCTTTTTGAAGTACTACATGGCAACATCTGTGACTTTTTTGGAAAAAAAAAATCAATAGACCTATAAATTCAGAATCCAAGTGGCTCTTAATTAAGGATTCTGATGCTGACTGGTACTTAAAAGGACTTCCAGTTTTAGTCTGGGTCCACTGGGGTCTGACTCTTCCAGTGGCTTCCAAGTAGAGTATAGAACAGGAAAGCAAAGGGGAGCCCGCAAAGACAGGGAAGAAAAGGATAACCAGGGAGAGACTGTAATGTGTAACCAGCTGATGCCAACTGCTTCTCTCTCCTCTCATTCCCTCTGTTTTGACAGTATTTCTGCTCCAGCCTTTTTGGGAAGAGGTATTTCCTGTCAGCTATACTGTCAGAAGAGGGATGTCTTCATTACATTTGTGAGAACTGCAACACATACGATCCCCTATGTCCAGAAAGTTTTTTGAATCCAATGCTGCCTCTGGAGCTCCTAGTTAAGATTTAGTACTGCCACAAAAGAGAACAGCCAAGGAGAAGCAATACAGAACCAAGTTTTCTGCTGGACAAGACTGCTCTAAGGCTGTCTCTAACTCCCATCAGATTAGCAGGCTTATGCTTTGGTCACAGGAATTCCCCCTCCACACAGGTATCCAGTTTCTCCCCCTGCACCACTGCTAACTGCAACCTCTCCCTTTCCGTACCCTCATAAGAACAACCTCTGCACTATTTAAAAGGCACTGAGCATTTCTTACTCTCATACTTCACACGATACAAGCTCACTGCCTTCCCCACGGGTTTGTCACAGTAAAATATGAATCCAATCCAGTCCCTGGTGTCTGAGATGTTACACAGGTACACACACACATAACCCAGACCTTGAATGCACCAACTACTCAAAGAAATAAATGTACCAACATTGGGAGCTGGGGAGAAAACCCACTTTTGCAAACAACTGTAATCCTGTCCCTTTTGAAAAATTTACTCAAAGCTGTGGAAACCATAGGAAATTTTTAAACAGTCTCACTGTACACTCAGCTTTTTAAGAACCAAATTCAGTGAAATAAAAGCAAATAACAAATAAAACTAAGCAAGATACTAAAACTTCTAAGTGTCAGTTGAAAGTTTCAGTTAAAATAAGCCTGTCTTTTGTAATTGAGCCATTACTTCATAGTGACCGCTAGAATCCATATTGGCCTTAGTCAAAGCATTCTTCTGTCTATATGATCATGTCCATAAAGCATCTCAGGCCATCTGCCCCCTGAGATCATGAAACAGAAGCTCATCTGGAAGTTGGGGATGTAAAAGTATAACTTTCTCTTGACACTTAACAGGATATTAAGGCTTCTATTGGATTAAGGCATGTTTGCAACCCAATAGTGAAATAATGGTGCACTAGGAAAATGAAGATGCTGGGTACACTATGTCTGCTTGGTAGCTGTCCACACCCAGCATGACAGTGCCCATCTCAAAGAGGTGCTTGTCCCACATGAGAGAGGATTAAAGGGCAAGGAGAGAATGAGTTAAAACCTTAAATTTCTTCTCTCAAACGAAAAGTTTGCTTCTTTGACTTAATGTTCTATGTATTTGTCCAAACAGAATGATACTGTCGTCAACTCCATATAACTTTATAAGTATTTTGTGAATTAAGAATTAATGCTGTGCAACTTTCCAACTTGACAAGTATGGGTAACCACGATGATCTGCAAGACAGTGAAAGGGTCAAGCAATTCCCTAGTTGAGATTTTCTTTATTTCTCAGTGAGGAAGGCAACAATTGAAGGAAGGAAAGGCTTAAGCATGACATTTTAGAAGCCAGAAGCTGTTCTTGTAAAACAGAAGAACAGTACAATTCAAAAGCAGGAAAACCACATATAATTACAGGTCAAAAAGCTGAAAACATTAAGCGGGGAAGGAACCAAAACATTGAGAGTCTAGAAGACCAACAAAATAGCAGAAATAACTAGAACAAAAATATGTATATAAGCAGAAAATGTAAAAAATAATTAAGTGAATTGAAATCTGACAGACCACCAAAACACTAGGATGAACAAGACGTACTGTTCATCTCTACATCCTGATGAACAAGAGTATAGAAATGGTCCATTTTTTCTCTCAGAAAATAAATATGCCAGATTTACACTTTCAGAAGAAAAAATAAAATAAATTTGCAATATTTTTTTTAACAGTAGTCATGATTAATGAAAATAATGTGACAAGCTGGAGTGCTATCTGTTCAAATCAGTGATTAATTTAAAAAATAATTTAATTATTCTTAAAATACCACTGCTACATTCATATTTTTAAAAGATTTTTCAGTGAAGAATGCTATCACTTCCAGACTTGGAAATCTGAAAGATTACAGGCCATATATTGAAGATTTCAGGAACCGCAGAATGAGAATAAAAGTTAGTTCAGTTTTAGGGACAAGGAAAAAAGGATTAACAGCAAGATGTTCATGTACAGTAAAGAGAGTGCAGATCCTTTGGCCATTTGACACAATAACAGTTTTTATATCTGGTATAAATACTAGACGATTCACACACATCCCTGCTTACTAGTATGGCTCCTTTAATTCCCTTTCTACAGGGACTCCATCTAACAGGCATGTCAACTAGACTGTTTTTCAGAATAGACTGCCTTTTCTCAAGAAAAAAATGCAAACAATATAAAAGACATCTGAGCTTTTGCCAGACTACAGCTAGCCATAAATATAGATCAAATAATTCAGTACACGCTGTCCAAAGTTGTACAGCTTTTCAAAACTGGGCATGTTAAGAACATGCAGACTTTTTCAATAACTAGGTCATATATTTGGAAATGGGGATAATCAGTTTAAATCTTTGTCAAACTTAAAAGGTAAAGCCAAAAACTAAGATTACTGTAAAACACATTGCTGGCAGAACAGCTGCCAGAAAGATTAAAAATGAGTGAAACAATTGAGCCTTTGACACAAACACATCAATCTGCAATGTTCACACTGTCATGGAGAGACAAGGAGTCATTAGAAGAAGCAGGTACAGATACAAGAAAATCTGTGCTCTAAATAAATGCTCTTCCTTTGTTTAAACTATGCAGATTAAACATAAGGTACATGCTTATTTAATCCATGGTAACTTCCACAACTTGGTTATTCAAGAAGCTAATGCAGCAGGGGAGGAACACGCGTATTTTGGACACACAAGGTTTCTTTCAGACTAGTCTGATTTTAGTGACTGTGAGTTTTGGTGTAATGAAGGATATAACCTCTTCCTACAGATCTCATCCTCTTTTTTTTTTCTGTACACAATCTTGGCCACACTATCAGTACAAACAGGTTAAGGTCTTTGAAAGGAAGAGTCATTGGCATTCATCTGCTCTTTTTAAATAACCTGTTTCCTCCTTATTCAACCAGGTGCTATAATTCACGCCAGCAATGCAAAACGATGGAAACAAAGTCTATATACACACTCCTCATTATAGTCAGGGTTTTAAAGACCTATTTAAACTACCCCCATACAGCTGGGTTTTTTTCTGAGAAGTTTTAGTCCTTAGACAGAAAATACTCCACACCTTTGATCTAGCATGACAACCTTTGCTATTAATTTACTACTACTTTCATATTTTAAAGGTAACTGTAACATTAGGGAAGTGCATAATATTTAGAAGTGGATGAAATTAATGCATTTGAACTAGTCAAGTTTTCTGATTTGCTCTCTATTCCTTTATTAGTCTATCGTCAACATCCTTTTAGATTCCTTCTAGATAGTCCAGTACCACTGAGAACTGAACCAATTCCTAAGACATAAGTCTGTCTTTAGTGGCAACAGCTGATTTATTAATTTAAAGGTTAAGGGTTTTAAATTTTTTTCTTCTTCACCTTGTAAAGTGCTTGGTACTTATCCAAGTTTAATCCCATCTGCATTTAAATACTGAAACCCTAAAGTCCCCTGGAAGTTTTCATGGTTGCTTTTGATTCACAAGAATCTTTCTGTGTAATGAAAAATGTCAACATACTGCAGCTTCCAGTCCAATATTTCAATGGAGCAAAAACTCTTGAGTATTTCAGACATGAAATCCAATGAAAAAATATATAAGTTAACTGTACTGCAATCACATTATCCATCTGTACTGTCTCCTTTTCATCTTAATAATTTTAGCTTTGCTGACTCCTGGCAAACTTGTTTCTTGCTTATTATGTATTAATAGGTGTTATGCACTTACAAATTAGGGTTTTTTTTTGTTGGTTTTTTTGTTGTTATTTTGTCTTGAAAATGTCAGAGTTCATATCTTTTTCATTTTCTTCAGTGAATATTGCCTTCATTTTTTTTGAAAGAAGCATTTTTATTTTCAACAGATCTTTCATTCAGCTTTCTGATGCTTTTTTTTCTTTTTAGACTTTACCCTTAATTAGGACACATTTGCTTGAGCCTTTACCTTTCAATATAATTCACTGTGACTCCAAGCACCCTCCTGTTGTGGCACATTTTTTTTCTGATTTCATTTTTAATTATATTATTGTAGTTTGTTCCTATGTTTCCCCCCCCCCCCCGCTTCTTCTCCCCTTCGTTGNATGGTTTCTTCCTCAATTGTACCCTCCCTGTAAACCGCCCTTCAACATGTCTCCTCCCCTTATTCCAGTACCTTCCCCATCCATCACCCAAACCCTGCCCCTCCTTCTAGACCTTCACTTGTCAATCCCCACATGGGCCAATCCCTGAAATATCCACCCCCTTTGGAAATCCCCTAAACCTCAACGCCCCATTGGCCCATGTGACCCCTTTTTCTCCTCCTTTTGTCCCTATTAGATTGTGTTCTGTAAACCCCACCCTATAATGCTCCCCTATGGTTCCCTGATTGGTTTACTGTTTATGCCCACCCCTTAATTTGTAATCCTATAAAACCCCTTGCACAGGTGTACTGAGGGCTCTTTTGTTCTCCTCCCTTCAATGGCTATAATGTCTGCGTTTGGAACCAGAGAGCAGAAGAGCCTCCTCTCTCCCCTTCTTCTCTCCCTTGACAGCAGTCTGTCTCCATAGAGCCAAAGCTCTAAGGTTCTGTCAGTGACACAACACCTGCAGTGACAGTTCCCCACACACAGTGTGGCCCTTCCGGACCATAGTGTCGTGGGTCAGAGCTAGCCAGGCTCCGGAGGGCCGCGTCACCCTCCCTCCCTCTTAGCTGTTTCTTTTGTTTCTTTTTATAAATTAAAATCCTTTTTGCAACTCAAAACACTAGACAAAACACAAGTAAAACAACAGTACAGCAGTGCCACTACCTCTGCTGTAGAAATTGCTCTGCAAAGAATAAAAGGCTTCTATATTCACAGCCATCGTTCCTCAGTCTCAGGCAAAAGACACATAAGATCTAGTTGCAAAAAATTAAAAACCTTTAAGAACTCAGGGACACGGTTCAACTAGTGACGTAATATGAAGACAAAACTAGCTTAGTCTTACCACTGAATGCAAGATACATAACGGTGTGCTTATAACACAACAGTTCCTGGATTACATACGGACTTCACTTTGCAACGCAAAGCATTTCTATCCTTAATATAGGTTTCTGGAAACTTTAAGCCTTTCATCCTTTCTTTTCCCCCACCCCTTAAAGAATTTTATGTTGCTCACCTCTACAGCTAAGTCTGCTAAGTCATCCCCTCTAAATACATGAATAAATTTAAAGGTCAAGTGCAAGGTCCTGCATATGGTCGGGACAATCCCAAGCACAAATATAGGCTGGGCAAAGGATAAATTGAGAGCAGCCCTGCTGAGAAGGACTTGGGGTGCTGCTAGATGAAAGCTGGACATGACCCAGCCATGTGCACTCACAGCCCAGAAAGCCAAACGTGTCCTGGGCTGCATCCAAAGCAGTGTGGGCAGCAGGGTGAGGGAGGGGATTCTGCTCCTCTGCTCTGCTCTGGGAAGACCCCACCTGCAGTGCTGCATCCAGCTCTGGGGCCCCAGCACAGGAAGGACATGGACCTGTTGGAGCGAGTCCAGAGGAGAGCACAAAGATAATCAGAGGGCTGGAGCACCTCTGCTACAGGCTAAGAGAGCTGGGGCTGGAGGAGAGAAGGCTCTGGGGAGACCTTAGAGCACTTTCCAGTACCTAAAGGGGCTAAAAGAGAGATGGAGGGGGACTTTTTATACAGGCATGGAGTGACAGGACAAGGGGGGATTTGCTTTAAACTGACAGAGATAATAGGAAATTCTTTACTGTAAGGGTAGTGAGGCATGGGAACAGGTTGCTCAGAGAAGCTGTGGAAACTCCATCCCTGGAGGTGGTTAAGGCCAGGTTGGATGGGGCTTTGAGCAACCTCACCTGGTGGAAGATGTCTCTACCCAAGGCAGGGGCTTGGTTCTAGATGATCTTTAAGGTCCTTTCCAACCCAGACCATTCCATGACTCCTAAATTATTACTGGAGTAATTGAGTGGAACCCCCTCCCCACCACAAAACATACTTGGTGTTGTTTAGCTAAATAGGTAAAATATGTTAGATCATTTCTTCCCTCTAGTAGTTTACTTACTTATTAAAGGTTTGTAACCATATACATACTGCTATTATTTAATTTTTAATTTTTGATGCAAATACAAAATTTGAAGGATTCTGGTTTGTTCACCGTTCTTAATGGTACTTCTCCAGTGATCTCTAGGGCTCACCCTTGCAACATAAACTCTGATCCGATGCTTGTCTGGCATAAATAGTTCTTTAAGATCATAAAAGACTGAGCTCCTAAAAGACAGTTCTTTTGACACACAGTGGAACATAAATTCTTTTCTGCCAAGAAAAGATAAATCACAGAGGTTCAAAAAACCAGTAACTGCAATATAGAAACACAGCTGGTTAGCAAGAAATAACAAAACCAACTAGAAAGAAATCAACCCAATCCAAAACTGAAAAACATGTTTTCATTTTCTTTCAGTAATAAAGAAATGCTTTCACAGTAGGTCTTTCAGGCACCATCAATTAGTATTACAGGATGACTTGTTGCAAGTCAACCTCACATAAGTGAACACTTGTATTTTGAGAATATTGATTATATGCACTTGAAGAAAGCTTCTTGAGCTAAAACGCTGGGGTTCAATAAATGAAAAAAAGCCAGCAGAAACTGACTTGCCAATGTTAAAGTAACATATGCCTAAGGTACCTATACAACATCTTTTAAAATTCTGTTCCCTATAAATAAATATCTAATAATTAACAATTAATTAGGTCTAAACCAAACTTATATTAATGCTGTGAATAGAAAATATTTTTCACAATTGGTTGCTGTGAAAAGGGCTGTGTGTCATATGCAGAGGATTAGGATGTCACATTGGAAGTGATCAGGAGCAGATGGATTTATAAAAAACACTGATCCAAAAGCTTCTACTGAAACTTATGGAAAGGACAGGAGCATATTTTTTTCTACGCTTTCTAGAATGCAGTAGCAGGACTCTTTCATAGCAATTCTTTTATTATTGATCCTTTTAAAATAAAAGTTTCAAAAAAGTAGAGAACAAAACACAAACAGAAGGTGATAAGGATGCATCACTACTGAAACACTCAGAGTAGCGCAGAAAGGCAAACTTACTCAGTCCTGCTTCTGCAAACTGCTCACAGGAGTTTGTGCTGCACCTACAAGCTGCACCTTGATTTAATCCTCATGTAACAGTATATATCATACCAGAGCAAAATGAATAAGTACAAGACCTCTTGCACACCTATCCTTAGAAATGAAAGTCAAAAGCAACAAGCATTCACCTGGATAAAATATACACAACTCTCTAAAACAGAACTAACCCCAATCAACTGCGCAGACAGCAAGGTTTTAGTTTACAAGTACCAACTAGCTCAGGTTGATAGAAGCTTTACTCTGACTTGTGTTCTCAAAGCTATTAGCAAGTTTTCTACTTGTTGAGGCACTTTAAGAAATGGACTGACTTTTGTCTTTAAAATACATTTTTCTTTGAAATTAAGTCCTTAGTAAAAAGAAAAAGGTGCAAACTGAGGTCTAGCAGCTCTCCTTCTTCCTTAGCCATTTTCATGCATAATGTGACAACTTACTACCTGAAGTAGCATCATTCCTCAAGGATCACCTCCCAGTACCATGGCTTTTGAAAAGTCAGCCTACCTGCAGAGCCACACAAGAGCTGCATCTTTTCAGTAGGACTGGCTTTCCAGAGATGCAAAATATGAGACATCCCTTCGACACCTAATGGGACTGGCTGCTATTCCCCTCTCTTGATGGAAAAAAAAAGCCCTACAGGAAACTGAGTCATTGCTATAGGTAAATCATGTCATCTATTAGCTACCACTTAAAACTGTGGACATCAAACCTTCAAACAAATGGGGTGTTTATGATATCCATAAAAAACAGTTCTGAGCTTCCAGTACAAGTGAGAGATGGACATCCTGAGGAGTATAGCAAAGGCCCCCTAAGACCATTTAGGGACTATGGCACCTCTTCTAAAAGGAGAACTGGTTCTTTTCAGCCTGGAGAAGAGAAAGCTCAGTGGGGCATCTCACCAGTTTTTCAGAAATACTTGAAAGGAGGGCACACAGAAGACAGAGCCAGGCTTTCTTCAGTCATTCCCAGTGACAAGATCAAAGATGATGGGTACAAACTGAAACATAGGAAGTTACCCCTGAATATCAGGAAACAGCAGTCACCTTGATAAAGAGAGCACTGGCATAGGTTGTCCAGGGAAGTTGTGGAGTTTTCCTTCAAGAAATTTAAGCGTTACCTGAACATGGCTCTGGGAAATTGGCTCTTGGTGGTCCTGCTTCAGCAGGGATTGGACAAGAGGACCTCCAAAGGTCCCTTCCAATTATGCTATGATTTTGTGAACATCAACTAAGAAAGAAAGAAGTGTGGCAATTTATCATTTTCAGAATAAAGTGCACTCTAAATTTCACATGGTATTCAAACCTCAGCAATCTTACTAAATGCTGAGCTGTAGGTCTCATCAATGAAGCACTCTTTAGAAGATGGCTCAATATGTATGGATTCGCAAAATTCTGAGTAAGTAGTACTAATGGATCAATACTTTAATTAGGATGGATGAAATTATGTTTGAGAATAACTTTTAGCAGTAATAAGGCAAAAAATTTCTTACTATGCTTTGATATTAAATATAAATCACTGTGTTGAATAAGGCAAGGTTAATTAACAAAGCAATATCAATCAAGCATGAAATTCTCATGGGACAAATGCTACCCACGACAGAAACAGAGAACAAGAAGAGACATCCATCAAAGATTAAAGGCCAGACAAAGACCACGTTGTTTCCAAAATGAGACCCTGAGTTGGATAAGCACGGCACAAAGACAAAGCTTTAACAGACTACTATAATGCATCACCTAATACAATAACTCCAATCCATCGGTTTTCATGTTAAAGTGCATCTGAATGGAAATACTCATCCACAGCATGCCAGTTTAAATATCGCTGGCTTTTCCCCATTGTAAATTTAAAGCCATCAATTATTAATCATTGCTAGAATAAAAATCTGAAAACAAATATATGAAAACATGTTCCCTGCTGCCCCAAGACATTCAATCAAAATTTTTGGAACAGCCCCACAGCAATTCTAGGCTTCACATGAAATGAATCATTAATTTGGTTTGACTACCCAAAATATCTTGCTTAGGCTCAAACTTACCGGCTCTATTATCTGACACTAAGTAGAGGATATGCTATTCTACAAGTGCCTTCTAATTATAATACCCAAGATTTTTGGGGGAAAAAAACAAATCCAAAACATTTCTAAAACCACAGACTAGGTGCAACTCTTACAATTTTGCCCCCTTCCTGAACAAGGTAACATTACAGGAGCCATCTCCTCACTGAGTCTGCTGTGCAGGCTTGCAGGTGTGCTTTCAGCTCTCAGACTGAGAATCAGAGCTAGGGACACTTAATAGTCCTCTGAAGCAGTCTCTTAATTAGATAGGACTAGGAAGCATCCCTGACTTTATTTCCTGAGCCTAATGCATGGAAAAAAACCAATGATGAGACAATTCTTCCAGACAATGAAATTTATTTTTACTTCCCATTAAAAACAAATGAGAACTCTACCGAAAAAATAGTAGCACCACAGGATTCATGCTAACACAGTTAAACAAGTGTCAGGAAATACATGAATTCACACAGAATGCGTCATTAATTAATTCTGTATTAGGAGTCAGCTTTTAATTGCACTATCTCATGCTAAAGCTTCAAGATACTCCCGAAATCTCCCACTGATACAGAGTCTTGATGACCTTCAGGGTATTTTTGACTCCTCTTTTGACTCTTTAGGTACTTCCAGTATGAAGTTCCCCTTATTTCCCATGCTGTGGTCGGAAGCCACTGGTAGCTGAAGGCTGATAAAACTACTATCAGCCAGAGCAACATATATATATTTATATACACACAATCACCAAGATATCAGCTTTGCTTACAAGAGAAGTGTTCCCAACACTCTTTAATTTAAAAAGGTAGTTTGAGCCTGAACTAAGTGCATCCCAAAAGGAGCTGAGAAAGAAACTTGGACCTCTCAAGCTTGCTAGCTACTTCATGCTGCCTGCATTTAACTTTCTGGACATTTGCCAACATACAGAAGAAAGAAGGACAAAAGACATTTTTAATTATGGAAGGGTTCTAGTTAAAAACTGAAAATTAAAAAGAAATCCAGACTATTTAATTTAGCACAAAGAAAAAACCTACAAAATCAGAGCTATTGTTCATGACCAATGTCCCAGGAATACAAAGAACCTGAACCAAATAAATTAGTATTTTTTCTATGTTATCTGAATTATTGTTATTAAAACCAATCTAGGCTTTATGAATAATACACTCCAGCTTCAAATGGACTAAAGAATTACTCACTACAAAATTACCTCTAGGAGGGGCAAAAAAGGGCATAGTTTTACTCAACAGATCTGCTTCCTGATACTTGCAGTGAGAAAGCCATTAACTGCTTTGTATTAAAAAGACAAAAAAAAAACAAAAAAAACCCCAAAAAAACCCCCAAAACCAAATAAAAAAGGTAACATTCTTGCTGAGTAGGAGCACCAGCCACCCAAGTGTGCTTCTGCTGCCATTGGCACCTTTTGTGTGCTGGGAGTAGTGCAGGCATTATTGCCACAACTAGTCCAGCACACAAGGGAAGAGGGATTCTTCAGGACACTGTACTCAAACGACCTCCACCTAGGCAAATTCCTACCACTACCTCAAGAGATCAGGGATGCTGTAATTTGAGACAAACAATAGGAAATTAGGCCCACTCAGAGCACAGGTGGGTGGCAGCTTCACCCAAAGCAACTGCACTGGGAACATAGCACAAATCAGGCTATTGCATCTTCATAAGGGGCTTCAAAAGCTGACGACAAATTTTTGAGGAAACACAGGTAAAAACCAAATTCATTATTCCTGTGGCCTTCGTGTAATGAAGCTGAAATTTAAAAAAAGGTCAGGTGTCTTGGTTTTGAAAGACAGGTGCCCGCCAAGGAAGGCAGGAGCCCCTCCCGGAACAGAAAAATGCAAACTCCCTCCCTCCAAATTATTTAAAGGGACTCTCAGGCAAAGATATGAGGATAAGAATAACAGTTCTTTAATATGTATAAACAAAATAAAGTAAAACAAAAAAACTAACAAACTTCAACCTAATAGGAAAATTAGAACAAGATGCAGTATTAAGCAAAAAAACCAAAACTTGACAGTTAGAATACAACCTGACACCCTGTCAGTCAGGGTGTTGGTACCAGTCCAGTTTGAATGGTGGCTCCAGTAGTCCTCCTGGAGTGACAGATGGTTCTGTTGAAGCAGAGATCCTGTAGAAGGCCAGAGTTTTCCTCCAATGGTCCGGTGATGATGTTGAAGAGTCTGGTCCTTCCTGTGGGAATCCAGTGGGAGTGAAGGCTGCTCCTCTGGGAATCCAGTAGAAGGCAGATGCCTGTTCTGTCCAAATGCCCAGATTATATCCAGGTGGGAATGCTTGGCTCCTCCCCCTGGGCGGAGCATCTCACATTGGGCTGATGTCATTCTATGAGTCATGGGGTGGGTCCTCACAATGGGCTTATGTCATTCTATGAGTCATGTGGTGGGTCCTTAATGGCCCATTAAACAGGAATAGCTCCCGGAGGGAGTTATCTATGACTCATAAGGCAAGGCATTAATGGCCCATTAAAAGGAGACGGTCCGAGGGAGGAGATAAGGAGAACACTGCCCCTCCCGATTTTAACAGTTCATGAAGATGGAAATAGAATACAGACCTTCTGGAATATTTTACATTGTAACCTAGGACATCAGGTAATACTTCTACTGGATGAGTAGAAGGTTAAATAACCATCAAATCAACTGCTGCAATTATGCCTGCTGTGAATTGCTGGAGTTTGAACACTTCAGTTTACTGGAAAGATAAATTATTTTGACAGTTTTTGTCACATTTTAAAGTTTTTCCCAAACATTAAGAATTAAAGGTTTGGAATTTAGTGGAAGACTAAGAAGAAAATCAAAACCTCAAGTCCTCCACCTATTTTTCAACAACGACTGCTATTCCAACACTGTATTCTAAAATTAAGTTTTATTTATGCATTCATGTCAAGGTCAGCAGTTTTGCAGAGAACCTGTCCCAAGCAGACTTTTAAGGAACAATACATATACTTATAGACAGTGTATCACTTGGAATATATCTTTTCTCAAAGCAGGATGTGGATGCTTAGGGTTCACAGGCATCAGTTAAGCAGGACATGCCTGGCCCAGAGAACACTGCACTTCAACACTGAAGTGAAAGGAGGTGGATCTGAGGGTGGAGGTTGTTAAACATCAAAGATGAGGCACCTCTGAAAATGTTAATATTTTATCAATACTTTGGAGCAAACAATGCTGAAAACTAGTTGGGGATGAAGCTGTCAGTATATGCCAGCAACTAACTTAAATTCCTAGTAACATGATCAGAAGACATAATAACATGCTAAACAGAAGTGTAGTAAATTAAAGGATGTTTTGTTCACTAAGAAGGACAAACCACAATGACAGAAAGCTAAAGTCCTTGTAAGACAAACCACAATGACAGGAAACTAAAGTCCTTAGGTTAAGATAAAACTCATATGTAAATATGCTCTTGCTCAATAAGTACTTGCTCAATAAGCTTTAAGTTCCAGAAAGCAGAACAGGAATACCAAATAAGGAAATAAGACACCCGAGGAAGACTACCAACCTTCATCCAAAGATCACCAGGAGGCAGAATGCGACCACCTAGCAACAGTAGGAGACATGCGCAGAGTACAACTAAGAAGACACATCAGCAGGAAATGGGACTGCATAAAACAACAGACTGGAACAGGCTGTGGGTGCGGCAGTTGGTGGAGCTAGACTCCCTGTCGCCCAGCGCTGGTTTGCTTATGCCTTGCTTGCCTTTCAATTTGACCCAAACTTCAGAGTGTACTGCAATTTATCACAAGAAGGACAAACATGAAGCTTGAATATATTTTCTTTACAGGCACATACAATTTCATTTCTGAAATTATCATCATAATTAATAGATAACACAGTGGGTTCAAATGACCAATTCCACCTGTGAAAAGTCTGGTAAAAGTCTCATTCATATCAGAAATATCTATGCAAGAAACACTCCCCAAAAGATACAGCCTTTTACAATTTTAGACTTTTTCTATGACACAGTGCAGAGGACATGATCCTAAGCATCTTTAAGCATTTCTAACAGTTAGAAAACAAGAGAGTATGTTGATGAAGGAAAGAATAAAAGTGAAAAAAGTAGTATTAAATACATAAAGTCTTGAATGAGATGAGTAAGAAGTCATCAGGACAGCAAAATAGAAAGAAACTAAAGTGGGTAGCAAAACAGACATCATAAAAGATATTCATCATTTAAAAAAAAACAGTTGAAGCCAGTCTTACAACTTCCTTACTCTCTGACAAAACCTCACACCTTTATATAACTATTACTCCAACTTTTTTGTCCCAACTCTTCTAGCTGTTAGTACTGATGTTAAAGTGTCCAAGTCACACCACAGAGTGATAAATCTGTATGCAACAGTAATGTGACTTGCTTTGCTTCCTCTACTGCAGCCTGACACAGGAAAACTTATTAGTCCTCCTTTGCCCATTCCCTCAAAGAAACTGTTCTGGATTGACAAACTCTCTCTTTCTGCCAAGTATCACCGTTCCAAATTTTCTTTATTTTATTAACAGAATATCTTTAATTTGGGGGGTAGCGATGCAAACAAAAATAATTGTTTATACATGACTTCATTAAAATAAAAATAGAGTTGATAGCTTACTGACATAAAGGAAAAGCCTCAAGTTTGAATCACTGGACCCACTGCTACAATGTGCAAAGAATACAAGCCAAGAGAGCAACAATAGTCCTCTTATGCTCTACTGAGAAGGTAACATACAGGATTAAAGCTGACAAATCTCCACGGGGGCATGCTTCCATAGAGCTTGTGTCTTCAGGATTAAACCTTTGGTTTTTATTAATACTACAAAGAGCAAGAACAAAATTGTGTTAAATCAGATACATAAGCTTATTTCAACAAATGCCAAAGTCCTAACTCAAATTCAAGAAGATAAAGAAAACCCCAACACACTCTCAGGACAACTGAGGCAGGAGCCCAGGTCACTGAACCCAACTAAATCCCTTGCCAAGTAAAGGTCTCTGCCCAGCTACAGTCCATGTACCCACACAAGACCGTTGGTTTCCTCAGTTCAAGTATGTGCTCAGCTAAGCTTTCAAGTCTACTAGATGAGAATCAGGTTTATTTCCCAGGGTGCTTAAGCAGGCTACCAGCTTTTCCTCCATGTACGTCAGTCCTGTCTGGTTTCAAATTCCTGTATAAAGGGTCAGTAGCCAGACTGGAGACCTCCAAGAAGCAGCACAGTTCAGAACCAAGATCAAAGATCCACAAAAGCAAACTGGCTCCTTTGCCCCACATTCCCCTGAGGCAGAGCGAAACATCTGAATTGGTGTAATAAACATAGTGGCTAATAGCAGAGTTAATTTCAGATGAAATGCAACACTATTTACACTGTACTAGAGCTGCCCTTTGGCTACAGCGAGAGAAGCACTCCTCACTCCTTGGACAAGTTCAACCCTCTTCTGTTTCTTGACTCATGCCCAAGTGCTCAGGAAAGAAAAGCCGCAAGCCTGCAAGGGATAGGGGCTGGCAGCACACACAGATTAACCAGAAACAGGTAAGAATTAGACATACAGCATGAATGTGGCATTTTTATAGAAGAGCTCTGCAGTGAGATCAGCTAAGAGAGATGAGGTCAAAGCAGTGCTGCTGCAACAGCAATCAGAAATGTTTCATGGAGATAAGAGTGATTGCACTAACATGCCAGAGGTGTGAAGGTTACATCTGTCCTGTGAAATACTTTATTCCACTAACTACAACACTTTCCCAGAAGACTTTTACTATAAAAAGGCTCTATAAGAAATCTGGTTTAAAAATCAGTTGCAGAGGATGAGAAAAAAACAAAGAGCACACTCAACTCAGATTAAACGTATTTTGCCAAAACAAAGAAACCTTTCTGAACTCCCTCTGACCCATGCCTCTGTCATTTATGGTCCCTCAAGTACTATCAAATTGATTACAGGGGATTTTATATAACTTAAATAACCCTCAAAGATCCTGCATTAATCCCTGCTGGGGATCCGTGACTCACATTTCAGCAAAGGCCACTCTAACACACTTGGCAGCCAAATATATTGGAACCAATTATCATTGCACAACTTCAGTTCTGGTGAGTTCACCAAACTGAAAGACGTTTCTGATACACTGTAAAGGTCCATTCTTCCAGATGAATGAGCAACTTATAGTTGCTATCTAGCTAATTATGTGAAAGCAAGCAGTAAGAGTCTGCGTATACTGCTTACAATAATAAACATCTTTTAAAACATAGCCATGTTTTAATGTTTAAATTCAAAAGAGCCAAGTTTGCTTTTCTTAGGACAGGAACAGATTATTTAACACTGCAACACATTTCAAATTCTTGTTGAACAAGATGAGGCACATACAAATGAGAAGCTGACATTGTATTTTTTTATTCTCCCCAAGTGTTTCTGAAAGATGACAGAAAAACTCCTAAAAAGAAAAGTTCTTTTTGCTTAGGAACAGAAAATGTTTTAGGTTTTGTTTTTCTACACAGAGCAGGAAATGCTATCCTTTGGATGTAAAAAGAAAAATTAGTAACTGTTGCCTTCTTTAACCAGAGGTCTTTGAAAAATTATTTACTGGATGGTGGGTTGTATTTTAAATGCCTGGGTTGACAATACTGACGGGATTTATCTTCTCCTTTACACACAGTTACAGTGAAACACCATTTACACAAAAGCACTTTATTCTCTGTTGCAAGGCTCTTTCACATAGGCACTTGCAGAGATTTTTTTTCTAGGACTGCATCTATGCTGGAGCACAGTAAGGCACACAACAAATCTCTTTGACTCCAGAAAAAATTTAGTCCCGTTTGTACTGCCTGGGAGCTAATAAGCCCTGCAGGTATTTATCAGGGAATACGCCTGAGACCATAGCTGCGCTTAGTAGGACCCAGTCCTGCTGCACTGATCTCTGCTTTACTGCCCAAAGCAGGTATTCATTCCTTCAGCAAGAGGCATGAACAAAACATGCTGATGGGCCCAACAATTACAAGGCACACCTCCCAGTCAATGCACTGATCTGTAGGGGACTAGGAAAAAAGAAAAGCTTTTGAAAGAGGGCAGAGAATGTGGTAGTTAATGCAGCAAAGACCCCTCTTCTACAAGTGTTCTCAACCTCCTACCACTAAGCAGAGACAGATGAGAGACAAGCATGCTCTCCCACCTCTTCATTATTGGGAATCATTTACCTAAATAGTCTATGATCTTCCACTCTCTTCATTTCCGAGTTAATGAAACAATACCAGACCAGCTGGGGAGAAGTACAGGAAGATGCAAGTGAGAAAACAGAATTTTGATTTGTCCCTGGAAGAGTGTCTTGACCGAGAAGATTAGTCCCTCTCCTCTTTCTGTCAAGATGGAAAACTGGCCTATGACAAGGCTTCAAGAACATTAAAATGAATGCCTGTCCTGTTTCAATGCACAGTGGCAGTATTTTAGCCACTATCTACTGAGTTTGGAACCATTTCTTTCATATAAGCAGATAAACTTCTCCAAACAGTCATTTGCTGGTAAAGATACAGGTTTCAGCCATCTAAAATTCTCTTCAGATGAGCAATAAAGTTTTTACAGTATTATCCTCTAGATAGGTAACTGTCTCTATAGATACATCTAACAGGAACAACAGCTACCCAGAATGTTGAAAAACTGCCTCAGCGCCAGATTTCAATACAATGCCTACACTGCACTGCTGTGTTCAGTAACTCAGTAACAAACAAATGCGTAATTCATTAAGCAAAAAGGTACAGCAGACCGAAGGCACAAATGTTGCCCTTGCCCAAAGCATGAAACAGGGGAAAATGCACTTGTGTCACCCGGAAGAGTCTTACCAAATCCTTGTGATGAGTTCAGAAATTAAAAAAAAAAAAAAAAATCCATGTGAAGTATTTATACTACAATTGGCAATGTTATATGGATTTTGTTTCTTGCACAAGACAAACATTAGTAGGCAAAGACCTTAAAAGCCTACTTCACTGTTAACCACTTTAATAACCAATTCACTTTTAGCTACAAAAGTTAATGACATTATCTGTCAACGCTAGTGGAAACCAGCTGAAGTAGGGTAAATATAAATATACTCCACAATATGCATGTTTGCAATCAGCTAAAATTATCTTCCATGAGACAATTTAGTTCTTCATAATTAACATTGAAGTGACAATTGTAAATGGCTAGATGAAAGACACAATCCCAGTTCTCTAACTACTGAAGATTTAGGTCTGTAATAAAAGCTAAAGCCTTTCATATCATAGGTTCATTTTAGCTAAAAGACACAGAAATGGTACTTGATTTGCGTCTAACCCAAGAAAACTAAAAATATTAGTACAACTGTAAATAACAGGTCTTAAACAAAAGGCTCAATATGTCTAAAAGTTTAACTCTTGAAGTGTTACTACCTCAGGGGTGGATTTATGAGATGATGGTTTCAGAAATATTAACTTGAGTTGAAACACAACTCTAATTTTTTCATACTGCAGACTCTCTCCCAGCCAGTATTCATACTTATTTGATGAAAATCAGTATATAACTTCTTATTCCTCAGGAGCCCTGAAGATATAACATTGCTAAATTGAAAACACAGATGGCTTTATTACTTCTTGTGCAATATTTTAGAAAAATCTAATTACTCACAGTCAGGCAACCCTACTGGTGATGAAAAGGCTGCACAGGCAATACTTCCTTCTCACCAATGCTTCAGGGATTTTTAAAGAACAGGAATGAATCAAATTGAAAGAGCTCAGTTCAACTTTTGCAGCAGTATCAAGTTTGCAGTTAGTATCAAGGGGATAGAGAATGCATTTGATAAAAGAATACCAAGAAACAGTGAATATGGAACTTCAAATCAGATCTTTTACATTCAATTTTTTTGACCTAAGTGTACAATAGAAGGGTTTCATTAAGTTGAACACTATCACACCTTGCTGTACCTTGCTAAACTGCAGTCAGCCAAACTCTGTGAAGCCTTCCTCTCTTTCCAAAGATAGGACAGATCTGTGAGTCCATTCTGGCATCACACAGAAGAGCTTCCACACTGCATCTCAAATCTTCTGTGTACACACACACAGACTCTCACTTCAGTGAGAGGACTGCAGTTTTTTTTCCCTTCAGCCGGGAAACAACATCCACTTTTAAACAACCCATCATCAAGACTATGCATGAGATTAGTTTAAATACAGTATTTTCATTGCCTTTTCTGACACTGGTAACAGAGAGAGTAATTTTATAATTCAAGGTTCCACAATAAATACCACTGTGTGGTTTATTATGGCCATAGAAATGGATTTTCTGTCTCAAACTCCAAAACTATGGCAATCTGTGCAATCTTCTCAACTTTTCCTTATCTATTAAAACAACCTAAATGTATTTCTAGAAGCACATCATGTGTGATCAACATGAGGTAGTAAATAGTAGTTCACAAGCCATGTAGGTAAAAATGAACACACAGCACAATTTAAAGCTCTGCAAAACAGCAGAATACTTGGGAATAAATGAGGAGTTCCAAATTAGACAAGACCCATTAACATGTATCAACAGATAGATCTAAGCAGCAGTGATACATACCATGACTTTTTCTCACCACAGATATCTATGGAGATTTCAAGATGCGCAGCATATAAAAAGATACACTGTTTGTTATTTCTGCCACCAAATTTATGACTGCTTAATGAAACCTAATATCCATTAACATCTCTACAGTAAGCTGTTTTGGTCTCAAGTTTTGTTACAGTAGGCAACTACAAAATGCAGAGACTTAAATTCACGTATATCTTGGAGTTGTAGGGCATCACAGTTTGGTTTTTAATATTCTGAAAGAAAAATACAAGATCTTGACTTTACATCCTCCATGCTAACTGCTGTTATCTAAAACTAAAGTATTACTTTGAGTGAAAAAATAAATCCATAGTACTAAAGAGGAGTTTTATCCACGCAAGGCCAAGTGAGCTGAACTCACAAACAACAACAGAGGCAGCCAAATCAAGAGAACATAAGTACAAAAAGGGAACATCAGATTTCACCAGATAACAGTGACTTCAAAGATATTCTTTCTTCTTCTGTCTCTTTCCTAATATCCCTTGTCTTAGATAACCCAAATCACCATTACAAAGTGTAAAATGCTAAAGGAAACTAATCAAAGGAAAATGCCACCATATTAAGCAAGTTAAATGTGGAGACATCAAACACATGACTGAAATGCTCTGCAAATTTCTGAGGTTACTATTCTGCAGCAAACATCAGTATTTGAAGATTTTTCCACTGAATGGAAAAAGCATCATAGCAGTTTTTAAAATTCTGACCTGTTCATATACACTACAATTATGTACTGCTGATTTACTCATCACATTAATTGTAATTAATGCTAATAATTGATGATACAGCAGCAATGGCTGCAATACCAAGATAACATACATATTTAAGATCATAATTTCTGCTTGAAGTGATGACATCACATTCTCCTCTTGCAACACTATCCTCTGCTGAAATTCCTTTAAGATAGATGTTGTATGGCCAGGACTGTTTGCTGAAAAGAACATTTTTATGTAGAGTCTTGTTGTCAGGAATTTCCTGTTCAATAGCTTACAAGGCCACTTAACTATTGAATCTCAGCAGTCTCACTTGCTATTCCTAGCAGGAGTCATTACTGATATGCATATGAAACCTATCTTACTTAACTCAGCTACTGTAAACATAAGACTGGGGAGAATTTTGAAAAACAGTATGTGTTATCCTAAAAAGTGCCAAAGCTAACAACTTAGCCAGAGAAATGTAGGTCGAAGCAGAGTAGTCCTGAAAATTGCACAAAGTAAATTTCTGTGATAAGTTACTGTCCCTCCTTTTGTGAAACTGTGTGCTAAGTTGATTAATGGAATGCTGCATCTTTTTACATTAACCGAGGGCAGAAATGATTTGCATTAGAATGCCTGGAACTGCTTCCTCGATTGATTAAAGAGAAATGAAGCTTGAGAGAACTGTCGAACAGAGAAACATGTTTTGGTGATCATAGACTCTATTAAGGCCTAGAATAATATTTTGTTTGTTTAGAAAGAAAAATTAATCTCTCCTGTGTTGCTAATACTTGTGCCCTGTCCTCATTTTTATTCAGAATAAAAAAATATAAGAATACCAGCCTAGAACAAAACTAGAATTTGGCGAATGTAAAGAATTTAAAGGCTATTCATCCTAAAACCCACTATAAAACAATAAAAACACCTTCAAGCAGGTACTTACAGAGGACTGCTGTAATCTAAGCCAGGAAAACCCTCATTTACAGTTTGCTGACAGAAGTGCCATCCAAAAGAATCTGTGTTTAAGACCATTCCAAACACATGTCTTTCTGAAACTGGGCTACTTCCTGAGTTCTAAGCTAGTTTTTAAAATCGCAAATCTGCATCTTTGGAGAGCTGCAAGTCTAGCCTGTGTTAGTGGCAAACATGAGTGTATGTGTTTGACTTGTTACAAACCTCTTATTTCAGAGGCTGTCTTCATCTAATTTCTTACCTGCTCTGGCAGTCTGAAAGCACACTTTGCCAGTGTGATTGTACTGATTAATATTCCATTATATACTATACTAGTAGAAAACTAGTATATAGTCAATATTATTAGTATTTATTAATAATAATAATAATAGGACATTACAGCTCACAGGGAAAAGAAATGGAAAGTCCACATGGCAGAAGGGAAAACAGTGCTCAGGCTACTGTATGCTTTGCCTGCTGAGACTCAGAAAATTCACTAGTCCTGGACTGATATATATAAACTGTTTAAGAGCTACTCTTTGAATTTAAAGAAACTCAATTTTACACAGATTCACTACTTACCATAGAACAAATCTGACAGATCCATGTTAGCACTGCAGAATTACTCTCAAGAACCATGATGCACAAAATACGAAAGCAAAATAAATACAAATTCACAATAATTTTAGATCATTTTCAATAAATTACTTTTTAGGTAGATAACAAATAAGCTATCCATGATACACAAATTCACATTCCCCTTATATTATTACAGGTAGCCAAATTTAATACATGATACAGTGAGGCAATATTTATGAGGCATATAGAAAATTCAAACAACATTTCATGGCATGGAACACATTTCTTTACCAGTGACATTATTTAGATTACAGTCCCCTATCTAACAAGATATATTCCATTCCTGCCATAGAAGTATGTGACTATTTTCATATTAGTCCACAATACAATAAAATAAAGTTTTCAAAAGACAGAGTCACAGGTGACATCTTCCTATCAGCCAAAGGAACATCAGTTGAAAAGACAGGTTCATTCTTTCATGAGACCAATGCAGTGGAAGGATTACCACAGGATTATCTCCAGGATAACTGACAGCCTACATTTAAAATTCATAATATGTTCAACATTCCTACTAGAACATAAGTTCATTCTTATTCCTAAATAGGAAAGTAAAGGAGGAAAAAACCCACAAAATCAAAACAGAAGCAAATAACTCATCACTTCCTGCAGTTTCAAGAACTATAAAAACCACAGAACTGCAGTGGCAGCATTAATGAGCTTCCCCCCTTTAATGACAGATCTTCTATCACAATGCAGTGGTCCCCTCCCTCCTAGTGCTACACTGAGAAAAACATAAAGTTCATCATGCACTGATGAAAAGTGAAGAGGGATAAAGGAGAGAGATGCCACCCGCACATAATCAGCCACCCTCACTGACAATGCTACACAGCAGCCAAGAGAGATATTAAAGATTCTTTTGTTAAATCTCAATCAAAGTGTTTCTGTACAGCAGAAAAAAAAATTATTAAATCCCTGCCACCTCCATCAGGCATCTCTTTTAGATGCTTCCTGATTTAGACTTCTTTTGATTGAGATGCGAACACTGACTTCTGTGCTTCATTCCATTTCCAATGTGCTTCACTAAACCAAGATAAATTTACAATATCCTTTCAAGCTGAAAGTGCTGCAGAAATACCACATCATTTGCAGTCTATATCTTCCAATATTTACTAGCCAAATTGCAATCCAAACTGTACCAAGAACCACATGTAATTTGTCATAAATCAGCATTAGCTTTGCATTTTCCTAATGCACTGAGGAACAGCATTAATGAAGACTTACTATGAAGCTCTAAGATACTAATACAGTTGTAAACAAGCTTTATAGAGATATTTATTATTTTCTTTTATGGAGTTAGGATAGCAGAATTGACAAAGTAAGTATCATAGATGTTGGAGTCCAGGGTGTTCCCTGGCTTCCTTGGAAAGAATTACTATCATTGCAGGAAGAATTACAAGTCACAAAAGATAAGTAGAGTATAAATTAGACTGTTACAAAGTAGAAAAGTGAAGCTGTACATAGTTATCATAAGAAGCTTAGAGTTAAGATGGAGGATTTTTACACATGGTATGTCATTTCTTCTTCTTCTTGTCATCCAACTTTGAGCCAGGGTGGCATTTCTGGATTGGTTTGTCAGAGAACTGGACAGTGCAATGTGGAGGTCACACACTGGAAATTAACAGTAAACATTAAATTACATAATTTATACTATAAATTATAAGACCTGCATTCTGGGCAGGCAAAGTGCCTCAGACCAGCTTGCTAGACAGACCTCTGTAACTCAGAGAGAAAATTCCTTAGATAAGAAGGAATAAACAACCTTGAAAACCTCAGAAAACAGCTTCTGCGTCTTCTTCGGTGCTCAAGCTGGGAAAAAGGAAAGAACACGAACTCGAACCACCACCTGTGGGTGATCTCAGGCTAGGACACCCAGCAGACAGGGACAAGTGGCATCCCTGGGTCAGCCCCAAAAGGAGGGCTCGAAAGCTGTGGCTCCACAAAGGTGGGCATGACGAAGGGCTTGAAAGGCGTGGCTCCACAAAGGTGGGCACGCACCCTGAAAAACAGCTTGAGAAAGGCACTCCACCAGAAAGAATGCAGGGAAGAAAAAATTGACCTCTGCTGAGAGAAAGCCAGCTCCAGACTCGACTCAGAAGAGAGGAAACCCAGGAACTCCTCACCCTGTGATCTGCTGGACAGAGATCGGGAAAAACCATCCGGTTCAGCTTTGAATACTTGCTTTTGGGTAAGACAGGTCAAATTCAGAAAGGGAGGTAGGACACTGAGTCAGGAATAAGTTAGTTTTTTATCCACCTTAAAAGGTGTGGCATAGGCTCATCCTGAATCCATTTCAGATGAGGAATTTGGGAGTTTACTTCTGTGGGTCAGACTAAAGTATCCACATGCAGAAATAGATTTATTATTTGAGGCAGATTTTTGGCAAGAAGTTAATAATTATTTATATGATCTAACAACTCAAAGAGATAAACAAGCATTACAGCTTTTGTCTCCGGCAAGGGTAATGATGGAAGTTTTACCTTTCAGAAATGGGAAAGTTGTCAGAGGGCAGTTCAAGGTCCCTCAGAAACGGGAGAGATTCCAACCTGGCCATCAGCTGGGGGGGGAAGATTTGTTACCGCTTTGCCAACAGCAAGTGGAATTACGAATTTCTGGCTTTCAACAGACAGGACCACGTGGCCAGCCAGTGGAAGAAGAACCTGAAAAGGGTCAAAGTATGTCACCAGTATCCACAGAATTACCTATATACCCTAGATCACTAATTACACCGGACCCAATGCTTGGAAAGCTCAAATTGGAAATTTTTCCTAGCGAAATAGAAGATTTGGATCTTTATTTCTTTAGGTTTTCAGATCCCCTATCCCTAGAACGCAGGAGGGTGGCACAGACAACTCCTGCGGAAACGGGAGGGACAGGGGAGGAGGCGAGAAGCGCAAGAAAGGCAGATAATTCCGTTGAGACAGCGGGAAGCGGCGCGAGTTTGGTGCGCGGAACCACGGGGGGGCGTGACAGGCCATCCGCGGCGGCGGCCAGAGCGCGCAGAGCAGTGACGGGAGAGGCCCCGGCGCCGGACACGGCAGCGGCCGGAGCGCGCAAGGCAGGTGGAACCGTGTGGGCGGCAGCGGCAGGAGCGCTCCCGGCAGACACGGCAGCTGGCCAAGCAGCCCCGGTGCCAAAAACAGCGGTGTGGGGGTCATTCCATGCCGCGGTGGGCGCGGGGGGAGCAGCAAGAGGAACATGTACAATGTTAACGACAGAGACAGTGGACAGCGCATGCGCAGTGCGCGCGAAACACGGCGAGCATGCGCAGGGAGCGTGAAACCCAGAAGTATTAGGAAAAGGCTCGAAGAGTCCAGAAACAGAGAAATACCTTATAGAGCGTGTTAAAAACAAATGGACAGCTCAGATGAGAATGAATTAAGCTCGGAAGGGCATGAATTCAGTGACAGTGGGAGTGATTATGACAGGAGAGAGAGAGGAAGCGTGTCCAAGACCAGGGCTGCGTCTGTCCGAGCAGAGGGAAGGCGTGGTTGAGATGAAAGTGGCCACACCCCCGGGGTTCTGCAAGTAGAGGCGGGGCGTGCTCAGGCAGGAGGCGTTTCCCTTGACACAGACTTGGTCGAGCCTCAGTTGCCATGGCAACTGCAACAACCAAGCAGGTAGTCACACATGGAAGCAAGGGCTGACAGCCTTTCACAAAAATTAAGAAAGTTACGTGGGACACTTGAGGGCTTTTCAAAATCACAAGAAAAAATAGGTGGTAAAAAGATTCATTTCGGGTAGTAACCTGGAGAAGGAGTGTATGTTTATGTTTCCACAGGTTCAGGTCCAAAGTAGACTCCAGCAAAAGAAAAGTGAAATGCTATTGGGTTGAAAGAGAAGCAGATGACCCAGAAACAGAGAAGCAAGTGCAGACAACAATTGCAACAATTGTGGACTAAATTTTATGTAAAGAGTGTGAGAATTTTAATTCCTGCAAATGCAAAATTGTTAATATCTTCTAGTTTTAATTTCAGTAGTAGATTTTTCAAATTATCAAGGTCTTCTTGTATTGATGATGGTAGAATAAGTTACATTTTGTTGTATTTATAGCTTTTTAAGATATTAATTTCTAATTTTGTTATGTCTAAATAAATTTGAATTGTTACGAGATCAAGTAAAGTTAAAGTTTAATATTGTTAGAGGTATGTTCAACAGGTTTTTGGGTTTTCATTTTAAGTTATTTCATGTCCTATTTTAGTTTATTGTACATCAAAGTTGTCATTGATATTAATAATATTAATTNGCAAGCATAGACCAATCCTGGAAGTCAAGAGGCAAGCTCACAGACAGAGATCAAGATTGTGAATTCCTCTTCAGACAACACATAAAGAGTTCAAGGACTGAAAAATGAACATGTCTTCAGATGATTTTATGTTTAATGTTTTTGTCAATTGTGTTTATATATTAGTAGGACGTGTAATTCTTCTGTGCATTTTGCCATGCATTATTCAGTGCATACGGCAGGCTATGAACAGGGCTGCAAAAGAGGCGTTTTTAGTGCAAACAGTGGGGGGAGATGTTGGAGTCCAGGGTGTTCCCTGGCTTCCCTGGAAAGAATTACTATCATTGCAGGAAGAATTAAAAGCCACAAAAGATAAGTAGAGTATAAATTAGACTGTTACAAAGTAGAAAAGTGAAGCTGTACATAGTTATCATAAGAAGCTTAGAGTTAAGATGGAGGATTTTTACACATGGTATGTCATTTCTTCTTCTTCTTGTCATCCAACTTTGAGCCAGGGTGGCATTTCTGGATTGGTTTGTCAGAGAACTGGACAGTGCAATGTGGAGGTCACACACTGGAAATTAACAGTAAACATTAAATTACATAATTTATACTATAAATTATAAGACCTGCATTCTGGGCAGGCAAAGTGCCTCAGACCAGCTTGCTAGACAGACCTCTGTAACTCAGAGAGAAAATTCCTTAGATAAGAAGGAATAAACAACCTTGAAAACCTCAGAAAACAGCTTCTGCGTCTTCTTCGGTGCTCAAGCTGGGAAAAAGGAAAGAACATGAACTCGAACCACCACCTGAATGTCCTGTCTGTGGGTGATCTCAGGCTAGGAGACCCCACAGACAGCGACAACAGAGGGAAAAGATTAAAAGAGTATCTTTGAATTCAAATGCTTTCCAGGAGAACTTTAAGTCATTACTAGAAGGAGAATCAAATTATTACAGCAGTAAAGGAAAATATGAATAAACAAATATATAGAGCAGTTATAATTCACTCCAATCAAAAACAACTCTGGGCAGTTCAAAGACTTGCTCCTGCCTCAGGCACAGAGCCAAATACATACCAATAAAGGCAACAGTCTATTAACAATTTACCCCAAGTTAAATTACAGTAAAAAGTATGACTGCAGTAACTGCCCATATGTTAGTTCCTTCCCCTAGGTAAACATGAAGCTCCTTATTGTACCCCTCCAGGGCAAATTATCTTGCATTTATCACAGGGTAGGATTATAGACTTAGGCAACACCAATTACAGCAAAACTTTGTGGTACATTAAGTTGCATAACACCCTCAGGTGAGATACTTTTGACAATTTTTGTATGTCTAAAATACTATAAATGCAAAACTTGACTAATTAATTTCTACTACTCTTTTTTTATTATTTTCACAAAAGTAACAAAAGCAAATCCATTTTATTTCAAATATGAACCAACACGTGGCAGAATGTGTTATAGTTCAGAAGTATCTCCAAAGATATTTCTGAAGCTACATTTTGGAAATGTTGACAAGGTGTTTTGACATCTGTGGTATTCTCCCACACCTGCATATTCCTCTTTCTTTTAGCTGAAAATGTTCACCAATTTAATTTAGAAAACTTCATGCTGAAAATTTTGGCATTTTTGAAACAGAGATCAGTGATCTCTAACATACATCTTAACTCGGTCAGTTCCATTCCTCACAGGAGTTGACTTGTAGTCCTTGGAACTCACCATAAACACAGAACATGATTATAAACATTAAAATTGACCTCCCCTTAACCTACACATTTCTGGAAGGCAAGTAGATTCTAGTTTACAACAGTTCACTTTGAAATGAGGCATCATAATGAAGCACCTGACAAAATGATTTATAAAGTACCTATCTTTCCACAGACCTCCTAAGACACACGTTCCTGGACTCAGGATGGATTTCTAAGAACCATATCCCCTTTAGCACAGCTTATTCCCTGGGGGGGG
>VXBU01012605.1:9938-19988 GCA_013400315.1 Bombycilla garrulus | reverse complement strand
GGCTTGACCTGGGGGGAATTGCATCAACACTTGTCCTCCTAATTGGTACTTTTTGGTCAATTATGCTAATTTGCCAAACTTATAAAACTGTATTCACCCCCATGAGGATGGGCTTTTGTGGACATTCTTCCATAACTGCCCCTGGAACTCCAATAAAGATCCACTTTTATATTACCTCACATACTAATATTATCTAGAAAGTGTGTGTTGTTTCATTTCGAGGTTGAAAAAGGCATCAGTGTCACAGAGAAGGCTGAAAGCATACCCTTTTTCTGGCCTCTAAGGTTTAAACTGGGGAAAAGATGGGTAACCCACCAGTTTTCATATATGCTAGAATGTCCTATACCCCTGTTAGGAAGATATTTTTAGCAAATTAGATGCTCAGATTACATTTAAAGACATGTAAATACAAGTGCAGATTCCTGAGAGTAAAGATCCAGAAGCCCATGTTTTTATGTTACAACAACCTGGAAAGAAAGAAGAGGAAATTCTGGAGGAGGTCAAAAATGCTGTGACTCCATTGGTATGGGCTACAGGAGTTCCAGGGAAATCAAAAGCAGCTGAACCAGTAAGAATGCAATTGAAACCTGATGACAAATCAGTAAGGTTGAAACAATATCCTTTGAAATTAGAAGCTAGAAAAGGGTTACAGAAGTTGATGGATACTTCAAGTTACATGGACTATTAAAAGAATGTGAATCTGAATATAACACACCTGTTTTACCTGTCAAGAAACCCTACTCAGATGAATACAGGTTAGAAAAGATCTCGGAGCTATTAATAAAATAGTGGTAGATATACATCTGATAGTAGTGAATCCATACACACTTTTGACTACTACAAAGGAAGGTGATGAATGGTTAACAGTTTTAGGTCTTAAAGATGCTTTCTTCTGCATACCTCTAGAAGCTGAAAGTCAGCATTTGTTTGCTTTCATATGGGAAAGTCCTTCAACTGGCCATAAGGCTCAGCTACTTTGTTGACCTGCATTGAAATGACCATAACTTTACTCAGCTTTCTGGGACAGGCTGGTTACAGGGTATCCAAGAAGAAGGCTTAAATTGCTCAAAAACATGTGACTTCTTTAGGATTCACCATCTCATGAGGACAGTGAAGCCTTGGAACTGAAAGAAGAGGCAATTTGTCAAACCTCAGAACTAAGGTCAGTGAGCGAGTTGAGAACATTTCTCAGGATGGGTAAGTGGTGTCGATTATAGATTTCTTATTACAGACTGAAGCCTTTGTATGAGACTTTAAAGGATTCTAAGGAAATATTACAGTGGACTCCTGACTGCCAAAGTGCTCTTAGAGATTTGGAATGAGCCTTGATGTCAGCCCCGGCATTAGGACTACTAGACTTGACAAAACCTTTTGAGCACTTACACCTTGCATTAGGTGTATCAGCTCAAAAGTTATGAATCTGGAAGAGGGTTGTAGGATATTTTTCCAAGTGGTTGAACAATGTAAGTAAACGACGACCTGCCTGCCTTTGAGCAGTAGCAGCCACAGTTCTTATACAAGAGGCCTGGAATTTGACATTGGGCCAAAAGATGACTGTTTATGCTCCACATATGGTCATTTCAGTTTTAGAACAAAAGGGGGGGGCACTGGTTGGCCCCGAGCATGATGTTTAAATATCAGGTTGTGATGCTGGAGCAGGAATTGAAGACCATCACTGCTCTAAATCCTGCTATGTTTCTTGATCTTGGATCAGAGAATTAACTATTGCACAAATTTATTCTAGCAGGGAAGATTTAAAGGATATTCCCTCTGAAAACCCGGACTGGGAACTGTTTACAGGAGGCAGTAGTTTTGCCCAAGAAGGCAAGTGGAAAGCAGAATATGCTGTAGTAACTCACAGTAAAGTAATTGAAGCCAACCCACTACCTCTCAATACATCTGCACAGAAGGCAGAGTTTTACAAAGAGCCCTAGAACTATCAGAAGGTAAGAAAGTTAATATATGGACTGATTCTAAGTATGCCTTTGAAATAATCTATACACATGGAGCTATATGGAAAGAGTTTTACTGTCTGCTCAAGGGTCCCCTGTCAAATACAGAGAAGAAATAAGCTTCCTCTTATAATGTGTACAATTACCAACGAAGGTGGCTGTAATGCATTGTAAAGCCCAGCAGTTTGGACAATCCCCAGTTAATATTGGAAATAGTTTGGCAGACAAAACTGCTAAAGAGGTTGCAGAACAAAGTATTCTACTTGTAATTTCATCAAAGGAAGGGATGCTTCCCTAAATTACTCCTAGGTACGATAATCAACAGCTTGCAAAAGCCTTAAAGGCTCAATTAAATGCTGAGAGTTGGTGGGTAACCCCAACCCAACAAGTAATAGTGCCACAAGTAATAATGAATCAGATAACAGAGAAAGAACATAATGAAACCCATTGGGGAGGAGAAGCAGTGATGGAGAACTTAGAAACACAGGTGCTGAGCATCAAGATGGTAGGGATTATTAAGAGTATAGTAGGGAAATGCTGAATTTGTCTACAAAACAACCCACAAATGCTTAAAAGGCCACCACTAGGAAATATTAGGAAAGGAAATAATGTAGGAGATTACTGGCAAATTGATTTCTCCAAGTCATCTCGGCAGGACAAATATAGGTACTTCTTGGTCCTAATAGAGGACCCTTTTCTTGGTGGCCCAAAGCTTTTCCCTGTTGCACAAACAAGGCAAGAGAAGTAACCAAATGCTTCTTAAAAGAAATTATACCCAGATTTGGGACATCACTGGGTATGTCCTCAGACAGAGGACCTCATTTTTTGGCAGAAATAGTTCAGAATCTCAGTAGAAATCTGGGAATAAAATGGGATCTCCATACACCCTGGAGACCACAATCTAGTGGGAAGGTTGAGAGAATGAATCAGAGCATAAAGAGGCAAATGAGTAAAATTTGTCAGGAAGCATCACTCAGGTGGCCACAGGCTCTTCCCCTAGCATTGTTGAGATTTAGAATTCATCCAAGCTCTAAGGAGAAGGTAAGTCCATATTAAATCCTCTACGGGGGACCATATCAGCCTGTAATTATACACAGGGAAAGTCACATAATAGCGAATCACAATTTGCAGGAGCATGTAATATCTTCAGGAAAAACACTTTCATCCTTGCATAGGTTTATTGTTTTAGCATCACCAGTGACCTTAGATGTTCAAGCAGACCCTCAGTGTCCAGGAGATTGGGTGTATCTTCGAACCTGGAATGATGAACCTTTAAAGGAAAGGTGGAAAGGACCATTTCAAGTTCTGTTAATCACCCATACAGCAACCAAGCTTGATGGAATAGGTCCATGGATTCATTACAGAAGACTTAAAGCCACACCGAAGTCTGAATGGAAAGTGGAATCAACTGGACCTCTACAACTAAAGTTTAATAAGATCCCACATAAACTGTACATGAGAGGACTTTGCAAGATATTGGGAAAAAATGTGTAAACAAAGATATGTTACAGTAGTGTTTGTATTTCTATTTTGATATTTCTATTTAAAGCAGTATGAAGTTTTTAACTCTCTATCTTGTTAAGTGGACTAAGTTTAGCAATACCATTGAGATCAGGTCTGGGAAAACAATGGAGCTTCAATCTCCACCTGAAACTGATAGAGGAAGTAACAAAGACAGTTTATCTGAATGATTGCTGGGTATGTGTTCATATGTCTGAACATTTGGGAAAAGGAATGCACTTAATTGGAGTTCCAATCTCTACTGATATAAAATGGGCAACATTGTGGGTAAGTACCTCATTTAATATAAGTGAGGATCAGGAGCAGGATGTGGAGGAATCACCTTACCCTAGCACATGTATAAACAGATGTAATCCCCAAAAGGACTGGACAAAGGGGATTGTGTCAACACCACTTTTGTAGGAAACCATATGAATTTTAACGTGATTAGTTTTTCTTATAAGCAGATCAGAACCAAATGGCTTTAGATATGATGTTGGCCTCACAAGGGGGAGTCTGTACCATAACTAACAGTAGTTGCTCTGTTTATATTACTCAAACTCAGAAAGTAGTGACTAATTTGGAAACAATTTGGGGATTTCAGGAGTTGTTGGAATATATATCATCTTGGTTTCCACACCTATCTCAATGGGTCAAATGGATTATAGTGACTGTGATTATAGTGATTAATCTCTGTAGGCATTTATGTGAACTACTGTACTACTGTTTGTAACCCAAAATATTATAAAGCTTTTAAATGAGACTTGCTGATAATTTCAACAAGTATCAAAGGGAAGGAATATTGGGAAAATGTTTAATTGTAACAAATAATGTTTAAGTCTCGTGTATTCCTTTAACTTTCACAGACAGTGCTTAGTCCTGTAGTCACAGGACATCAGTGATTAATGTGTGCAAGTGGATATCTCAGCCTTGAGACTAAAAACTGTTGGCCTGAGCAAAGCTGATAAGAAGGTATATCTTGGCCAGACCACATTGCTGGGATGCATTCAAGAAGAACAAACTGGGTTTTTTGAGGCCTGTGACCAAAAAAGGATAATTTGAGGAATGGGATGTTCCCCAAATGACCACCAGAGATCCTCTAATGTATATAAGTTCTGAGAAGTGATTTAAATATGCAAAAGAATTCACATGACATTTAGCCTATATGTATGAGTTTCAGGAAATGTAATGAATATGTATTAGTTACATAGATATAAACTAGTCTCTTAGCTAGCTGCAGTGATAGGTAGAGATATCCCCTGCATGCCCAGCACTAAAATAAAGTAATGCTGCTTTCTAATACTGAAATTAGAGTGTTAGAGAGTTTTATTCCTGATTTTTGGTGATAGGCTTGTCCATTGTACCACACAGGGGGCATGGAGTCACTCACACTGAGCAAGGAGCGGTAGAGTCCATTGGTGCACACAGAAGGGGATCTGAAGTCTGTGTTGGTTTTGCACAGCCTGGTTTTTGGTAGCGGGGGGGGCCACAGAGGTGGCTTCTGTGAGAAGCTGCTACAAGCTTCCACCATGTCCAGCAGAGCCAATCCCTGATGGCTGTGAAGATGGACATGCTGCTGGCCAAGACTGGGCCAATTACAGATGTTAGTAATGCCTCTGTGATAACATATTTAAGAAGAAAATCAAAACAAAGTAGGACACAGTTTTTTCTATCTAGAGAAGAGGACGGGGTGAGAACATGTGAGAGGAAACATGGAGACACCAAGGTCAGTGGAGGAGGAGGAGGTGCTCCAGGCGACGGAGCCAAGATTCCTCGGCAGGCCGTGGTGATGACCAAGGTGAAGAAGGCTGTCCCCCTGCAGCCCATGGAGGTCCATGGGGATGCAGAGATCCATCTGCAGCCCATGGGGGAGGTGCCTGGAAGATGCTGTGATCCAGTGGGAGACATGGTGAAGAGAGGGGGCCCTGCTTCCAGGCTGGAGCAGCCTGTCCTTGGAGGACTGCATCTCGTGGAAGAGTGACCCACGCCACAGCACTTTTGGGAGGACTGTTGCCTGTGGGAGGGACTCACGTTGCAGCAGTTTTGGCAGGACTGATGCTCGTGAGATTGGAACCATGCTGGAGAAGTTAATGGAGAACTGTCTCACGTGGGAGGGACCCCACAGTCTCACAGGTGAATGACTCCTCTCCCTGAGCAGCAGAAAAAAACTTTGAGTGACCAACTGACCAAGACCCCCTGTCTCCCTGTGCTGTCAGTGGGAAGGAGGGAGGGGTTGGGGGAAGAAAATGTGTTTTTAAGGGCTTATTTTATTTCGCATTATCCTCCTCTGATTTTGTTCGTAATCAATTCACTTTGTACTTCGAAGTTGAGCCTGTTTTGCCCTTGGACTGTTTTCTCCCAGTCCTTAACTCATGAAACCCTTTGTTTACTTTTTCCTTTCCTCTGCCCAGCTGTGGCAGGGGAGTGTGAGTGAGTGACTTTCATGGGTGCCTGGCATTTGGCCAGTGTCAAATCATGACAAAGTCCCTTTTTTAGCATGTAAAAAGGGGTATCAAGTCCTTTGTAGTGTTTGAAATGATAGGAGATAAACCCAACGTAGATTAGGGGGGTGTCCTTCGCCGAGGTTGTGCAAAATTAGGATTAATTTTTCAGTACAGTAGAATTTTGCAAGGATTGTGCAACAATGTTGTACCAGGAGAATAGGCTATCTATATCCTGGTCTGCTTGCTCAGCAGGACAATGGCCATCACAAAACTTTATTGACACACATGCAGTTAGCGTCTTTGTAGACCAGGCAGCCCCTAACATCAGGAGATATTTTAAGAAGTATATGCCAGTGTCGCAAGGACCACTACAGATGGGGGACCTTTGGACTCAACACAGACCCTATGTATTAAAACAAAGGAAGACAGGATCCTATTCCCCTAGAAGCCAAAAGGAATATGAAGAAGCAGAAAACCCACTACTTAGCCCAATGCACTTAGAAGTATTCCATTAGATGAAAAAAATCAACCTTCATTTGCCTTCCCCTGGAAAAGACAGCAACTGACTTAGACATGCTTTCCCCAGGGATTTTCTGGATCCACTACTATTTTTTCCATGAACATTTGGGGTTGCTTTAAAGGGTATGAAATCACCATGCAAATCAGGATTTGTATAGTATGTAGATGATTTGTTATTAGCAAATAGTGATGAGAATGCCTTTATATTACACTATAAATTTACATGTTTCCCTAGTGAAAAGAGGACACTGTGCATCTCCATCCAAACTTCAGCTGGATCAAAAAAAAGTTAGATATTTAGGCTTTATTTTGGGAAAACAGCAACAGAGTGAAAAGAGTTAAGCAAAGAATCCTGTATTTTTGCCTAGTTTGGTGTTTTGTTTTACTTGTTTTTGTAGTTTGCCTAAAACATTGTAACTTTCATTTTAGAATTTAGCTTTATTTACCTAATTTTGCCTAAATTTTGTAACTTTTAATCTATAGTTTGGTTTTACCATATAACTGACATTCGTAGCTTTGTTCTAATTGCTATTAGCTCATATTGAAATATTGATAACATGGGACTGAGAAGATAAGCAAACCTTGCCAGCTGTGGCTTGATCACAATGATCTAAGACCTTCGGAGCACTAAATAAGTAGAAATCCCTCCAGATGTATGGGAGGTAAGATAGAGAGTACTGTGGATTTAATTAGCATAAGCAGTTTGATAACCAAGATGCCTTGGCAAGAACAAACAGAGCTTTGAAGATTGTGAGAAGATTGAATCAGACTGGTAACAGGGAAAGAAGACTGAATCAACAAGAGATGTTGCAAAATGTATAAGTTTGTTTGTGTGTGTCCTAGGTTACAGTGTAAAATGTGCCAGAGGGTCTGTATTCTATCTCCATCTTCATTAACTGTTGAAACAAAGGAGGGGCAGTGTTTTTCTTTGCCTCCTCCCCCGGACTATCTCCTGTTAATGGGCCATTAACACCTTGCCCTATGAGTCATAGATAACTCCCTCCGGGAGCCCTTTGTGTTTAATGGGCCATTGTGAGGACCCACCCCATGACTCATACAATGACATCAGCCCATTGTGAGGATCCACCACATGACTCATAGAATTACATAATCCCATTGTGAGATGCTCCACCCAGGGGGAGGAGCCAAGCATTCCCACCTGGATATAATGTGGGAACTGGGACAGAACAGGTAGCCCTGACTCACTGGTTTCCAGAGGACAAGAGCTACCAGACCTGTCTTCAGGATCACTATTTCAGCAAGACCACCTCATCTGGACTGCTGCCACGACCCTAACTAGCAGGGTATCAGGTTGTATTCTGACTCTGTCAGTGGTTTTTGTTTTCTTTGTATTACTTGCATGTATTTTACTTTTTCCTATTAAATTGTATTTCTGACTTGGAGTCTCACTGGTTTTGCTTTCAAACCAGCACAGTGTGTTAACCCAATCAATGTAGTAAAAAATTACTAGCCTTCCTAGAATGGTATATAAGCATATGTGGGTCACAGTAAATTCGGATTCTGATCACCAGTCAGTAGTCCCTGTCTCTCTCTCAATCGTCGATAATCAGTACCCCGTGTGAGGAGAAGAACCAGCCTAGCTGGCGGCAATAGGCGAGCCCCCAGAACTGATTGTGATGGTGAGAGAACCCACGCCTGGGCCCACAATCACCTGTCCTGCTGCAACGTGACAGGTGAACCAGAAGAACTGAACTATGGGACAGAACATATCCAAGGAGAGAGACATCTATGAATCCATGCTCACTCTTCTAGGCAAGCATGGCTCCCTCATCCCAAAGTACAACCTTAAGTCACTTCTACAATGGGTGTCACCCAAGTTTCCTGATACCATCCCTTCTATTTTTTCCCTCCGCTACTGGGACAAGGTTGGCATTAAGCTCTACCACCTGGCCACTCTCCCTGGCCATGAGCCAGAGTTACAAGTGCTTTCCGCTTGGAGGGCGGTCATGGACTCAGTTAAAAAGCAGGGAGGGAGTGAGGCTGCCTGCAAAGCTACCTCTGAGATGGCCGTGACAACTGCACCGGAGCAAAACCTGCCCAGGTTGCACCCTCCATCCCCTGTCCACACGCCCTCCCCGATGAGTGCCAGGGATCGAGCCTGGTCACCACCTACAGTCCCACTGCTATACCGCCAGTGACCCAAGAGCTGCCAAACGCTTATCACTTATGCAGTGGACACTGACTCTAGCAGTGAAGGGGATCCAGACCCTTTTGACCCCAGCCCAAAAAAAGATCTGGACTTATTCCCTTCAGATACCCATAATAATTGGTTACGGATAAAAAAGAAAGCCCTTAAGGACAGAGACTTTGATACTGCGGCAGAAATCTTTGTGGCCCCTGTGTGACTCAGCTCAAGGGGGGGGAAACCCATGATGGGAGCCTTTAGACCATGCAGAAATTAAGGAACTGTGACAAACCGCAGCAGAATATGGTCTGGGGTCCCCTTCAGTGATTTATTAAAAGCAACTTTCACTACTCACCTTATGACTCCTTATGACATTAAGTCTTCGGCAAATCTTTTGCTCACACCAACACAATATGCAATATTCATGGTGCAATGGAGAAAAGAGTGGAAATTTTAATTGTAACATATGCAGGGCATGCTAACCAAGCCCTGGCTGACTTAACCTAGCAAGGGAGGGGGCGCATGCTGATCCTAATGGGCAAGGCCCCTTACAGAGAGAGGCCCTGGAGGGGATCACGGAGGCAGCTCCTTTGGCATTTCTTAAAGTTCCTGATGCCAGAATCCCTTAACAGTCCTTCATAAATATGCAGTTTGTAGACAGATTAAAACAAACACTGGAGAGACAAATTGATAATGATCAAGCAAGGGAGGTTGTACTCCTCAAGCTGGCTAAAGATAATTGAAATGAAGACTGTAAGCGCCTCTTGAAATCCCTGAACCTGAGCCCACATTGCTTCAATGATAGAGGCCTGTAATCACTTGGGAACATTGCAACACACCATGGCAATCACCTATCAGGCCGTGGGGCAAGGCATAGCTGGTGCTTTTGCTGCCCTGAAATTAGTCCCCGGAAAGCAGTTGGTTTGGTTTGGCTTCGGGGAGCACGGGCACATAAAAAGGGACTGCAAAAAAGCGCGAATACAAAAAACCAAGATCCCGATACATGCCCTTGTTGTTGGAAAGTCCCTCATTTCGCTAATCAGTGCCGCTCTAAGTTTCACCAGAATGGCCAGCCTTTACAACAGGGAAACTCATCTCAGAACACCGGGAGGCAAGGCATGCGGACACAAATCACACAGCCGGCAGGCACAGCAACCAGGAGCAACTTTCGGCTTTCAACCGGCCCAGCCCCCACCCACCAGACCATCACCAACCTATGTGCAGCCACACCAGGCAGTGCGGGACTGGATATATCAACCAATAACACAGTTAACATTGTCTGATTGCTCAGTTTTTTGTCTCCCTACAGGAATCTACAGACCCTAGGAAGACAGTTACCATGCGCCTTACTTGTAGGTAGATCATCTACCTCAATAACAGGATTATTTGTGCTGCCAGGAGTCATTGACTCTGACTCGATTGGGGAGATAAAGATTATGGCTTGGACCCCCCAGCTGCTCTGTGTGGTCCCGGTCGGAAGCAATATATC
>VXBU01012601.1:326304-338264 GCA_013400315.1 Bombycilla garrulus | reverse complement strand
CCCTTTCTGCCTGGGCACTGTCCAGCCACACTGTCCACAGCCTGTAATGTTGCAGGGGGTTGTTGTGGCCAAAATGCAGGACTTGGCACTTGGACTCATTAAGCTTCATCCTATTGGACTCTGCCCATCCATCCAACCGTTCCAAGTCCCTCTGCACAGCCCTTCTCCCTTCCAATAGATCAACACGTGCTCCCAGCTTAGTGTCATCTGCAAATTTACTAATGAAAGACTCATAGGGCACTATCTGCAGTGGCTGCAGCTGGCAGCAAGCAGCTTTCCTTGGTTGTCTAGGCACACAAAATAAAAAAACATGACTGGACAGCTGCAGTGCCCCTCCACGAGGGAGCCGCGGAGATGGCAGAGGGAGGGAGGGAGGGAAATGGCGGAGGGAGGGACAGGGCCGGGCTGGCGGCGGGCGGCTCGGGGTGCGCGGTGCTAGCGCTGAACACCAGGGGGCAGCCGAGCTCCCGGCTCCGCGGGGCGGCGGCGCCAGCTCCCCTCAGGAATGGCCCTCGCCAAAAGCACCCCCTGGTCCGGAAACCTCGCACCGCACAGCTCTCTCCCTGCGAGCTGGGAGTCTGCTCATCTCAATCTACTGCGCAATCCAGGTTGGAAAGCACCGACTTTTGTTTTCCTGCTGCTGCAAGTGCTTGGGAGAAAAGCCTCCAGTTTGACGATTCTGCATGATGTGAAGTCACTATTCATAATACACAGGTAAAATACTAATACATGGGAGGTAAAATGTTCATTTCAATTAAAAAAATTGGGAAAGGCAACTGATTAACATGTCTTGCATATCTATACGAGTAATACATGAAACTGAACATCATAGAAGGTAACAGAATCACAGAATTGGTCAGGTACGAAGGGACCACAGTGTTCATCTGTTCCAGCCTTTCTGCTCAAGCACAGTTATCCTAAAACAAAAGGCACACGATTGTGTTCAGAAGGTTCTTGAATAACTCCAGTGAGGGAGATGACACAGCCTCTCTGGGAAATCTGTTCCAGTGCTCCATTGCTCTCAAAGTAAAGAAATTCTTCATGTTCAGGTGGAACTTCCTGTGCATCAGTTCTTGTCCATTGTTTCGTGTCCCAGTACTGGGCACCACTGAGCAGAGCCTGGTCAATCCACTGACCCCTCCCTGACACTGACAGTCACTGATAAGGTTCCCCTCTCAGACACCTTTTCTTGGGGTTAAACAAGCCCAGTCCCCCAGTTCCTTATAAGAGAGATACTCCAGTCCCTTGATCACCTTTGTAGCTCTGCTCCTGGGCCTGCTCCAGGAGCTCCATGGGTTTGTTTTGTTTTTTTTTACTGAGGAGCCCAGAAGTGGACACAGTACTCTGAATGAAACCTCACCTGGGATCACCTCCCTTGACCTGCTGCCAGTGCTGTTCCTAATGCACCCATGACACCATTGGCCCTCCTGGCCACGAGGGCACTGCTGGCTCATGGACATCAGGACCCCCAGGTCCTTGTCCTTCTGCTTCCCAGCAGGTTGGCCCAGCCTGTATCAGTGTCAGGGGTTGTTCCTCCCCAGGTGCAGGACACTGCACTTGCCTCTGCTGAACTTCAGACAATTCTCTGCCCATCTCTCAGCCTGTCAAGGTCCCTCTGAAGCGCTGCAGAGCCCTCTGGGGTATCAACCACTCCTCCCAGCTTTGTGTCATCAGTGAATATCCTGAGGAGGCCCCTTCCAAGGACTGAGGTGAGACTGGCTGGCTCCAGTTCCCTGTGTCTTCCTTCTTGCCTGTTTTTTGAAGACCATGATGGCATTTGCTTTCTTCCAGTCCTGAGGAACCTCTCCTGATCTCCAGGACCTTTCAAAGATGATCATGAGCCCTCTGGCTATGATGTCTGCCAGCTCCCTCAGCACTTGTGGATGCATCACGTCATGACCCATAAAAATTACAAACTGCTTTTCACAATTTAGTCTTGAACAAGTGACCCTGAACATTTGCCTCTTAAATAGAGAAGATGGAAATGGGAATGGAAATGAATGCTGGAAACTTAGAGGGGAAAATTTTGGTTTATATCTCATTTTTTATAGCTTCATCATGCCAAAAATAATTTAAAGACATTTTACAGCAGATACTTCCACCCAATCCTTTTACAGTTCAAAAATATCAAATGTCACCTTTGCCGCATTCACTTACACCAACTTTTGACATGCTGCAGGGACTGGTAGTGATTCATAGGCACCAGTGTGAAAGCTGTGAGTTCTCCCAAGGCAAAGACATTTATGATTCATCCTGACTTGTGTAGCCTTCCTGGAAAAAAAAAGGGTTTATCTGCCACAAGCCACCTGAGTTTGTTTGTTTTCGAGCAAGTCAAAGAAACTTAATGAGAACACTGTGCAACACAGAATGAACACTGAAAAAAAATACTTGTGACATTACTAAAACTTCAAGTCCTCTAAACAAGAGAACCAGAAGTTTCTTTAAGGGTTTGTTTGCATCACATGCTTGCATGTTAAAGGGGAATAAGTGGCAGATATTCATAAGAGAAAGAAAAAGGGAAGTGTGATGAGGATAAGGTGACAGACTTGTCTCCTGCCTTGTTTTGTTCAGCCATGACTATTTTTGTGGGGGTGGGACGGAGGAGGGTCGGTTGTTGCAAAATATCTCATCATTGAGAGGGTTCAGAGGAGGTATACAGGGATGATTAAGGGACTGGAGCATCTCTCTTGTGAAGAAAGGCTGAAGGGAGCCAGGCCTGTTCAGCCTAGAGAAGAGATGACTAAGAGGGTGTGGAGTCTCCTTCCCCAGAGACATTCGAGAACCCTATGGACACAATCCTGTGCTGTGTGCTCTGGGATGATGACCCTGCTGGAGCAGAGAGGTTGGACTGTGGGCCCTTCCAACCTGACCCATTCTGGGATCCTATGTGGTTCATCTAAGTGTATCATTAAATAAACATGATACAGAGAGGATCTTTATTTATTTGATTTTATGTATATGGAAATAAAACGAGATGAGAAAAATCAGGCACAGGGTACTTGTAACTTTATACTCACATCATTGTTATAAAGCTGATGTTAAGTACAGTAAATAATCATATTGATGACTCAAGTCCAGAAATAATGTAAAAGCACAGAAGAGGTGTAACTTCTTAAATTTATTGCATTATAATACAATCCTTCAATACCTTCAACATTTTTAACATTTTAGTATTTCTTTTGTTGAAATAAATATTTTATCCCCTTTGTATTAGTAATATATTAGCAACATACATTAGTAACATTTCTATTGCTAAAAGAAATATTTTATCCCCTTTTATGAGTTAGTAACATTTTATATTGCTTTCAGTAACACTTCAGATACATTTTCAACTTCAGAATAAGCACCATCATAATTTTTTGAGGGTTTGGGGTTTTTTTTGTTTAGATACTGTGTTCCAAATTGTATTGCTTTTTTGTCAGTTTGCTATTTCTAATAAAGGCTCATAAAGATACTGTTTTGAAGTCCTGGGAATAATATAGGATGTTTTTATGGAGAGTTCCAGAGAAAAGATGATTTTAATGTTTCTGTCTTCTGTAGCACACAGTGGGTTTTAAAGGGAAAGATCATAAGATCATGAGAAATGATAACATGAGTTCCTGAAACTATTTTCTCTGAATCAATCTGTAAGTAAAAGCACTAATATACATAATGGGATCTTCTCTCTGCGGGTTCAGAACCTGTCTCACATTGCCACAGATCTGTGGTCTCTTTGTGGGCCTGAATCCGTGCCAGCGTCCTCTTTGTGTCGCAGAGGGATAACGCTGACCATTTAAATGTAAATGTTCTAATGGTGTTAAACCTCAAAGAAAATATTGACAAAGACATAGGTAAACATTGCAAAATTTCTTTTGCAGCCTCACAGTGGAATCAGAGCTTTATGACCTCAGCTTCTGGTACACAAGTTTATGTGGTGAAAGTCCTATGAAACCAGATCGCCTCCTCCTTCTTCTGGTTTTATGGCTCCATAGATGCCTTGCTCTTCCCTTGAAAACTCGTCCTCCCAGGAGATACGGAGTTAATGGAAGTTAGTGAGTTAATGATGGCATAAAGCTAATTGGGAAGGGAACAATCCTTCATTTTTTGTCTTCCTCCTGTTTGTCCTGGTTGAGGCCCTCGTGCTCCAGCAGTCTCAGCACCTGCAAACTGTTTCAAACACAGTCCAGGGGCTCTGTCTTCCCAGGCTTTCTCTTTCATGGGTGTGAAATGAAGAGCCACAAACCAAAAGAAACCATAAAACATGGTTTCTTCAAAAGGCAGGATGCAGAGGCTGTAGTGAGGTTTGCCATGCACTGAGCCCCTTTTGGGGCCTACAGTAAAGACACAGTCATCATCAGAATGGGTATCTGAGGCTCCCACAGGCTTGTTAAAATTAATAAGAATTTACCTAAGGGAATTTTTTTTTTTTTTCCTGAGGATATGTGATTCACTCTACTCTTGAAAACATAGAAAAAGAATGAAGGTGGTGCATCTCTACCGAGGCATTTGATGCTCAAATGTAGCTGTTTATTTTTGATATTGTCAGTTCATGTCTTGCAGAGCTTCTAAGAGCTGATAAGCTCAACACTGCTGTGTTGAACTGTGAACAGTGAATTTCTGTGAACAGTGTTGGTGATACATGTGCAACATTAAGAACAAAAACAACCATAAACATCATAGTTGCCCATAGTCTCTCAATGTTCATCAACAATATTGCATTAGCAGATGGTTTCACGTGGCTTAACATATAGTGAGTGGATATGACAGTTTTCAGGACAGAAGAAGCACAGCATAAATATAGTATATTGCTTTCACAAACAGGTTTTCAAAACTCTGGCAGTATTATAAAAATAAGAATAAAGCTTCATATGCAATTAAATACAAATAACTGGGCTTATGTGTTTACTGTACAATAATTCCTGATAGTGCTTTGCAGAACTGAATTCAATGTACAATATTCTCTAGAGAGCAAATGCCATTTCAGTCAAAGCATGAAGGAAAACAGAAAAGATAGATGCTATTTTAAGGTAAATGCTGTCATATCCAATGTCAAGATTTATGTGGTCAACCAGCCATCAGATTCTTACGTTGGCCAAATTTATTTTTTTCAATTACAGCATCAGAACTGAGAGGCCACTTTTTAAAAAAGGAAGAAATGGCAATTGTTTCCCACAGACAGATTTTTAGGTACCTACACATAGATTTGCAAAGCAGCCTTAGGCTGACTTTCCTGACAGTAGCTCAGCCAGTACTTTCACTTCATTTATACTGAAGCAGCAAGGACCCTGTACAAAATAATTTCTTTACAGTAGTGCTTTTAAACAATAGGCTTCCATCTTGTTTATATTCCAGTTATTTTTCACACTCATATCTGCTTTTGACAGTAGCTGGTAATTAAGTGATCCCATTTAGCAGTACCACTAATTATGACAGAACTGCACCCTGCATGGCCTTTGACCTGTTTGAGTCTCCTACAGCTTTTGACTACAGGAGGGAAGAGTCCCCAGTTCGAGATGCTTGAAAAAGAAAATAAATAAAAACTTTCTTCCTAACTCTGTCCTTTTATATTACTTCAACTTATCACATTCTTCATCCATTAACTTTCACAAATTGATAATGAGGAGTTTCATAATGGTGTAGAGCATCAAAATACCGTGGCCACACACACCATCACATGTCACAGCATGTGAGCACACTGTGTGTGTGTGTGTGTATCTGTGTGTGTGTCTATGTCTAAGGCATTAGGCAAGCAGTTTTATCAAGTCTTCGTTTCATAAAGCTCTGGAATTGCAACTGATCCAAGGAGGTAAGAGAGAACAATGTGCCAGCAGCATCAGCACAGCAACAGCACCAGTGCTGCTGACCCAGAAAGAAAACGCTCCCCTGGGGAGATTACTTCCAGCTGCCTCTTGCAGTCCTAGTCCACGTAGCGGACACAGAAAGCCAGGAAGCAGCAGCCAACCAGCGCCACTGTGGATGCTGAAATCACGGTGATGGTGCTGCCAGCAACACTGACCAGGAGCCCCAGGCCCACGCCGAGAATGATCTGGGCCAGCTGGACCATGCAGGTCAGAGCAGCACAGTCGATGCCCTTCCCTCGCCCGTGCTCCCCTGTCTGTTCTCCTTCCTGTAGCTTCAGGCTCTGCAAAGAAGCACAGAACAAACCCCAGGAACAGGACAGTGTCAGCAACACGCAGCTCTTTGCCAAGACATTGTTACAGCACCCAGGGGCAGCAGGACTGGTCAATAGCTCGACGGTCCCATTCTTCTACCACAGGGGCTACAGAGGCTACCACAGAGATTTTATATAAAAGTAACAGTGAGCTTTCCAAGCTTCTACCAAGTTGTCCAGTTTTTCTCATCTGCAGTTTTTCCCTCTATCCCTTCTATTAAGAAAGTAATGGAAAATTAACTGGAAAAATAATACATTTTTTCAAGTTCAGGTCAATTTGAGCTCTGTCAAACTGACATTTAACAGTAGAGGTCATCCTGTCATGGATAATTTAGCTCTGACTCATGGCTGAAGGAGCCATACATATTATCAAAGAATCACAGAATGGGTTGTATTGGAAGGAACCTTAAAAATCATCTTGTTCCAATGCCCTTGTTGTGAGCAGGGACACCTTCCATTAAACCAGGATGCTCAAACGTACATCCAACCTGGCCTTAAACTTCCAGGGATGAGACATTCAAAATTTCTCTGAACAACCCGATCCAGTGCCTCACCACGTGTACTATAAAGACTTTTTTTCTGATATGTAACCTAAATTTACTCTCTCTGAGTTTGAAGCCATTCCCACTTGTCCTATCACTGTGGGCCCTTGTGAATAGCCCCTCTCCATCTTTCTTGCAAGCTCCCTTCAAATACTGGAAAGTGTATGCCCATCTGAAGTCTTCTCTTTTCCAAGCCGAGCAATCTCAGTTCTGCTGAGGACCACTTTTAATTACTAATCTGGGTATCTAATCTGATATACACAGCAGAGCAAGAGCCTTCATTTATGTCATGCAAATGTCTTGCATATTAGGCCTGTGAGGCTAGTGGATCACAGGAACAAGTTAACTGGAGGGATTGTGGAGTCTCTATTCTTGGAATCATTCAAACCAGAGCTGGAGCAGCCTGCTCCAGGTTGCCCTCCTTGAGCAGGATCTCCATGATCTCTTGGGGTCCTTTCCTCCAGAAAGAAATTACTTTGTTTTATTGGGAGATTATGTGATAATTTACGTATTTATTTTCTTCCTGCGTAGGCTGTTAAATGAAGGAGATTGTATTCACACGGCAAGAAGTTCCCGCACTGTAGGCCAGCAACACTGCTGTGTTCTGGTATCCAAATTCTCTTAGGTATTAAGGTGCTTTTTGCTTTTTGCAAACCCTATTACCTTACCTTTGAGCTACAACAAAGCTCACAAGTACTGGAGACAAACAGTCTCTTCCTAATCCAGTAGAAAAAAGAAATTGAATTTGGATCCTAGGGAACAGTAGCACAAAACAGGAGCTGAAATGGCAGCATTATAAAACACAGCACATGATTTTGGTAGAGTGCATAGTGAGGGAAAATATCTGCTCAGTGTTCTAAAACCATAAACTCCCAATTTTAGACACTTTTAAAAATGAATTATATTTATTTTGTTGGGCTGTTCCCAGCTTTCCTATGTGGCAATAGTTCTTACCACAAATACATGAATCTATAAATCAATGCACTCTTGTCCTTGATGTTTGCTGTTTATTTTTTCTCCTATCTTGTACATTGTAGAAGATTTGAACTAAACCTCAACCCATTAATGTAAAATCTAATGTAGAATTATGTATCATTTAACATCTGTCATAGCAAGTATCATAGACCAAACAAGAAACAATTTGTTGTCTTACAAGTAACATATTAAAATACTGGACTATTAAGTGTAAAATTCATGCACATTTTAGCATATTTTATTTCACTTCTGTCTTGGAACAGATAAAAATTTTGCATTTACTCCTCCTCTCTGAGTTGGCTGACCTGAGGTTAGAATTGAGATTTCACCCTAACCTGGGCTAATTCCCAGTCTTTTGGTTTGTGTTTATAAAACGTCATGATCATTCTCTGTTGGAAGGAGCAAAGAAATGATCTGAAAAATTTGGAATCACATATATGAAATATTTAATCACTTTGAGACATCCTCCTAGCTTTCAGATGAATAATTAAAGAGTTTTGTTCTGTTCATCCTTCAGAGGGTGCTGGTGAAAGCTGTACAGAGCAGTAGGACATGTTGTCTAGCACTTGATCTAGCCCTGTGCTGCTTCCAACTATGTTTTATGTAGTTTTCCAATGGTTCAATGTTGCCTTTATTAATTTCTTTGGATGTCCCAAGATATAATGAGAACTTTTCCTGATTTCTTCCAACTCTCCTTAATCTTTCTTGTTTCCAGCTTTTTGACTAGCTTAGGAGACTTGAGAGAACTTTTCCATTAAAGAACTCAACACTTTACTATACATGAAGATCCTGCTGTGCCCGGTAACATGATACGAGGTGAATGCAAATTTTTCCAGATTTTCCTTGGAAACAGGATTTAAGGCTGTGGAGGACAAAAACCCAACCACAGACATTTAGAAAGATAATGAGAATGTGGTATATTATTTAATATGAAGTATATAAAGCTGTTTCTACTTAAATGTCATTTGTTTACTAGCTAAGCTTTTGAAACACTTTGCAGTTAACTAAAAAATCTGACAGCCTTTACAGGCTTGTTACTAACCTCAGGCACTCAGAAGTCAAGTCCTCTGCTAACGTGGCTGGAAGGAAGGATATAAGGAAGGTAGGACTTGAAGAGAACACAAGTTATTAACCTGTTACCTGCTTCCTGGCTGTATTGTGATTTGCTTTGTTCCAGATACGATGATAAATAATTACTGGTTTCATTGAAGGCCTGTTTGGACACTTTGGAGCTGGGATGTTAACAGAGAGTCAGAAGCTTCCCATTCATGTGTGTCGTTATTAATAGTTCACAATTAAAATTAAAAGCTGCTTACCATTTCTATCCAATTTACCCCCAGAACAGGTTGAACAGACACAGACAGATAGAAACTTGGTCGTTCTTGAGACATTGCACTCACCTCTTCTTCCCTGTGGTACTCTGCAATGAGTTGGAATGGCACTGTGTACAGTGTGCTGGACATGACTCCAAAGAGTGAACAAAGAGCCAGAGTGGAATAGACATTGGGAAACAAGCCAATTAATCCAGTACCCAGTCCAAAAAGTAGATATCCAATGAAATAAAGTCCCTTTAGTCCTATGTATGGCAGAAGGACTTTCTGCAAGTCTGTGAAAAGAAAGCAAAAATGCTAATAAGATTTAAAAGAGAACAGGTCACATTTTATCAGGGAGTTCCTTTTAAGGGGTTGTATTTTGTAAAATGCAATGAAAGAGATGATCTTAATGATTTTGGAAATTAATTATTGTAAATACAAGTTTGCCGAAGAATACTTGCTCACACCACCCAGAGTTCAGACCGGCAGCTTGCACTGCAGCTGCACCCAGAGATATTTGTGCTGAATAGATATTCATCCACAGAAAGGCCACACAGAAATGCCTGCAGTTAAGCTCCAAAGCTGAAAAAATTTCCCTCAAGCCTCTTAGATGCTCAAATCAACCCCCAAAATGCTATTTATTTGAGGTTTTGGATCACAAGTAGTTTTTTTTTAATCCTTGGGAAGAGTTAAGGTGAAATCTACCTGAGGGAGCTGTGCTAACATGTTTACACATGATTTTGGAGAGCAAGATTCAAGATTCTGTGGCAAGACCTGCACAGGAAGTGTAAAGGCGGGGAGGCCACCTTTGAGAGCCTACAGCTACAGCATTGCTGGGTGAAAGCACCTAAGAATTTGGTGTGGCAGTTAATTTCAGAATGACTTTCAGTGTTCAATGTGTGGAACAATGTCCAGGTCCCAAAGTGACCCCTCATTGTGTGGTCAGGAACTGTTTGTGCTAAGATATGAGTTTCTAACAATGCTGAGAATGTAACATTCCTTAAAGCCTTAATGCAGAAAAAAACCCCAGATAATTTGGAATCCCTTTATGGTTTATAAACAATGGCAAACAGCAAACATGGTGTTGGAGTTAATTCATGGGTACTTACAAGAATAGACTGAAGAAGAAATTGCATTGATGCACAGTCCCCAGCATCCCATCTCTACCCCTGTTTTGTAGGTAAGGTAAAGTGTGGAGTTGTGGGGTGCATAAGGATTCCCGTGGTACACAACCTGAAAGAGACCACAAAGGTCACAGGAGGCAGGGATTGCTGCATGTAGGGAATACTCCTTCTTATGGGCACAGGGCTCCACCCTTGGTAGGCAGGACTCAAGAAATCTGTTAAGCAGTGTCCTAACCACCCATTTGTAATTCTCCAGGTTTCACACTCACGTCTTCTGGACTACCACATCCCATTTATTGTCCTCTGCCTTTTCATGGACTGTCTGCTTTGCATTAACTCATTTGCTCTTTTATCCTTTGGGTGTTTCACTTCCAACTAACTTTCTCTCTCCACTTCTGCCTTCTTGCCTTAGCCTTTCTTTCCCTAATTTGTCTACATTTTTTTTTCTGTTTTCTCTTTCTGATTTACCTCAACACACTTGTTTTTTCACATAAGTTATTGTCTTATTCAGTAACTTTCCTAGACAAGCAAAACTTTTTGCTTTCAGTTGTTCATCTACACTGCAGAGAAAAAAACCCTCCGTCTCACCTTGCCTACAAAGACAAAAAAGGCAAGGAGGTGGGAATACAGTGAGGAAACCACAGAAGGGCAGGGAGTGGCAGTGAGAGATTTATGCCAGGACCCTATTAGTACTCGGGAAGAAAGGAGGCAGACACGCCCATATAGGCAAGAATCACCGTCAAGGACATACAATCCCTGGGAATGGCACAGAAAAGGCATCAGTGGGTATTGTGAAGGCAAACAGTTGCTGAGAAAAGGGACTCGGGACAGACAAATGCAAGAAGACAAAACTTTCTGCTACCAAGCAGCTCTCTGTGTGCGGAGAGCTGCATGGCCTAGGCCAGGGAGGCTGCAGTGCAGGTGAGGGACTTTGCGTGGGTGCTGCACAAACACCAGGACATGGCCAGCTGCATCCAAGCACTGCCCCAGCTAGAAAACCTGCCCATCTGGGAGCACCTCCAAAGCCAAAGCAGATAATGGAAGTGTTTGGACCAGCTCTGAGAGCTTCACTTGGAACAGTTAGACACAAATAGCCTTACCAACACTGAAGGTTTTCCCCAATGATTTCACAAACAGGCTTGGAACAGGGGCCTGACTGGACTTAGCTGGTTTACAAAACTGTTGTTGAGCTGTCCAGATACAAATGGCTCTGACACCAGCATCATTTCTTCAGGATAGTAACACCACTTCATTTCTTTTTGATGGAGGAGGAAATGCTACAAGGAAGGCCTAGGGAGAGGTTTTATGCTTTACCTGTCCCATGAAATCCGTGAAGAAGAGCATGTTGGACAGGAAAGCCATCCATCCAAAGAGGTGGCTCACACACAGATAGCGATAGTGGGATGGCATGCTTAAAAGTGTCTTCAAGAGTGATTTAAGGGTCATCTGCCTTTTTACCTAAAAGCAAATATTCAAGAATAATACAGTATTATTGTCCCGAAAGACAATGAAATAGCTGACAGCAAATGAAGAAGGCCTTAGTAGTGTCTTTTCATTACTAAACTTCTAAACTTCCAAAGTATTTTCGTTTTTGCTAGGAAGGGTTGCTTGGGTATTGAATTTCCTTTGATTTATAAAATTCACAGAAACTATAGAAGAGGTGGACTACACCAGCAGGAATTGGTACATTTCATTGGAACATTTCTTTCTGTTATAATCAGTAGGACAATTATTTACATGTAGAATCACAGGGAAATTTTCTGCCAAAGCAGACTCAGAGAGTTAAAAAAAAAAAAAAAAAAAAAAACCAAAAAAAAAAACAAAAAAAAAGATTTTTTTTTTTTAAAAAAAAATA
>VXBU01012601.1:296580-326264 GCA_013400315.1 Bombycilla garrulus | reverse complement strand
AAAAAAAACCAACAGAAACAACCAGAAACAAAATTTATTTCTTTCTAGAGATAATCAGCTTTATACTAAAAATTTAAAGCTGTCACAGAAAAAAGTAATGCTCAAAATGCTTCCTGAAAATTGAAGTGAGTCTGTTTTGGATTTCTGAGCATTTCTGAGACCTTGTTCCCTTTCCATTCTATGTGCTAAATTCCTTAGGAAACTTCTTTTCCTAGGCAAACTTCTACCTCTTCAGGCATATCGTGAGGTTTCCACTATGCACTGTCCTTTAAGCAGGGAGAAGCTGTGGTTCACACAGCTGGTAGCACACTTGTGAGCTCCAGCATCTGAACACCTCATACTATGGGAGAAATAACTCATTTCACAATCAAAACTTAATTGGTCCTGGTTAATAACTTTCACTGATGAGGCAAATCAGAATTTCTCACCACCTTTAATGCCCCATGTTATCTCCCTCCTTGTCTCAGCCCTGTGCCCCAAAACTCTCAGTTTCTTTTCCAGTCACATTCATCAGACCATTTGTATTACTTTCTTTTCTACTACTGTAGGTGTGCTTAATATCCAGCATTTTGACACATAATTCTTCCTTTGTTGAAGCTCTTGCATTGGGTCACTGCTTTTAAAGAAAAAAAATACTATTTTAACTGTGCATGATGGAAAACTTCCAATTTTCTCTCATAATGTTTGGAGACAACAGTGTTGGAAAAGGTGGTTAGGGAAGATGTATGTTATGGAATGTGGTAGAACTGAAAAAGTTATGCTAACTACTGAAAATTCCTGGACTGGATCTTGTCTTCAATTTGCTGTAAGATGTCATTTTTTCCTTCCTTCCTTCCTTCAGTGTTGTATTTACTTCTCACAATTCTGCTTTCCTTTGAACTAGGCTATGCTGAAAGCTACACTATGAATAATCACCACATATAAAGTTGCAAAATACTTTGCTTCAGTGTGAGGTTTTTAATCCTCATAGGAATGCCAAAATTCAAGTTGCTGACTTCCACTTTGGACTGTACATTGTCCAAATCCCTTGGAATTTCTCTTGGCATCACTGTCTTTTTTAAACAGGGTAAGCTTTATATTCTTCTACAATTATAAAAAGAAAACAAACAAAAAAATTCCAGATTGACTCATGAGTGTTATTTCAAGGATAATTACTATTGTTTTACTTGGCTTAATTTAGTTTGTAATTCTTCCACACTGCTTTTTAAAATAGCCTTTCCAATCAAAGCTTTAAGATAAAGTCATGGAATTAGAAAGGACACTACAGTGATTACGAACAATAATTTGACAGCTAGATAGAAATGTTTTCTTTCTATTTAGATTTTCCAGAGAGTGGGAATAGAAACCAAAAATGTTTAATGCACACATTCAAAACACACCAGCACATAAACTGCATGCTAATTTATATAATGTGCTGAAGTTTGGCTCTGTTTAAGCTTCTTATCCTTCAGAAGCTCACAATACCAAATAATATCTGCAAAATCACTACAGCTCCAGGCACAAGATGATGAGAATATAGAGGAAGTAATAGGACTAGGATTTTATGGCTGTGGACCCTGAAAAATTTGGCACCATTCAAAAGAATACAAGTCTAATTGCTTTGGGTGTCTGTTCATACTGTAACAGGTCAAATTTCATTAATAATCATGTAAGCTATCAGCATGTGAGAGCATAGGCCTTAATTTAGAAGAAATATAGCCATGCTGCCTGCAATAATAAAAAAAAAAGACAGAAAAACAGGAAGCCAAACCATTTCTTCAAGGAAGTGATTACGGTAATGAATGAACTCAGCAAATATGTGCCACAAGAGAGAGATCATTAAAGCAGTGACTGTCTAGAGTCCATACACAGAAAGAAACCCACATCAAAGAAACACAAGACTGATCAAAGCACTGGGGGACTCCAACAGGATGCCCAGTCAGAGAGGAGGGCAGTGGCACAGGCTAGCCCACAGTGGACACCACAGCTTCACCTCCGGGGTCAAACATGGAACTCCATGTTCTCATATTACTGAGAATTATTCCTGGGAATTATTCCCTGGAATTATTTCTTGCCAGGCCAGAGGCTACCCCAAACCACAGTCTGTTCCCCCTACTTTCACTACATCGCTCTCTCATCCTCATTTGACTTCTGTCTTTTTTCAGAGCCTACATGGTCCAAGCAATTGATGATGCTCAGCACCTCTAACAATTCGGAGGATGCCCATAGTGAACAGTGCTGGTGAAGGATGCTGGCTGCTCAAGCTGGCCTGCAGTGGGGAAGCTCAGGCAGCATCACAGTGCTCTTGTCAGATTGTCCCCACAGCTGTTTTCTTGCTGTCTGCCCTACTCTATGTTTGCCTGGCATTCTCATCAGGCAATGCTCATTTCATATGTCTTGCACCTGGTGTAAGAATCTTTTTCTTGTGGTTAGAAATACCAAGTGCTATTATAAAACAAATTGCAAACAGTAAAGCATAATAAATCCCTTTTATTTATAGATTAAACAAGAGTACTGGCTTCTTACTTACAACCATTTGCACATGCTTGATAGGTTTTACCTGATTTATCATACCTTTATATCGTGTATCAGGGAAGGATATGCATAATTCCAAGAAATCAAAAGTGAAATTAGAATGGGAAGCAATTTTGTCCCTACTATTGTGTTGTACTTTGCCTACCTAGGGTACCATGAGATAGCCATGAGGATTTCTAGCACTTAAAGTCATCAGCCAGTAAAACAGTAAAAATATCATCTATCCCCAAGACCATGCTAGAAGTGGGCTCCCCAGATATTTTTTTGGTATATTCACCTCTTCCTAGGTGCCTTAGGTTGATGAAATCTCTCATAAAAATGCATCAGAAAGAAAATAACAGTAAGGGTTTAAAAGTACTCACTGTTCTCTTGCACCTCAAAATTTTGCCAAAGGCTCAGCTACAATATCACTCAAAATTCAGACTCTGGCAGCAAGGTAACACTACTGTAGAAGTAGCAATTTTAAACACATTGGTGTTCAATGAAATGTTGAGCAGCAGAAACACCAAATGTTTACCAGACAGGGAACACACGTTTCATATGTATTATGTACAAAATTGTGTGGACTTTGGTAAGAATTAGAGATGTACATCAAAGATTAATGGTCTGTAGTCTTTGTCCACAATTTTGTGCTAATTATATCAAGACTAAAGGACAAAGTAGATCCTATTTACAAAACTCACATGAGGAAGATTTCAAGAGACTGACACTGAGCAGAAAACTGAGCCAGGTTCTCCTTCATCCCTACTAATGGATCAAAGCACCAGAACTAGTTTGCCTCATCCCTCTTTCTGGCAATACTTTCTACTGAAAAAAAAAAAAAAAAAGAAAGATAAAAGAAAAAAAAGAAAATAAAAAAGGCAAGCAGACTTTCTCCTGTCTGTGTATCCTAGTGGAAGGTTCTTTTCCCTGCAAGTGAAAGGACTCCAATACAAATAATCAACATTAGCTAATTAAGGGGTTTCCAAGGATGCAAAAATAGAAAATCATCTCTGCACTCACCTCTGTGCGTGACGTAATCGTGCACTTCCCTGGCTTGGCTGCAGCCTTTATTTCAGTACAGGTTGATTTTAAGTAACCGTTCTTAATTTCCTCCTCTATGGAGCTGTACTTATGGGGTTCAGTCTCTTCCAATAAGAACTTTGTCTCTTCATTTTCGTACCTGAGTGGGACTTCAGGAATACTGCACAGATGTACGGTAAGGCAGATTATGAAAACCAAGGCTGTGAGGAAGAAAATCACCTGGAATTCTGATGCCAAGGTATATCCTAGTATAGTTTGACCCCAGTCCATAGCACCTGTAAGGTAACCCAGGGCTCCTCCCAAACCTACAATGGTGGGGAAAAAAAAGGAAAAAAATTGTCTACTGGCATTGATAAAATAAACAAAGAGTTCATAAACCCCTCAATATATGATGCCCTCTAGAAATGATGGAATAATCACTCTTCAGATATTTATCACAAGAAATAGGAATACTGAGCTAATCACATACAGGAGCAGTTACTAAAACATCTCTTGAAAAATCTCAGATCTGTCAGGCAGAGCTCTCCATCTCTTTTTTTGACTCTTTGAAGCTCTATTTTCTTTGAAATGGTAAATAATACAAGTAGAACTAAAAAACATCCTACAAAAATCTGTGTGATTTTCTTTTTTTTATTATTGTTTTCACAGAACAAATATTTTTTTTAATTATCCTGAGACTATGTTTGCTTAGAATTTGTAAAATGTATTTTATTTAGCTTAGTCCAAACAGAAATACTGCTTCCATGTGAAACTTTAAAAGAAAGGAAATAAATACAAAGGCATTGTTTTGTACTTATACAAATCCAAGTACCACACACTTGGAAAAGGAAACAGAAAGGAATAAATGTAAGTGTGTAATCCCATTTACTAATTTTCTCAGAAGAGATAGACTAAAGGGTAAAATGAGAATGCTAATTTGGGCCTTGAAGTTAATAAACCCAGTCTTCAGTCAGTTTGGTTTTTTTACAATTTCTTCTCTTGGTTATAGGTGCACACAGAGATGCACAGGAGTACAGAGTTCTGGTAGGGGTGGCACCTTTGTAGAGTCCTGACACCTTGTTAACCAGGTGGCTCTGGGGGATGGATGGTTGGGAGCCCCACAGGATGCGCACTTCCCAAGAACTTGGAAGCATTTCTATCCTTCTGCTTCGGAGAACTGATTATAGTGTACAGCAAAGCCCCGCATCTAACAAAAACTAACAGCACCTGCACTTGCTTCCCCAACAAAACATTGATTTGGGGATTTTGGGATCACAGGATTTTGATTTTGATTTCATTCTGGGCTCTCTGTACCTTCTTTGCCCTCCTGGGTCTGATTATGGCCCTCCTTCATTGCGTCCTATGGCATTTCACAGGGGACTGTGCTTGCTTGTTCTCATAAGAAACAATTATGCTACCAATAACTTTTTAAAGAAAATCTACACCATGTATTTTCAGTGCATGTTTGCAGAGAGAATGTTTGACATTTGAGGATGTCTTTGCATGCTCTTTTGAATAAGAAGCATCATGATACTGGAATGCAGCCTGAATGTTCTGTTGTTGGATGTGTGCATTCTTTCTTCCACTTGAATAAGTGGCCATGGGTTTCATAACTGCAAAGCTATCAAGTTTCATGTTCAAACCCAAATACTGAAGGCAAACTGGAGAGTAATATCTTAGAAATATTAAGTATAATAGGAAGGAAGGAACTAAAGTGGGAAAAAGAAGTAATATCTAAAACAGAAACTGGAAAAGAAATGGGAAGACTGCTATCTGTGTCTTATATGGATAAAACAGGGAATTATAAATGTAAACTGTGGGAAATGGGTATTAATATTACAGTTTAGGGAAAAGTAATGCCAAGGCCAGTGAATTACTGAAGAAGACTGCCTTGGGAGGCTCTAGAACTCAAATCAAGGGAGGATTTCAACACTAGACCAGGGAACTTTCAGTTAGGAAGGGTTAAGATATTGATGAACTTGCTGTGGAGAGCACAGGATGCTGGACCAAGTCACATACTCTGCCCCAGTCTTATTTCATGTTATTTGTCCCACATCCCTTTTCACAGCCCAGTACACTGAGTCACCTAAATCTGTAACTTCAAACTCAAAGACTTTTTAGTATAATCCGAAAAAATATTTCAGCCAATTGTGCTGAATATACATACTCACTCCTCTCTCTATCCAAACAAGTGATTCTTCAGCATTTCTTCTGTCTGTTTCTAACATATAATACAGATTTCATTCCCATGCGGCTCAAAGCTTCCCTTATGATCTGTGTTTCTGGACTCAGGTATGTCATGTGTCCAAAACCAGCCTGTTGTCAGTAGCTACTACACCTCTCTCCTTGGGCAGAGTAACTGCTACTGAGTCTACATGTCTCTGCTCCTGGTGGGGGCTCAGTAGCCACAAAAATTTGCTGTAACAAAGATTGCATGACTTTTCATGTAGTCTGCTTTTTGTCTAGTGCTTTCACAGGGACAGTCTGCAGTCTGCTTTCTCAGACATGGCAGGAGGTTCCTCCTGGGTCACTTCACAGGTACACAGCCTTAGGTGTCTTTCCTGTGCATTTCCTCAACACAGGACTCACATTGTACAGATGATTTCATAGAATCAATGCTCAGGGGTTGGAATGAACCTTAGACATCATTCAGTCCCACCCACCCTGCCACTGGCTGGGACACCTCCCAATAGACCAGGCTGCTCAAGGCCTTGTCCAGCCTGGCCTAGAATTGGGACAGGGTTGGACATCCATAACCTTCCTGAACAACCTATTCCAGTATCTTGCCACACTCACAGGGAAGAATTTCTTTCTAACATCCAGCCTAAATTTCCTCTCATCTTCCTAAAGAAGAGACCCTCTCCATCTTCCCTGTCAGACACTGGAAGGTTCCTATGAGGTCTCCATACAATCTTCTCTTCGCCAGCTGAACAGCCCCAACTTTCCCAGCCTATCTTCATAGGAAAGGTCCTCCAGTCCCCTTATCAACTTTGGACTTGTTCCAACAGTTTTGTGTCCTTCAGCAACATTTCAAAAGTTTACAAAGGCAAATGAAGCTGGTAACTTCATTTGCAGACCTTGAACTAAACCACTTCGACCTGTTTTGTGGGAGTTGTGAATTTCTGAATTTTACATAGAACTCCTGTTTCTATACTGCACATACTGGAGCACTGCTGAAGAATGGAAATCAATTGGTTTGTGCAGCTCTTGTTCTGTCACATGATGAGTAAAAAATGCTATTTTTATGTGCAATAGCAATGAAACAAGCTACATCCATTAATTTTTGCCTCAGCAAAAACTTGAAAAAAGTCCCCAAAACAAACTGAACAAACACTACTTCACTTTTCAAAATAGTTGAAGCTACTCTTAAATCATGTCTGTGTCGCTGTAATTGTTTGTGCCTGCAGCCTTCTTCGGAATTCTTGTAGCAGCAATCACAAGTTGCTGTTCTCTGGAGTAGTGAAAACCCAGCAACAAAAGTCTCATGACTGAAGTGCAGGATCAGATGATCATTTCATTCAAGATTAGAAACACAGTGAGGATAAAATCCATGCAATTACCTTCCCCTCCTTTGAGAGGCAGGGAGGAAAAGAAGGGATCAGTATACCTGTAAAGAGGGCGTGGTAATGCAGACCCTTCTCTTTATCCTGATGAGAGCAGACATCAAATAAATACGCTTTGATGGGACAATCAATAAAATCAGCTGCAAAATCAAAAAGTACTACTCCCAGCATGGTAATGACTATTGACCACGTCCGCTGCTTGTCTCTCTCATCGATGAAAGCTAAAAAAAGAAAAACACCCTCATTCTGACAGCAACAGTGCCATGTTCTGCAAAACCACATTTAGGCTTTCCTGATACCTCAAAATCTAAACAATGACTGGTTATGCAAGAGAGTCCAGTGACACCAGAATGTCATCAGAGAAGGAAGTGGGCTGAGTCTGTGTAGCGCTGAGCTTGGCTAGGCTGACTTACTGCCTTGAGTCAGCACATGCTCAAAATGCTTTAAGTTCCATCACCAAGAGCATCACTATCCTTAATCTATGCCGTTACACCTTCAAGGCATGCTCCGGTAGCCTAACATATGCATTTTGTAATACTCTTAGTTTATTCTCTTTGTCCCATCTTTATATTGTTTTGATAATCAAGAGTTGACTGCAACGTCTCTTTCTGGGTCAATGAAATTAAGTATATTCAACACCAATAAATATCGAGGTGGCTAGAATAAATCAACCCATAAAACACACACCTCCCCCATCTGCCAAGTCAGCAACAACTTTCTATCAAGACTTTAAGAAGCTACATCCCAAGCTAACACCACTCCAATTTGAGTTTGCATGTTTCAGCTGCAACAGGGTTTCCAAGCAGTTAAGGATTTTTGTTTTTCACCAGCACAATACAGTCCCTCGTCAAGCCAGTGCCACAATAATTGAAGAGGGGTATTTTGAATACTAATCCATCTAAGATAGGGATGAATGGGAATTCAGTTTGGATACGCATTACATCACAAAAACAATATCATTTAAGCTAACAAGGTACATCTTAACTCATAAAAACTTCTACAGCCTAAGCAAATCTTTACCTGTAGGAGCTTATCAGGCAACCAAACCAACATAAAACAGACTGCAATCACAACTACAGACTACAGAACACTATGCACATAACATGCAGTGTTAGGATTGAATGTACACAAAGACTGCAGTGCTCTCCAGCTCCTTCAGTGCACCCAAGTCACATGATACCAAATTTTAACAGTGCATTTTAAGAAGGAAAAGGGGAATCCCTCTCCTTTTTCTGCTTCAAAAGGCTAGAATGAGTTTTGTCTGTCAGTATAGCGCATGCCCCTCACTCACCTGAGATCATCACGTCCCCATTGAGGTACAAAGCCATGCCTAAGAGCATTATGATGCCCAGACCCAGAATGTAAGGTCGCCTCCTGCCCCAGCTACAGGTGCAGTGATCACTGGCTGAACCTACCACGGGTTGCAGCACGAAGCCCAGGATAGGGCTGATGAGCCACACGAGGCTGTAGAGGTTCTTGGGCAGCCCTACACTGAGCAGCACCGGCGTGACAAAGGCAGCCTCCACGGCATAGCAGAACTCCCGGCCGAACATGGCCAGGCTGTGCATGAGCAGCCTTCCCACGGCTTGCCTCCTTGGCGCCGCTTCTCCAGTCCTCATCACCGGCTGCCTCACAGCTTCTTCCTTCTCCCTGGTGCCATCCATGTGGGCCTTGGCCACTCTGGAGGTGGGCAGAAGGGCCCCGTGGAAGCTCTCTTTTGTTAAGGTCATAGCTCTGGCTGCGAGCGGTGCTGTGGTGAGCGGGGGCTGCCTGCTCCGGCAGACATGGGGCCCAGATCATATGCCGGGTGGGATCGGTCTGTGCTGGGGGAGGGACTCACATACTTTCATGGCTCTGTGATCACAAGTTATGCCAGGAAGGGGGCGGGGAAGAGTGTGTTCACATTAGCAGATCTGAGCTTTGGGGCGGCTGCGCTGCTCCTGACTATCCATAACTAAAGAATTACTGTTTACGCATGAAGCACACATATAATGGGAACATACATCACATGGTCCGGGCACACGATTAGCCTGACACAAAGCTGCTCCTCTTGTTCTAAGATCTTGCTGTGAGACAGCAGTGACACCAGGAACCTAGTCCTCATCCTTCCGTTCAGCAAACATGAGCACCAGACCACTCCCTGCTGACCACCCTGGGAGGAAAAACCTGTACCTATCCAGAAAAGGATTTACTGCACTTCGTAAGGATGAGTAAGTGAACCTATCCATTGCACCTGAGTGTTAAAGGCAGATACAAAGCTTGACAGAAATCTGTCAAGCAGGAACTGATGAGTAGTTTCTTGTCAGTGTGCTGTGTACTGCCCTCAAAAGAACTGATTACGTCTTGGTTTCTGAAAACAAAGAATAACAGAATTACTGAGAGCTGAGTTTTTTAAACAGTCTTACTTGCCAAGGGAAGGCCCTAAAATAAACCTGTAGTGACCTCACTCAAACTGTACCTTTCAGGTAAGCCACCTGAGTTTGGCAGATAATCCAGCCTATCCTGAAGCAACATAAGGTTTTAAATTGACATCAGCAATTTTGGTTTCAAAACTTACCCATGACTGACATCACATTTGACAACGCTGATTTTTCTCCAGAACGATCAGATATATCTGGGACTAAGAAACTTGTCAAATCCTACAGCAACAGTGTACAATGTTCAGTGACTTACACTGGACTGATTATCAGCTGGAAACTTCAGGTGCTCTTGCTGATGATTTAGACAACTAGATAATTCTTGTTTCCAGGCTGGGGTTTATGTAGTAGAATGTAAAAGGTTTTGGTTTTTTATGGTAATAATGTTGACATTTTTGCTACAACACATGTAAAATGGGCTAAAGTATGCCTCAGCTTTCGAAGCCTTTGTAACTAACAAACGAATCTTCAGCAAAACACAGACAAAATTATCAAAACACTCAACCCTTCATGTCATAATTCCTCACATACTGCATTAATGCCATATAACTAATTATTTTAAAAGCAGATTTTCTTTTGCCTTGAAAGAGATGATTTCAAATGACAGTTTGAGTTTTAAGGAAATTAAAACCAACATAGAATAACACTGCAGTGAAGTTGCCTACCAGGAGAGAAAAAGATTATTACATGGCAGATATTTTAAAAATAAAAATAAAATTTGTTTCTGAATTTAGCTTCTAGGCAAGCTGATATTCCAAATGTAATATAATGAGACTGCATTGAGAAAATGTAGTCAGGCTGTTATATAGAGTAACTTTGAGATAACAGCCCTGCAGCACCAAGTAAGAGAATAGCATTAGTTAGACCATAGCTTCAGCATGATAAAGCAAATTAATTAATATGAAAAAATATATGAAAAAATCCCTTCTAATTCATGAATAAACAACACAATCACTCATTTAAGAATAATATAACTGTATTTTATTAAAAGAATTGCTTTCAGGTAATTACAACATGTATTACAAATGAATGGTGTAATCAAGAATTAAAATATTCAAACCAAAGGATACAATATTTAAACAAACATTCTGAGAGTTCACAGGTGCTTACCAAATAAGCTGGGTAGATCTTCAGAACACAATTCTAGTATCATTCTAGAAAACAGATCATCCAGGTACACAAGTACATAAGTCCCATTGTTTTCAAACTAAATTTAAAATGTCAATAATTTTAAAAATATAAATTATTTAAAGCAATATTATGCAAACATTTATTTGTCATACAGTTCAATTTTAAAGCATAAAAGCTTACAGTATCAGCCTGAAATTTATCTGATATGCATAGTCAGAGATTATAAATTGGCTTTTAGGTTGTTGAATTCTATTACTTCATCAGAATAAAGTTTATCAATCTCTTGCTTAGTAAACCCATATTCTAAAAGTATCTCTTCTGTGTGCTCTCCTATAAAAGGCTCTCTTTTACATGATGGAACAGCAGGAGTCCTCGACAGAACAGGAGCAGGTCTAGGACTTATCTCTCCCTGATCATTTTTGATGAAAGAACTTCTTTCTTTGTTATGCTGATGTGAGGCAGCATTATCAAAGGATAAAACAGGGGTCACACAGGCATCAGTGCTATCAAATATGCTGCACCACTCAGCCTGTGTCTTCTGTGCAAATATGGATGCAAATTTTTTCTTCATTTCAGGCCAGTCAGAGATACTCAGCTGATCAGGGAGTTCCTCTAAATTTAGCCCAAGACCTGAATGGAGAAAAGCAAAGTTTAACTATAGTATGGCTTAGATAATTTACTAAGTGCTTCCCACAAGTATATTCCTCAAGAAGATAGTATTTTGCAAGCAATAATAAAGTAACTTTGAACTTTATTTGGGTATCTATACAGAGCAGGGAGCAGCGGAATAGAATATTCTATGATATTACTTGCAATTAGACTAAATCACATCAGCTACAGCCTTATTTTAAGTACATACCCATAACAAACACTCATTTCTATAAACACTTCACAGAAGCAGCAGGTGCCTTGAGGTTATAATGTCCTGCAAAAATCTTGTATAATAGGTACCATATTCCCTACCTGGCAGTAGCAACACAGCAATCTGATGAACAGGTGTTGGACTACAGCAATACACTTATCTCTCAGGAGTCAGCACACCTGTCAGAGCTGGACACTCAGGACGCTACACTGTTTGAAGTGTATGTACATGTGAAGTACACAATGGGGTTATTTACATGATGGGGTTATTTCTATGCCACAGATGAGAAGATGGTGTGGATGGACGTGTCCAGCTCGATATGCATGTGACAGCTCACCTGCAGGTGCCTGCAGGCTGACTGACCTGCTTCTTCACTCCACTGTCCCAAGAACTTCCAGCTGTATCTCCTGCTCCCTCTGCTCCTGCACACTTCCCAGGTTCCAATTCCCACAGCCCTTTCACTCACTAACTGCTCCATAACCCTGCTTTCCATCTCACTTGCAAGGACCACCCAGGTATGCCCTAAGCACATCCCTTCTGACACACCAGAGCAAAGCACGGGACTTGTGAGGACAATCTCCTGAACTAGGCATGTCGTAGGTCTACCCTGAACTGAGCATCACACCCCTTCTCATTGAGAAGCTTACATCTCTTCTGCGCTGCCAGCTTCCACTATCTGTTTCTGTTCTGATGGATTGATTCTGCTCTCTGCAGTCTCTGCTCTTTTATTCTGCTACTTCAAGGAGATGCAAGAATTTTTATCACTTCTTGTAGAGATTATCTCAAAAACATGAAAGAGAAAAGGTGATTGAACTACATGTTCAAAATGGAGACAGTACAGAGGTATAAGCAGAATACATTATACCAAATAGAAATCAAAGGTGATATATTGAAGACTGTTCTAACAGCCCCATTTTGAAATTCAGAGCATGAATACAGCAGGAAAAATTCAGAAAAAGCAGGGATACGAAATTGGAGAAATCAGAAACACTAGCAAACAACTATCATTGTAATGCTTCACAAGTAACAAAAAAAACCCTGAGTTACTTAGAAAACAGCAGTTCCCTGTAAAAGTCAAAGAAAATCTAGAGCTCTACAAAACTGAATTTTCAACATCCTTTTTTGTATCTTTGGTTATCTGGTATCAGATTGATAATTAGACTAACAACTGTTACAGGTTTGGGTAATAGAGGGCTGTTTGCAGGCAGAATTTATGCAGACTTTCTCCTGTCTTTAGCTGGAGATAGCCAGAAAACACCTAAAATATCTTGTCTTTCTGTCGCTTCCTTACCACTGACTGGGGCAGACATATTGCTGTTGAAACATACAGGCGAGAAGAAAGAGAAATAATGTCTTTTCTTTTGCTACTTAAGTTCTTTCTCTCCATTCACAATCTGTACAATATGCACTTCTTGGGGCCCACAGTACCTCCCCAGTTTAACACACTATTTAAGAAATTCACCGTTGATCACAAGATTATTAAACATAGTTTTGAAAATTAATACATGCTTTGAAATTGTACTTTGGTATTTCAAAGGAAAACACAAAGGAATTGCCAGTCTCCAGACTCAGAAACACAGCCTTGCGCTTGGTCATTCTCAGAAGAAATTCATCACAGACAAAGAAAAAATAAGTATTTTCACATCTTATTAGAAATGCCTGTGGATACCAGGATAAATGATACTACATTTGATCAGTCATTACGGTTTTATCAAGCCATGTGCACCTTAAATCACTGAGCTTACACTCTTGTGTGCCTAAGCATTCATCCAGCTGAAGGTAACTCACACTGGTTGAACATCATGATCAAATAAAAGCTAGCAGTATTTTCAAAATTAATTTGATTATTGATTTTCAAAGTCTTCCACTAGAGACAAACAGTGCAGTACAGTTTACTTATGAACTATGATGTGAGAAAAATTTACTTTCCACATAAGGGAAGTAAATACTCACTACCTGAGCTTCTGTCTCAAAGCATGAAATCTTGTAAAGTGGAAACTTTGTTTCACAGTGCTCATTTTCTTATTAACTATGATTTGGTTTCTAGCAGCCAGTCCAACATGAGCAGAGCTCTACCATTATCCCATTACACAATTATTTTTGATGATTGTGGCAGATGGGAAGTTGGCTGAGCCTCACTGCACATACTCTGTCAAACTGGAACAATATGCAGAACCTGGAATTTAATATTACATGCTCATTTTCTGCTTACCACTGAAGACTTCAACTTTAAACAGGATGAAATGAGAGCATTTAAGCACTATAGCTTTTCATTTTCCAGTTTGTGTTCACCATTTGTGGTGCAGATGAGCAATATCAGAGCAGAAGTGACTGACTCAACAAGGAAACTACTACATGGCACAGGATTGTCTGAGATACCATAGGGGCAAAGACTTCAGTCAATGTAATCAAAAGCAAAGTATTTTAAACACAGAGTATCTTATAAAGCAATCACAACTTAGTTTCAAGTTTTCATCTAGGATTTTTTATATGGAAAACCCCAGTCAACCTACACTAATACAGCTTCAAAATTATTTTTATAAATGAAAAATTGTCTCCTTATAATGATGTAGCTTTAAATCTCCTTCAAATGCTATAGCTTTATTGACACATATCCCTACATCGTTTATTGATGCAGCAAACTGAAATCACTATTTCTACAGAACTTCTTAGACAAACTCTAGTAAAATCAGGCACTGATTACAAGAGAAAAGAAACCAGCAAAATTCATTACATAAATCAGTGAGGCTGCTTTTGTATGTCTGAAATGGAAACAGTTTTTTATATTATTTCAGTCATACTATTTTAAAAGCAGACTTTTGTTCAGGATTTTCTTGGTTTAGCTTGCTAATTTGCTCTTCACAAAATGTATGGTCACAGCAAAGTAATTTTGAAATTATGTTGTCATAACAATAACATCATCTAGTATGGCAAACCTTAATTTTGACCCAAGCAACAGCTGCAAGGTGAAGGCCATTGTGCTCTTCTGACTAAATAAAATTTGTTCTCACCGTGAGTGAATTGACTTTCAGAATATTCCAAGAGAATAGTGAATTTTCATTAAGCTAACTATATGAAGTTTTTTCTCTGCTCAAGGTTTCAGAAACCTAAGAATTTTTTAGAAAGTAACAGTTGATCAGACCCACAGTACCACCAGGCTTCACTGCAAATGCATCTATAGCTGTACTCCAATTTGGCATACTTAATTACCACAACTGCAAATGTTTTGATGCAGCAAGAGCCTGGCCTTCTACAGTATTTGTACAATGTTTAAGGCTTATCAGAATAAATAATTTTTTAAAAAACCATAACATTATGTACAACTGAGTCTAAAACATAATGAGGAATCTTTGTCCATGTTTCATGTCTCAACAGCAATGTGGTTTTGTATTCAGTGTATCAGCAGATTTTTAATATAATACACAATTCTTCACAATCACAAAACAGAGTCCCTTGGAAAATGTTCATAATGATGTAAACTATGTTTTTTAATTGCTTCCTAATTTTTTTCCTTCTTTTTTTTAAAACAGAAATAATACAGTGTAGGAGTACTGAAGTAGTATAAAAGGGATACTATGGAGTAAGAACTAAAGTTCAGGACTTCAGTGACTCAGTGCCTTCCACATCAATGTAAGCAGACACTAAGTTCACCTCGTGTAACCAAATTTACACCACATAACTCAGAATCAAAGCTCTCACCTGCTACACAGTATTTACACAGTATTTACACAGTATTTACACTGTGTTCTTCAAGCGCCTTGTAGCCTGGCTGCAGCAAGACTAAGCACCTATTGCTAAAAAACAGAACAAATCTGCAGAAGCAATTCACAGGTCAGTTGAATGACATTCTGTCTCTTTCTGTCAAAAGATTAAGGCTTAAAATTAGTAACACAGGTTTCTTCCACCAAATTTTTTGTAAGATGTCAAGGCATTTTAGCTATTTATTGTCTGTTTTTATAGTAATGAAATTAATGCCTGCAAAAGGATACCTGCTTGTTTGTTAATAGCAAATAGTAAATACGAGGCCCAAAATACTTCTCTACTGAATCTATTTTACATAGTTTCAGTTTCTCATAAAGCCTTTTAAAATTTATTTAATTAATAAATTTATGGTAAGCATAAACCTAATTGTTCCTGCTAAGCACAAATCTACAAAACCAACAATCTTCTCAAACTAATATGCTCTATTTTTTTCAATTCGGTTTCCCTCTGCAGCCTCCTTAAGAACTTTCCTCACAACGTCATTAACTCCACTTGGGCCCAGCACTGGGCTCCTGCAGGAGCTCTGCAGGGAAACACTGAAGTCAACCAAAACCAATAGGAAATCAGTTCTGCTTTGGCTAAGCAGAGTTCTGTGAGCAGAGACAAATGGTTCAGAATCACACTCCTCAATTCTGCAGCCTTTAAATCTCCAGATGAGATCTGCAACACCCATATCCTTGTATTCTCGTTCTATGGGAGTGGCAAAACTAATCCACCTTCCGAATGTGGACAGAGACACATCAAGTGGTTTTTGAATATATTTTATCTGGAACAGAACCAAATCGCTCACAAGCAGAACTGTCCAAAAATATGGAGAAAAGCTATGAAATGAAATTACGGAAAATACAACTGGGACATACCCTATTAAACCCACTTCGGAGCTGGAGTTAATGCCTGGAACAGACAACTCAGCTTAAGTAAAAACTCCTCAGGTTTCTCGAAGAGCAATACAATTCTAACAGGCACCTTTCTCTTCCTTGTAATAGTCAAAGGCTCAATTTCCGAATTTAATTTCTGCAAAAGGTATCCCAGAAAGGAAATAATCCCTAAATCACAAGAAGGTTCTGCTGTTCTAATTTAGGGCACTATTGCTTCAGAAAGATTGAAACCCTAAGTACTGAAATGAATAAATATTTCCTATGTGAAAATCTGAACAGATCACGATATGCACCTCAAACACAAAAACAAAAGACCAGTTACTTTAAATTTGATATTGTGAGAAAATCTTGAGTTTGGTCAATTACCTTGAAAAGCACACTTTTACAAAATAAACAAAGGAAACTCACAGAGTATAAACAAGCAAAGACAGTGATACAATTAAAGGAAAGGAGCAAAATTTCCTTGAAGACTGCAGCATAAACGTTGGATTTTTAAAATATGGCAGAAACAGACTGAAACATACAACAATGATTGCAGCTGTTGTCTACTTACAAGTGGATATGCACCAGTTCTTTATACGGGTGGAATACCTATTTTTGAAATCTCAGCTGTTAAAATCAAGCAGCTTCTTTGCACTGCAAGCACAACAACTACTTTCAAACTTGAAAAATAAAGTTGTCCAGTGTGGGTGCCCCAACATAAGCAGAAGAATTCACAGTTGCTGCTCTAACTTTAAGCTTTACATTTCAGAGAAGCTACTAAAAGTAGAATTTTAGCATTTTCCTCAGTAAAGAGTTATCTAAAGAAGACAGAGACCATCAGTGACCACAGACCTGGCCACTGGTTTCATCCATCAGAGGCTTATCTTCAGATAATCTGGCTGAGAGAGAAAAGCCCAAGTCTTGCCCCATAACAAGGATCAATAAAAGAAGGCAGGACTGTCCAGAAAAGGTTCACAGAGAAAAAGAATCACAAACACAACTACACACCACTGCAGAATTTTGGTGCTTTTTGAACAAGTACAGATTCTATCCTAGTCCCGTACCTTAGGTGTGATTCAACTTAGTCTCCAAAGAACAAAATACTGCAGGCCATGAATACTGCAGGCCAGTGTTCGATAACTTACACCAAACATATGGGTATTTGAGTATGCAGCCTTATTTTTTTTTCTCATTTAGTTTGTATTTAATATAAGCATTCTCCCTAAAGATATTTATTGGAATTCCAAATCACCTAACTCCCAGGGCAAGGGCTTGCATTTTACTTTGATACAGTTTTCTATTTGCTTTTGTTCTCCAACTCCTATGCAAGCAAGAGAATCTCAGGGGATTGGATGAGAAAAACATTTCAAAGAACTGCAAATAATCAATGTGGAATGATCAACTACACTTTCTTTTTCAAGATCAAGTTGCTTACAAATTGAGTTCACAAACAAGTTATTCTCAGAGCAGTTAGAGACAAAAAGCACCATCCTCTTCAGCCAAGAACACAGCATTTCTGAACTTGCCATCTAATCTGTCCAAAATAATGCTGGACATGCCCGAGTCACTCCAGGAGCCCTCCTCAAGTATTTCACGTAGCAGCATGTATCAATTTAGATATTCCACACAATTGCATGGACTTTTTTAAGCTACAAGACAAGTAGCTCTTCACAGCTACAGCTGTGCAAGAACTTGGAGAGCACCACAGGCTGCATGAGAACAATGCCAAAGTGCAGAGAACAAGCTCTCTCTTGGGGATCCTGCTCATCAAAGGCACACCCCACCTTACAAGCCCATAAAACACAAGAAAGACAAGAGCTGCAGATGAAAATAACTGCCCACCCTCAACTGCCCAGCCTGTCCCTGAGCAGTGACCACCCACCAACCTCCCCACCAGTTTTACTGCTGAGCACCTGTGGTACACAATGTCCCTGGGGTCAGCTGTCCTGGCTGTGATCCCTCCCCATTTCTTGTGCATCCCCAGCCCTCTTGCTGGTGCAGTGGGGTGAGGAGGAGAAAAGTCCACAGTGCTGCGCAACAGCTGCTCACCAGTAACTGAAACACTCCTGTGTAACAGCACTGCTTCCAGCACAAACGCAAATCACAGCCCTGTGCAAGCTGCTGTCAAGAAATTCAGCTCTATCCCAGGCAAAACCAGTACAAATTGCAGCACGGATACAACTCAAGGAATAACCCTGAAAGTGGGAATGAGCCTGGCCAAGAATAAGGAACTACTCCCCTGACACGCCCACTAAGCGAAGACTGGCCACTTGTAAGATGTGCAAATGTGGCTCACAAAACACTGGGTACGTGCACTTCAGGAATCCTTTGCTGACATTCCTTGAACTCATTAACCAAAACTAAAATTATACTGAGCACTTCTTATAGCCTTTGTAGTCTGTGCAACAAAAAAGAATAAATACTAAATTCTTTAATTAATTTTTTATATTTTCATAAATTCTGTATGGAATCCATAGCAATCTACCATAGAAGCACAATAAAAAAATTAAATTAAAAAAAATGAAAGAGCTAACAGTCATGTGATAAAAGGGCTGAAGCACACAATGAGTTCAGGACTAAAGATGCACCTGAAAATTTGTTTTAATCTCATACACTGAAATATTTTGCATAATCCATTTTAATTTCATAAAGAGATAAATCATGACTTATAGTCACATTTAAAGAGTCTTAGTCAAATAAAAATATTACATCCACAGTCAGACACTAAAAGCACTCTGAAATTGTGGTGGAAATTAATTATTTAAGCAGAATTTGCTTCCACAGAATTTTTTTCTATCAAGAAATACTATGAATTACTTCCAATGAATATTCTCTTCTGAAACAATTTAAAAAGGTTTTATTTTTAATTATAGTACAAAGAATAGAAATTGCTTGAAATTCTACTTGAAGTACTAGTAATTCTTCCAAACAATTAGGACTTTTAAAAGCATATTCAAAATAATTTGAAAAAAAGTGATTTCCAGAAAAAGTCATTTAGTGCTTCAGTCACATCACAGACTACTATTACAACAACTCCAAAAGAAAACCTGCAATTTAAGTGTAGTGGCTGAGGATGAAAAGGAAACAAATTGATGGCTAGAAAAAGAAAGTCAATTAAACTGTTACACAACTACCCAACCAGCTTCAGGAAGCGTTCAGCCTTTACAAAGAAATCACATTTACCATTTTTTAGGAAAATGTTTTTTTAAAATGATAAAGTACTGGAATGGCCTGCCCTGGGACATGGTGGAGTCACCATCCCTGGATGTGTTTAAAAAAAGACTGGATGTGGCACTCGCTGCCATGGTTTAGTTGAGGAGTTGGGCACGGGCTGGACTGGATGATCTTAAAGATCTCTCACAGTTCTGTGAACCAAGCATCATGAATCAAAACCAACTGTTAAAGAATTCACTTAGTCATGCTTTGCTGCTATGAAACAATTGCAACAACCTACTCACCTTTTATTAATTGGTTGTAAAATTTAGGTTCAATGGCACCAACAGCCATGAATTTTCCATCAGAGGTCCTGTAGATTTCATAAAAAGGCGCACCGCTATCTAGCAGGTTTTCACCTCGAGGTTGGCTCCAAAGTCCCAAATTTTGAGATTTCCACAGGAAAGAACTTAGGTATGCCACTCCTTCTACCTTGAAGATTTAGAGGAAAAAAGTAAAAGCTCCAGTAAATTAGTTGGCATGTTACCTAAATTCTGTATAAAACAAAACAACAAAAAGCTACTAGCAGTTCTGCCCTTTGCTAAGATTTTTAATTACAGAATCTCTAGTAAGCAGTTTCATTTCTTAAAATTTTCAGTTACTGTTTACACTGCATATGTGAAATCATTTAGAATTATAGAATATGAAAGCATAAATATAGCAAGGCAGCTTCAGATGGACAACACACTTTCAATGCACAAAGCTTCCTCATTTAGCAAGTTTAGAGTCATTAGATGTTTACAATAAGTGAGTAATTTCAAGTGATGGGACAAGCTTCTCGGCTCTATACAACATTAAGCATCTGACAGCTATCAATTCATTCTAAACCTCTGGAAAACAAGATACCTGTACCAGTCCCATAAATACCAAATTTTTATCTTCTTATGTATACTTATTATAGGAAGACTGCTGTTTTTAGAAGAAAATTTGAAGGAAATCAAATAAAATCTCCAGAACTAAGTTAAAACAAAAACTATTCTCCCACTATCATCAGTGGCAGCTACACACACATAGCAAAGTGATCTCTACATAGACAAGAGTCTGATGAATACAGCACTAGAAAACGTTGAGTAATCCCATTCCAAACTGCTCATCAAAAATTTGCCTGTGTGGACTACACCTTGATGAAAATTCAGTTTGTTCAGCCTTTCAACAATTACCAAGGTTGTGCCAGTTTTTCAAGAAAAATCACATGCTACAGTTTTGCTCATCAGCACAATTAATTTTCTTTCAACTGCACTGAAAGAACAGTAAGCAAAGACAAACCAGTTACTAGTGTATGGCCAGAAACATTCCACTAGAACAGATTAAAATCTGAGCTGAAATATTCTGAGTATCACTTGATTCATGTATTTTCAGCTGCATGAAACTAACTTAATATTGTCTATAGAGAAAAGCATAGATACTGTACCAAAAAAACGGCTACTGAATTTTCATGTAGAAACATCTATTAGTTTATACCTTTCTATGCAAAAATTTAAAACATGCAAACTGCTGAAGTACACAGTCAAGAGGGCTTCTTCATTTCATGTGTGTTACTTGGGTTCCTCTCTAGTACTGTTTCAAGGACAGAAATAATTTTATCCTCACTGTCACATGTTAAGGTCAATTAATGTACTTTCATATGAGAAAATACTGCATACCATCATCTACATATCTGCAAAATTATTTCGAGGATGTTAAAATAAAGTTTGTTTTACTAAGCATCTCATCTTGCACTGGTAATAGTAACAAAAAGTAGTATTACACAAAAAGCACTGAAAGTAAAGATAACAGAAGAAGGAAGATATAAGTAAGGATAATAGAAGGAAAATATCAGAATAAACACTAACTGAAAATTAGATTTCAGTGCTGACAAAACTCTTAGTTGGGATCAGTACAATACCTCTGTGCTACTTACCCTGGAAACACTTAAAATAAAACAGTATATCTGGTTTTGACTGGTATAGGGAATTCAGAAATATCCCTGTCTGGACAGTTAGGTTCTGCCTGAGGCCCACTGCAATTCAGAGACAAGTAAAAAAAGTGTCTGCACCAGACCTCCAAAGGCAAGTAGAAATAACACCATACACTCACTAATGTGGTCATCCTCTTTTACAACATGAAAAGGATAACATGGAGAGACAAGTCCACTTAAGTGTAATTGCAGAATGATTATAATTGTTATGTGCTTCATGTCACTCTCATGTTAAAAACACCAGCAGTCTCTGAAGCAGACAAAAGAATCCAGAGGCATCACCCCAGTGGGTGACCTGTCCGCTCCACACGCCTTCTGTTCTTTCCATAGACAGAGAACAGCTCAAACAAAAGTGGGAATCAACCCACACCAACCTTAAGTATCCTCGTGACTGATAAAGGCTTCTAGGATGTGGGAGCTTTGGTTTTGAATACCTCTAGGCTGAGAAAAACCTGGAAACTCAGTCTTCTGTTGGACTGCTAAATCTCCTGCCATTAGACTATTATGCAAGCAATTACTACCAACATGCTTTCCTGTGGCCGTCTTTTCACAAAGAGTGAGTTATGCTCAGTCAGATGCCTACCAGCAGCAGAAGGCTCTGTGGCTGAAACTCTAGTGAACCCAAACTGTGGCCCTGACTCACATGCCTCTGTTCCAGTGTGGTGCAAGAATGCAGAGGTACAATTCTGCCTGCTGGGTCACACTGCAGCATTCACTCCACGTGGCAACTATCTGGCTTCCTGTTAGACAGCCATGACCCCTAGAGAGTCACTGAGAAGAGAGAGCAACCAGCAGGAATCAATTCAGGCCAGGCACTTAATTCTTCTGAGATAGTCAGATGAAATGCAGGACCCAGCGTCTACTTTTTGCACAGTGCAATTTCTACTGCAGAAAATTCCACCATGTGTCTGAGTCATTCAGACTACCTAACTGTACAATACCTTAAGTAAAGTGTCTCTTAAACAAAAAATAGTGTTAAAACAAAACATATGAAATGCCGCAGTGTTGTGATTTTTAAAATATTTTCTTCCACAATTCTTCTTACGTGCAAAACCAGGCTCATCCACCAGTCAATTTAGTGCAGTCTTTACTGCTGATATGATGTATGTATGATTTTCTTCAAGTGTGCCACTGAAAGTCTATTCAAGAAATAAGGAATATGACCAAATGCCAGGTAAAGTACATTCTGTGATACTGGACAATATTCCGTCCATTTCACAGGTTACCAGGCACATTAGCAGGGAACTGTAAATTCCACAATTATGATGAAACAAGAAAAAAATTGGAAGAGACAATTCTTAAGGGCTTAAAAAAAAATCCCACAAAACATTCTACTCCAAATGAGCCAAAAATTTCATTAGAACATTAGCAGACTTAACTGATTCTTCTTCTAACAAATTCTTTTAATTCTCAGAAGTATGACAAGGAAAATTTGGTATTACTATAAACTACAAGAAGTATTTTTTTCAGTATTTGAAGACTTATCACAATTCTCCACAGTTTTTCTTTCACAAATACGCAATCTCCTTCAATCCTTCTTTTAGGTCACGTTTTTGGAGTCATGATTTTTGTTGTGTTACTTGGACTTCCTCAAATTAGCAACTTTGAAAGATGATGGTCAGCATCTGAAACATTTTCCTGAAACTTCATAAACATTGAATAGGTTAGAGTAATATTTTCAGAAAGTTTGCTGGCTCTATTTCCTGTTTATACATCCTAATACAGTATGTATGTGTTTTGTAACAGCATGATATTGTTGACTCATGTTCAGCTTGTGACTACTACAAACCCCCAGTTGTACTTTAGCCAATTGTTCTCTCACTGCATTTGTGCAGCAAATTGTTTCTGTCTACAGAGGAGTACACAGCAGCAAGGTCCATGAATGGCAGCCACTTTTTTTCAGGTCATTGTTCCAATCTGAAAAGGTAATTTTCAATTCTAATCCAAGTCCAACATACTTGTAGTCCTTCATAGATGCGTATCATGTGTAAATTTACTAAACACAATCGCTCATCCGTCACTCAGCTTATTGGAGAAAACACAGAAAAAAACCCCAACAAACATCTATGGAACTGCACTTGTTGAGTTTTTCATTTTGACAAGCAGCTACTAAAACCTTTTTTTGCAGTACAAACATTACTCCTGTTTTGCACTGTTCCCACAAAAATTTTATCTAGACAATAAAACCATGAACTGCTTCTGAGAACATGTGAATTTACTGAAGTCAATAAATCCAGCATCTCTTGCTGTTCTACTCCATTCAAGACCACTTTAACAAGGAGATATGTTTCAATTAATAAAACTTTTTTTTCAATTTATATTTAAGGCCGAACCTTAGTCTTCACTGTACAATGCCTCAAAGGGAGGCAAAATTTTAACTGCAACATTCTTTAAAAAGAAAAATGTGAGAACAGGAGAGAAACACCACTTGTAGATAACATAAGTTTCAAGGATAAATGTAAATAAGTATTTTTCGTCTCTGTGTAAGTGGGTGGCCTTCCAGTGGAAAAAAATCCACAGTATTCATTACTAAGCTAATTTAGCCTTTCATTTATTTTAGAGCACATTCACAAAGCTGACTTCTTGGCAAGGATCCCTGGGCTATCCTAGAGACCCCAGGGAACAGTGCTTCTAAATAAGATATGACCTGTCACAAATTCATAAGATGTATCTTGAATAAAGCTAATGTAATTTTTATTCCAACAGTACTGTCATTTTTGCTGTTATGCAGTAAGCCAATCTTTTATTATACATCCTATCTACATACACCAGACCTATTCTTCAAATATATACAGTTAATACTTTGTGAAGAAAGCAGTCAAGCAAAAGCAGGGAGAGGGGAGAGGCTGCAGTGTGTGTTCCATGTCATAAGGATGTTATGGCAGCAGTGATTCATGAAAATTGCTTGCATGTGAAGGAATAGCCATTTTATGAGATCACTTACTTTCCCTTTCCCAAACTCTCAATTTTAAACCTTACAATCTCCTCCTTTTCCCAGATTTAGAGTAGGAGAACACCCAAATAAGCCTAAGAAACCCCAAGCTCCTCAGGAACAAACTTACCATACTTGCATCAATGACCTGCCCTCTGCCAGATCTGGAACGTTCAAAGAGGGCTATAACAATGCCCAGTGCACACATGACACCTCCACCAGCAAAATCAGCCAGAAGGTTCAAAGGTGCATAAGGATTTTCATTCTTTCTACCCAGCTTCGACAGCACACCTGACAAAAGAGAAAACATAGCAAGGAAAAGCATAAAATTAATTACAAACATTCATTTCTACAATTAAAGCTTCATTCTTTTCAATCTGTGCAAATAAATAAGGCATAAAACAATCTTCTAATGTCTTCTATCTCTGCTTGGCTGACTCTTTAATTCACAAAAGAGTAAAAATACATGAAATCACATTAGTGAAGACACAATTAATTAAAGTAATTCTGTATTAGTACTTTGTACACATATTGAATCTCACTCATAAGAGGCATTATGAATGTGTCTCAAAGCTACTTTGATAAACTGTTCTTCTTTGAATATTTTAAAGTAAAAATGCAGATGTATAGTCTTATGTGGTCATAACAAATCAACTAATAATCATAACAAAGGATCTCATACTGACAACTGTGCTTCAGTCCTACCCTCCCTCTCCAACTACCTTTGGGGAAAAAAAAGGTTGCATATAAGAACAGGTGACTGGCACAGGAAGGTTATCTCTGATTGCAATGTAAACACAGGCAACCTATGTTTATACCAGCAATTACGCAGAAACTAAAGGAATTAGAGCAAAGGCTAAGCCACTTTACTTCAGTCAGAGCTCTGAATTTGTTACCATTTCTCTGCCACCCTGAACAACCTCTTTACTGTGACCTTACTGCTTGTAATTGCCTCATAGCAATTCCCTTTGGGAAAGCAGGAAACTGCAGTGTGATCATCCCTCTCCTCTGTCTGTCACCTGAGGTCTGAGATTTGCAGAATACATGCTCAGAATTTCCTGAGAATTGCATGGTTCTGATGCACTGCTGAGTTAAGTAATGGTCTAAGGCACTTCCTATAGGAAAGCAACAGAGTGCACAGTATAAAAGGTTTCCAAATTCTGTAGCACAGGAGTAAAACCCCTGCTGCTGCCTAAAGCCTTCCTTTTAATAGTCTAAGAAGTTGTCACAGGCACCAGAAAATTAATATACCAACTTCTTAAGAGATCCTAACACAAACTATTTTTTTGTTAAACTAAGCCACAGCTCATTAGGAAAATACTCAGAACATGAGATTTTTGAGGAATGACACCTCTCAAACACCTTGTTCTATTTCTTTTTAATAGGCAGAAAAACTTGATCCGTGAAATTTTAAGCAAAATAATATTAGGAAGGTATCACTTACTAAACCATGACTGATTAAATCAGCTCCAGAGGAAAAAAATCACTCTATTTGTAAATCAAAAAGTACTACAAATTAAGATAAGGATGAACCATGCTATTTCTGTACTGAAACTTTCCCTCCACTAATAACAAATAAAAATATCCTAATACTTTGAAGTCATCTTGACAGTCAAGTGTTTCAAAGAAGACATCTTTTCTTTCATCTTTACTACTCTCTAACAATTTTCTGTGAGGGAAGACTGAATCCATCCCTAAATAATCCATTCACAAAACTATGACTCCTCAAAGCAGGTGATACCAGTCACCAGGTTTGCACTGCCTCAGCTCTGTCCCTTTCCTGGGACAGAGAAAAAAGAACTACTTTATCCAGGGGAAGCCAAGAACTTTTGGGCCACTTTCTCTCTTCCTTCACAGGCTCAGAGAAGCATCAGTGACAGAAGCAGTATTAAGAGCAGGAGGTAAGGCCATGCATGGATGGGCAGCACCAGAGGTGTTTGTTTGCTACCACATGTAAAATCATGACACTTAAAACCAGCATAATGTCCACAACACCTTAATGAAATATAGCATTTCCACTTTATTTGAAGCCTACTTCCTTTCACTTGTTATCAGTGAAGACATACTTACAAGCAGAAAAGCACAAGTGCTCAATTGTCTTGTGCTGCCTAGTTTTTCTTTGCTCAAAAAAACATGCTCACAAGTACATAAAATAACCTGCAACCCTTTTGGGCTTATAAATATACAGATTTTCTAGGAGAGGGGCCTTGAAGAAAATATTCAGTCCTCTCTTCAGATAAATATTCAGGTATTTTATTCAGACAGAATAGCACAAAGGAAGGAAAACAATGTACAGCCTGGGAAGACGTGCTGATCCAGCCTGTAACAGCTCGCTGCTGCTGGCAAAACAAACAGCCTGTCCAATACATGTTTCCTCCTTTCTTGGGCTGACTGGTGGTCGGATCCCTCAGTTACTGCTTCACCTTAATAACCTGGCAGAAAACATCCTGTTTCTTCTGACCAATTTTTGACTTGTGAGGAACTTTACAGAGGTGCTAAGCAAGCATCAGAACTGACTGAAAACATCAGGGAAAAGCATAGAGAAAGGAAAGCACCATTTCACTGCCAGAGACAGTTCAGATCAGCTGTTTCATGAGACTGCACCTCAGACAAATTTTGAGCTATCTGCTTTCAACAAGTTCCTGAGTCTTGATCAAAGGGAGGAAAGAAACTTCATTTAACCAGAAATGTTACAGCCTACCTGATAAAGCCAAGTAATTGATGTCATGACCTGCAGACTTGGCATATCTTCCTGTCTGGCCAAACCCAGTAAGTCTAGCATAGATGAGTCTGGGATTTTCCTGCAGAAGGACCTCTGGGCCAAGCCCAAATCTTTCCATGACACCTTAAAAAGACATAACCAAGGAATTTCAATCCACATTTAATTTTAATAATACCCAAAACATTACGGCTCAAAGTTAGATTATTCAACAACAGAACTCAACTGTACTTTATCAGGCAGCACATTCTACTTCAGTGTCCATGTCACAACATGAATATTATAAACTACCAACACACCACACAAATTTTTAATATAAACCAAGTGGAAATTAGGCTTGAGGGGTCTTTTTTTCAGCTTTTTTTCCTGTTTTACTTTTCCAAAAGATTGACAGAAAACCATGCACCACTAGAGGAGAGAAAGCTACGAAAGGCTTGTAAAACAAGGAAAAAAGAGAAAGAGAAAACTCTTACATTTTCTATACTAAAATTGCTAGAAATTTCAACCATATTGCACTGGAATATACTTTCTTCGCCACTTCTCAGTACTTCGTGTTCCTGTGTGTTCTAACTCACTGATATGAATGGACCATGCTACTATTCCACAGATGATCTGCTGGAACCACATACAAGTAAACGTATTCTTTTTAATGCAGGGAGTAAGTAACTTTGAGAATCAGTGTTGAATCAGCAGAATCAACAGCTGAATCAATGCAGAATCAGTTGAATCAACATTGATTCACAAAACTCAAGGCCAAGATTTTAACCCTGCAGTGCTAAAATAGTGGTTTCAGAGAAGAAATTTGAATTGCAAATAAATTATACTTTCTTCTTGGTCCAGTGCAGCTTGGTCAGACTTTTACCAATGATCTATACTGGCACTGCAGGGCCACACATTTTGGCATGAAAGAGATAACATAATTTCAATGCCTGTTCCAGCCCAGAATCTATTACTCCAGCTTGTTTCACAAAATTAATCCGAACTGCTACTGCACCACCAATTTCATTAAGATCTTTTTCTACTGTATTAATTACTGGGCAGCGGCATGAGATAACTGCCAAAAAGAAAGCAGTGAAATTTGGCAAAGTGCATGATTTTCAAGTGCACAGGTGGAAACAGTATGACAAATAATGCCTCTGGTGTCACAAAGTCATTGTTATAAGGTCATACATGCCTTGGAAAAAACTGTTCTGCCACTTGGGCCCTCACCTTCTCACTGTTTTCCACCAGTCTCATGGTGGGTCACAGATTTGCCTAGTTCACTAACAGGCCCTTAAGACCTAGTATCTAGTTACAAAATTGCCTGCATTTCCAAGTGAGGAAAAAAAAAAAAAACAAAACAGCAAGTGCCAATAATTTCATATGGAAAAACCAGGAGATCGGCTACAAGGAAGAAGTGGAATTTGACTTCTTCATATATTTTTTTGTTCAGCTTCTGGGGAGTAAAACAATTTTAAGGTAAGAATAAACCCATTTTTCAAAGGAAAATAATTACTTGTGTCACACTATCTGGCCATGATGTGTGATGTCAAACTGATAAAGTCTCCTATTTCCAAACTGTCTGTAAAATCCCCAAAACATTTCAGCAAGCTCCTCAATGAAGCATGAACACAGAACAGTTTAGGTTGGAAGGAATCTGTGAAGGTCACTTAGTCCAAGCCCCTGCTGGAGCAGAGACATCTTCAACTAGATTTGTGTACACAGAGCCCTGTCCAACATGACCTTGATGGCATTTTTCCTAACAGAACAGCATCCTCAAGGAACACTGACATAACCATCAGGCAAGTGCCTGTGTAGGGATTATAAACACAGGGAACATGGTCAATCTGAAAGGTCTATTGATTATTAAAATGAAATCAATTTTGCTACTGAAAAACAGGTGTTAAGCATCCCTAAATGTGGTAAATTAGTAAATACGCACACTGTAATTAAAAAATGAACCAAAAGTTATCTTTAAAGGACAGTTTTAAAAAGATTGAAGAATTCTGTAATTGATTATTTGAAGAATTTGTCTTACGTTTAACCTAATGTTAAAAATGGAAAGTACTTGCAAGAACACAACGTAAGTTTTCATAAAGTACATTTAAGACTGGCACAAAGGGATTCGTTTGTGGAAAACAACTTCCTAAAACTAATTATGATGTTTGAGAATGAAGACTGTAGTTTAAAACCTGAATTTGATCCTGAATCAAGAGTAACCCTGTATAACAGAATAACAATTTAGTACATGCTCTTAGATTCATTTCCCTGAGATGTGTGCTTTGTAAAGGTGTAATAACGTCAGATCTGTTGTCTTCAGAGCAAGTGTAAGCTCAAGCTCTGAGCTGCACTGGCAACCGTCATGTGAGCTGGACTTAAGCAGCAGGCCTGGACATCACACAGGATGGTGCCCCCAGCTCGGTGTGACCCCTGGCCTCGGATACCCTCCTGCTCGTCCAGAGCCCGGCCTGAGCGCTCTCGGCGGCCCTTCGCGGTTTCACATGGCGAATGCCTTGCACAAATCCTCACAGCACGCACCCCCAGAGCTATTCCCTGCCCTGCAAGGCAGTATCGCAGAGGGCACAGACAGGTGGGAGCCCCTCAGCACCGCAACCCGCAGCTCCACGCTCCCGCTCGCCCCACACGGCCCGGCCCGGGCTGCCGCGGCCGCAGCGCCGCACTGCGCGGTTCCCCGGCGGCCGCGGGCCCTCACCGTGGCGGAAGGGCTCTATGAGCACGTCCGCCCCGCCGCACAGCCGCCTCAGCGTCGCGG
>VXBU01012601.1:242997-296571 GCA_013400315.1 Bombycilla garrulus | reverse complement strand
GGGAGCGCTTCCCGCGGGCCTGCACGTCTCCGGGCGGAGAGCCCGCGGCCGACCGGGACAGGCGGTCGACTCGCACCACCTGCGCCCCGAAGTCGGCGAGGATCATCCCGCAGAGCGGCGCGGGCGCNCGGCGCGGAGGCGGCTCGGGGGCCGTCCCGCCCGCCCTGGCGGGGCCCCGCGGGCCGGCGCGGGCTCCTACCGCCTCTCGCCGGGGTCACCGGCCGCGCCTCTCCCGGTGTTTCTTCACCCCGGTCCCGTGACAGCTCGCCGGCGCCGCCTCTATCCTCTGCCCGGGCTCGCAGGGAGGGGTAGGCGTTCTCTCGCTGCTGGGGTCAGTACGGAGCTGCTCTTGGGCTGCTCTTGGGGGAATTTCCCTGTCCGACCAAGCTGGAGCCAGCCACCCTGAGTTGGGACCGAGAGCCCGTGGGAGCTGCACAGCCCCCCACACTCACAGTCACACCGGCCTTCCCATAGCAGAGCCTCAGACGACCAAATCCTTAAAATAGTTTAATAGTGATGCAATAACCATACAACAAAAAAACCCTGAGCTATCTTCTGCCTTCGTGTAGGGACCCTGAACATAGGAAACCACGGGCTTTTACACCCTTAAAGCCTTAGAGAGTCACAGAACCATTCAGGATGGAAAAGACCAACACCGTCAAGTCCAATCTATGAAGTCTGAGGCTGGGTGTCAGTCGGCTCCAACTGATCCCCTGTCCGGGCCACAGGTCCCTGTGGCCATTGTTAGGAAAGGGTCAGCAGTTCTCGGCCTGGGACTCCAGCCATGCCCGGGGCACCTGGATGGCCAAAACCCACACAACCCAGACCTCCAGGTCACACGATGGGATATTAGCAGGACATGTGATTAAAACCTGGGGCTCCTTTTCACCAGATGTTTCTTTAAAGCGGGTTGTCTGGCTTGGATGTTCTTGTGGCATCAGCTGCTCATAGGAACAGGCATAAATCCAGAAAGGGTAATGAAACCTTTGGCATTTTATTGACACAGCTTTTCAAACTTACGCCCTGCTCCCGGTATTTCACGTTACCAGGAAGCAGACAGAGCAAAGAAGTCCTTTATATCAATCGCATGCTCATTTTATACATTTATTTAAATTGGTTAGACTGCAAAAATGTGTACTGGCTGCTAATATGAATGCAGAATTTTTTTCTCATTCTACAATAACAGGTCTGTCACCAAAATACCCTTCATTTTCTGTGCCGACACCAGGTCTTGTAATGCAGGCACTGATTATGCCCAAAACTATAGTGCCACCCACAAGAAATGGCCAGGAGAAAAGTATTTTCATTTTCATTCAAATGAAGCTGGCTAGTTTTGTTTGTTATTCATCTCCCTTAGAGATGCTATTCCATATAAGGGTTTGTTTTCAGAGACATTATGATGTTACTGTGACACTGTGTTTCTCTGACTAATTTTCAGTTTCATTTGTCCCCTCACACCTTCAGGTCTTGAGTTTGTGTTGAATACGAACAGGCAATTTCTGTTGTGTCACCTTTGATTTCACCTGATGCTCTTTAGTTTACTCCATCAAAATAACACCATAATCACACACTGGATAATGTCTGGATGTTGCTATGGTTTAACTGAGCAGTCCTTTGCACCTGCTGTTTAGTTGTCCTTCAGAATTACATGGGTAATCTGTGTCAGAAACATTTAAGTCAGAATCCTATTAAGTTGTTTCAGTTTCAGGGAGGTGAGAGCAGCATTTTATGAGCATTAATTCCAATATGAAAAATTGGATTTTACCAAACCAAAAAATAAACAGGCATGAGAGAGAAACAGATATTCTAATTAACTGTGAGATGAAGGCTAATGACTTGAGTCCAGCAAACTCTCCCGAAGCAGCAAGTTGGTCAGCAGAAAATATATATGAAAAACAAGGAGACCTTCTCTACCATGGGCTTGCAGTAAAAACAGTATGATATTTATCTATGTGATGCCATTTAATATTTCTCATTAATAAGCAGCAGCAAGCAGGAGGGCATATGAATTCATCATTGCAGAGGTAATGGGTATAAGAAAGGAGTTGTTTTGGGATTGAATCCACACTGTGTCAGAGTGCTTTTGGGTGCTTTATTGTATTATGTCAGTGAGTTGCTATCTGTGTCATCCTGTGAAATGCATATTTCACAGTCAGTGTTTGAAAATTGAAATTATCTTTACTGTGAGTTGTATCAATGTTTCTTACAGAGGTGCAAGGTATTTTGTAATACAAACTGCGTGCCACACTTTTGCATTTACACATTTACATTTGGTCTCAGATTTGTTGATTACAATTACCCATACATTTCAGTCCTTTGGAAAAATACTAAGGCAGAAATGTGAAGTTACAGCTGTACATGAACTCTGGATTCTCCCCTTTCACACATATATTGTTTACAATTTAGTCCATCTTAATGCATGGCTAAAGAGATACTGATATCTGTACAGTTTGTACTGGTTTTGTTAAATGAAAAAGCAGAAATTACATTTGTTATAATTCAAATCTTTGTAACTGTAATTGCCTGAAAATGTAAGTAGCAGGTGAAATTTCTCTAGTAAATTGAAAGATACCTGCACTAAACTGAAATTGAGAACTTTAAAGATTCTCATGGAATTTGTAATGATAGTTCCGTGTCCCAAGCTTATCAAAGCTTTAAGACACAGTTACTTTATCCCAAAGCTTGCATTTATACCTTGCCTGAATAAAAGCTGTGCTCCATTCATAACACTTCTTGATATCCACAAAAATGATGTGATACTCTGCATTTCTAACCTTGTATCTTTTGCTGTTGTGACAGACAGACACACTGTCCCAAATGCAGCACCTTAATCTCTGCCATTTCAATAGATTCACCAGCTTGTAGCATCACCTTGCTTTTCTGTGTTTCTGTGCTTCTGTGTGTGGATTTGCTCACTGCTTCTCTCCCAAATGTACATCCCACCACTCAGTGGCAAAAAAATCTATCCTGAGATCATTATACTGAAGCAGCTGTGAGTTCATGCTACTTGAAAATCTGCCTATGTCTGTCTGAGATCATGAATTATAGATTTTGAAGTAAAAGCTCGAGTCTCATCCACAAAAAGTAATTGTATAAGCTGCCCTGTTCACTAAAATAGACTTCTTCTTGAAAAACTACAGTTTACAAGTTTTTTTAGTACAGACAGTCATTGAGGTGGTGATCTGTGCCAGCTGTACTAAACAGGCTTTGCTTTTAACTTTCACATTGTCAGAAATTTGCCCCCTGATACTCTGGTAAGTAGGAAAACAAATTACTGATGTCTGTGATGGTGGTTTCTGTACTTTGGACCTCAACCCTTGTGCCTGAAGTAAAATATTTTTCTTTCCTTTGAGACACAGCATATGGTATTACTATGCTTTCATGATTTAGATGAAGAGAATGACAAGAAACTTTATATAGCTAATCTTTATTTTTGGTAATCAGGAGAGAATAAATACTTTCCCAAGAGTTTATTATTAACCACTAGAGGCTGGAAACTCTAGACTGGGATTATTTCTACATTTTATTTGCCTGAATGCTGAGCTTGAGATTTATGCTGGACATCACATGAACTACTGTTTAGCCACCCTGCTCTAAGCTTACCTCCACTGAGCCATTCCTGCCAGATAGTGTTGTCTGCCACATTCATTAGAGACAGTTTCTCCTGCATTGCTAGGGCGATGGATTAGAAACCTTTATTTTTATGAGCTATTTCCATCATCTTGCCCATGAGCCATTTACTGTGTGTCTTATGGCATACTTAATATATGTTGTTGATTTTGTGAGTCTTTAATGATTTGACAGAACAAGCATTCTGAGGAGCAGGTAGTTTTGGAGGAAACAAAATGTTGATCTGAAGTGATGCAGTATCTGTAAAATTTTCCTTAAAACAGCCATGCTTCTACTATTTTCTAGTTTAAAAAAATGATCAGGAGACAAATTAAATTCCATCCAACACTTCCAGCTGTAGACCAGGACTTGCATGTGGCAGAATGGCACAATCTCTGAATTTGAATTTCCTGGCCTGAAATTCTAGTCTTTGCAGACTTCCATGACTTTCATCATCTTTACTATGCTGTGAGAGCCCAGAGTGTTTTTCTGTCAAAAAATCTACCAGGATTGAAAAAATACACACCCNCCCCCACAAAAACAAACAAACAAAAAGAAAAAACAACTCTCAGAAACTATTCTAAAATGAAGGTAGCTGCAGTTAATTTAATTCTGCTGATCTTTCTTACATATTAGTGTGCAGTATTTTCCACAGCAAAGTCACTTTGTTAACTGTACATTTGGATGGAGTTACTGAGTGAAGAAATTCCATATATTCATTTCTTCCTATCACATTCCAGTATATGGCAAATCTTCATTCAGCAAGCATCTTATACTTGCTGCTGGACAAGGCCAAGAAGTAGCATGTGACTGGATGTTGGGAGGAACACACTATGAGACACATTCACAGGAAATAGAAGCTGAGATGTCAAAGATAATTTGAACATGGGTGTTTCCACTCTTGGTGTTGTAGCAATGTGATTCTTTCAAAACACTGGTTTTTGTGGATTTTTTTTTTATGTTTGATGGACTGTTTCCGGAAAAGCAGGAGAATAGCCCTCCATATGTGCAGTTTTTCACCAGTTAATACAAGGAGTCTCTTTGTTTAATAAAACCTTGCCGCACATGGGTTTTGTTATTCTGTGAATGTGTTCATGGCTTGCTTCATTCCAAATGCAGTTGCACAAAACTGAACCGTCATCCTTAAGTCTCCATGTCGACATCTGTGCATTGAGTTTATCAGTCCAGTGGCAGAAGACTGGAAATTAATGGGGGCTGCAGATGCTCTAATTCCTTCTAAAATTGTGTAGTTTGGCCCAAGAGGTAAAGGAGCTCTTGGCCTTTGGTGTAAGAGGGAACCTGGTCATACTAAGTGCATCTTCTATCAACTATTTTAATTTATGAGGATATTTTCTACAGTTTGTGACTTTCTTCATCTGAGCATGACAGCCTTTTGTTGCCTCAGATTTTTAAATCTGAACTGATCACCCAGGTTATATTTTCTTTGGCTGTTGAAGCAGAACTAACTGCAAAATAGAGGAACTTTGCTACTGATTCACCAAAATTAAGAACTATGGGTTTTTTCACAGACCACTCAATGACTCCCTGCATGTTTTGTCCTTATGTGATTTTGTTTGGGTTTTTTTTTTTTCTAAGCACAAAAGTATAATTTTAATAATCTGAACTAAGAAGGAGGCAAAAAAGTTTCAGTTCAAAGCCACTTGTATTAAAAACTGCTTCAGAAAACAGCAGGTTATAATGTAGAAAGCTCAGTGAAAGGGAGGGGAAGATGAAAGATCTGAGTGTAAGGTTTGTTCCTTATTCTCTCTTTAGAAAAATGCTACTTTATTTAAAGATTTCTTTTTGGCTTACAGGCTTTTTAATGAGGCTGAGACTGCAAACTACTGTCAGTCTAAACTGCTTCTTCAGTCAATCAGGCCTTGGACTAACTTCTGAAAGTAAAACCACAGAGTTCTAATTAAACTTCTTTCTCCTTTCTTTAAACACTGTTTGGGAAACTGGGACCCAGACCTGTAACATTTTCCCCCAGTTTGGTTTTGTTCTAGTCCATATTTTTCTTGCACAGAAGCTGTTTTATCCCTGCCGAGCTGGGTTGAGTTGCACACAGCCCTGTTTTGCCAAATGCAGGAATTAACGCTCACGACAGCTGGAGATGAGAGCTGCTGCCGTGCAAGGATGTCACAGGCAAGGACAGCAGTCCCTGGAACTCTGGGGGAAGGGACAACCAGGACTTGGGGGTGATGTTTCACACAGAGCAGAGCTCGATTCGGCTCTGTGTTGAGAAGGATTTTCTGCTGCCAGGATGCCAGCGCTTACCACAGAGGTCGAATATCACCTACCAACCCACAGCTCTCATGGCAGGCAGGAACTTGTGGGTCTTGCCAACTTTTGGTTAAATCTGGGAGCTCAGGGACGGGGAGAGATACACATTCATCTTAGCAAAGACAAGAAGCCATTAAGTATACGCCAAATTACAACTTTGCAGTTTCCAGAAGGCTTTTCAGTTGTAACACAAATTACAAGATACCATGTATTTTATAACAGAGGATAAAAGTCTCTGGTAGAAGACATTTTCAATTATCAGCAGCAATGGAAAGATGACTAATCTTCATGAATATTGCTGAGAAAAAAGATCATATATTCCGCATGACTTACTGAATATAAAGCTTGTTACTTTTAAAGAAGAAAAACAAACACACACACACACACACACACACACACACATGCACTCACTCATATTCACATCAGCTGCTGTATTTGGAAGGATCTTTCTTCTTCTTTTGAAGGAAATTAATATGTAAGTTAACTATTTATTTGTAAAGTTTTATGACACTCAATCTGCAGAGATTGCATATAGTAATTTACAGCAAAGACTGCTGAGATTTCAGGAAGACCTAGGAAGTTTTAACCTTGATGTAAAAAACTGTTGAGCTTTAACTTTGAAATTGCTGTTTGTTTGTCAGAGAAGCTTTTTGTGATAATTCTTAATCACTTTTCCCTCTTAGCAGGCCAAGTTGTACAAAACTCATGAAAACAACACAAAATAGGTATGGCAAAATATGACTTTCATATTATGGCATTACAGTAGATAACAAGATAATAAGGAGCTTAAAATTAACATATCTTGCACAGTTTCTAAGTGCTTCATTCTGACCAAAATGGCTTAAAATGGCCATGTCACAAAGGAAGAATGTCACCAAAGGAAACCTTACAGGTTTAAATTTTATGTATATATGTGTGCATATATATACACATACATGTGTAAAATAAATATATTTTAATCCTTAATACTGGCCTTCTCCCATTCAATAGCAAAACTAATGCTTAGGAAAAGCATATTAAAAATAACAGCTCTCTATTGTCTCTAAATGATAAAGTCCTTGGTAGACATAGATATGAACAAACCAGTATAGCTTTGTAACCATTAATCTTTATTGGATAAATGTATGTTTTACAAAGTAAGCTTAACAAAATAACATAGTCTCAGGTTTTGAAAACCTATGTGGCACAGTCCTGACCCAAGTTCATAAAGAAATGATAAAAACTCATCAGACAACAGTTCATTAAAGCTAATATTTTCAGTGGTTGCTGCATAAAACTAAAAAAATCCCAAGTCATAACCATCAAGTATCTACATGCATTTTTCTTCATAAGATGTGGCTACATATAGCTAGGAACATGTACAAGGACATACAAATTCATAGGACATATTTTGATTCCTTTACTCTGTTGTTGTGCTATTGATACCTGTATCCAGTATAAAAGAATTTCAAATAAATATTTTCCTAACCCCACCTCCTTGTTATATATGAATGGCACATAATATCTGTTTAAAATGTAACGTCTGTAAAATGAATGTATGTTTCATTAACTTTTGTGTAGAGACCCAGAACAGGATATATTCAAACTTCAGTATTGATTTTGGTGCTTATTGAAATGAAAATAGCAAGACAGAATTTCAGGTACCCAAATTTTGAAAAGTCAGTGACATGAATGCTGAAGAGTGGCCCAGTGTATTGGGACCAGAACTACTAAGCCAGCTAGCACTTGTTTTCACCAGTTTAAATACTGAACTGGCTTAGCTGCTGCTTTGCAATGGCTTTTCCTGAAATACTGATTCCTGGAAGGCTGCTAGGAAAACCATTTCAACAACTTCACTGTTAAGTAAATAGGCAATATTATAAGGTATGTCCTTCTGAGGGAGCTCCAAGCACCACAAAGTTTGTATATCTCTGTGCTGTTGGCATATCCTGATTTCTCTAGCATATATGCCTTTGCTTTGACACCCTGCATTGAGTTACATCAGGTATTAAAAATTCTAAGGCTAGGGGGAAACATTACAGTTCCCCTGCCTGATCCCCTTCACACTGCAAACTAAATTACCTTTGATTCAAGCTACTATTAAGGCAAGAACTACTGACATTCTTCTTCTAAGAAAGTGAGACTAAGCATAAATATGTGCTAAAAATCTGTGAAAATGATACCAGATACATCCTCAGAGGTTTGAGATGGGAATGCAATAAACCTGAATCCTTGACATCTATATTTTCACATTTTTTTATTTGATTTGAGCTCATTCCAATCCAGTACAAACTTCTTCCTTTAGATGTGGTCTTACCTGAGCCTGCTTATAATACATTCAGGCCTGTTTCCATGATGCAAACTTAAATGAAAATGTAAGAAGAACTGAATAAATGATCCGAAACTTTTGAATCAACTGTTCAATTCCTGACATATATTTAACTAAAGTATATTTAGAGATTAAATTGACTTTATGTAAACTGCTCTTTAAATTCTTTAAACTAATTTTCCTTTGTTTTTCATTCACTTTTGGGGAAGAGAGCAATAGCAACATTTAATGATTAAATAGGTGCAACCCGGATGACAATAGTCTATGAATCTGTGTCAGGTACCCAATGGATTCAGCTCATCTCTGATGCACAAGTAGCAGGACATTGCATCAAAAAAAGGCTTCTTGATCCTCCAATGTTATAACATTATTTCTCAGTCCAGTGAAATATACCAGTTCCAAAAAAAGATGTTTCTTCAGATCAACATATATTGGGTTGTTTCCTTTTTTTACTTGGTTTCAAAAAGAAGAAACCCAGCAAACGTGGAGAAGCGTTGATGGTCCCCATGGAGGGCTCCATTTCCCATTCGCAGCCAAACTTCATCTCCCTTGGCGAGTTTTAGGACTGCACTGTTTCCTGAAGTATCTGCTTTCCCTTTGGATTCATAGCTAAGGATGAATATTTTAACAAGTCAGCTTTTTCTCTTCTCAACAAGGACCAAACAGACAGACTTTTAAAAAAAAGTCCAAGAAGTACATTGTTATCCTGAGCAAAAGTTTCTTGAAAGACTTGCCATCATTTCTTCAGCTTTATAAGGACATTTTGGCAACTTTCTTCATTTGATCTCCTAGTTAAATTTTGCACCTTACCCAAGTGCATTATTTCATTCCTTCCTGAAGTTCTGGAATTGTAACTTATTTTTTTCCAGGACACGGGAACAATTTTTTTGTTTAAAATGAAATGCTGCTCATTGATCACAACAGTACAGATTTCCTATGATGCATTTTTCCCCTTGAATTCATCCCAGCTAATTTTAAAAGCCTCCAGGCCAGGAGGCTGATGTGAGCTGAGCCCCTGTGCTTCCAGCATAGGCAGTGAGTAGAGACAGGCAGCTTGCTCCATTCTAGAGCCTTTCATTGGAACATGGGTACATTTAATGTGGGCTAACCTCCTGGCTTTGCCTGAGTGTTGGGCCTCTTTCTTCTACCTCCTGCCTTTTCTGACAGTGCTTCTGGGGGAATAGAAATGAAGCACTTTTTCTTTTGCAGAAAAGATCTGTTGGGGATGAAGCAGCCTGTGGTGGTGTTCTAATGATAAAAAGGCCAGTGAATGGAAGACCTTTGCTTCCTACTCATCCTTACTACTGCAGCTTTCCAACTTTTAAGTAGATTTCCAACACTTTCCAGCTTTAAAGTAAATTTCTCTGCCCTCATGTTAACAATACTGTAACTAGTCACTAAACACTTCATTATTTCTCTGACAAAGAAAATGAAGATGAAGATATATTTTAGCAGAATGACAGCATGATACCACCGAACTCCAACTGCCACCGCAGTGCTAACTCCTTTCCCCTGAGTTTGAGGAAATGGTGATCAAGGCTGAATTTTAGGCCTCGCATCTGTGGTGTGTATGGTCCAAATATGCAAGCTGAGGATGGCAAAATAAAGTAGTTTTTCTTGTTGCTTATCCTACCCTAGAGAGCTTCTTTAAAAAAATTAAACCATTTTACATTTCTTGAAATATAAGGAAGCTATCACATCCATACAAATGTCTTTTGCATTAAGATGGCCTGGCCCTTTACTTACCTATATAAGCTGAACACTGTATTACCATTATGCATCAAGTATACGTACACTTCCTCCACATCTTCATGTTTCATCATATTGAAAGTAAAGAAATACACCCCTGAAAAGATTATAAAATACAAGTTGTTTGCTCCATAGAAAGAAGTAGTCATGCTGCAGATTTGTGCTTCTTGCTTAGAAAATGTACCAGCTGTAGATAAAACTGCCTTCCAGCTGTCAGCAGATATTTTGCTTCTGTTTATAGTGTTTCAAAATCTGATTAATTTTAATTCTGCATATGGCAGGGGTTGTTCTTCCTGCATCACAGCTGCATAAGAGGGGGGACTGATGCAGCTGAAAAATAACCCATGTAGAACTGTAATGCCTCATTTCCAGCAACACATCTGCCTCATTTCCAGCCACACACAGCTGCACTGGCATGGAGGAAGATGGTGATGAAGAGATTGAGAGGAAGCAGGAGGTGGTGGAGGCAACTGGGAACTGCTGCTTCTGCTTGCTACAACATCAGGGCCATGGTTCTGTCATCACAGTGGCTGAAGGGCTAAGAGCCACAGCAAAGCAGACAGTCCTGCTCCCTCCCCAGCACTAGTCTCACTGGCTGGCAAGACCTCTCCTGGCTTGCTCAGTTTTCAATTCATTTTTCTGGAAAGTAGGTAGCAAGAGCTATGCAGGGCAAGTGCAAAGGCTGTTAAACATTGCCTCATCCTTATTGACCACACTTCTCCCTATAGCTCCAATAATTGCATTATTTTGTTTTGCAAATGCTCACCATTCACTGGAGCACCAAATCTCCCAGTCATGACATCAAAAAAATTCCCAACGTTGGTTTCAACACTACTGAAGATGATCCCACTGTTCTGGTTGCTGAAGTGAGTAGCCATCGAAGCCATGAATGCGACCTGCAAAAATCCAGTTCTTATTCAGGCAGTCATTCACAAAAAGCACGTGTTGAGCAATGTAGAGCAAAGCATGTGTAGAGAAATCAGGTACAGATTTTTTTCCTGTATTTGCAGTCTGTTTATTTTCCTGACAGAGATGTTCTTCTAGGGCTTGCTCCAAGGCCAATAAACTCCAGTTAACAAAACTCCCATTGAATGAAACTGGAAGAAGACTAGGGTTCTCGTATTCAATTGGACTATTCATGACTGTGAAGTAAGCATATGGTCAAGTGTTTGCCATTCAGAACCTTTATTTCAGATTTTATTTACTTTTAAGTCTTACTAGAATGATGCAACAGCAACATAGTATTGAAATGGATGGTGTTTCTGACAAAAACACATTGAAATGGATGGTGTTTCTAACAAAAGGGTTTTTATATAGTTTTTATATATTCCCCAATGCATTCAAACTGGATATTGCTTTTAATTTCATATGTGAAAATAAACAATGCTTGGTAAAATCCATGCAGATTAGTGTTTCTTACTTAGAGATACATGAAGCACTTTTATTAGAGGTCCTTTGGAAGTGCAGCAGCTAGGACTCAATATTCAATGCTTTCTCTATCCTGTCAGTTGTCCTCAGTCTTGAAAACAGAGGGTGAAAAGAGGGGAAAATAAGAAAATGAAAACTGTGCTTCAACTCCATGTTTCACTTCTTGCCATAGAAATGTTTCCTAGGAAGCAGTGCCAAACATTCCACACCAGACAATTTAAATTACCCTCAGCAAGATACGAGGGAATGGTCCTGCTAGCTGGCCTGGTCAGGGAAGAGAGTGACCTTTTCTGTAATCAGATTATCAATTGATTACAGATGATATCATCCACCCCTCAATTTGTGAGTAAATGGTGTAGCATCAGAATTGCTGCACCTTGTTGCCAGAAGGTTACATAGAGACTTGGCTTTTTTATTTCTATCTCAGCTTCTTAAATGACAAGCATTCAATTGCAGCTGTTAGTGCCCATCACAAAAATGACAAATTTTTTTGGTGAGATTCCAGCTATGCTAGTATTAAAAAAAAGTCCAAATTCCTTTTGATTTCAGATCCAAACCAGAACAAAACTGAAACAGACAGTCAAATGCAAGTCTGGGTCCAACAGCGGAAATTGTTAGCCATCTGTTCAGAAATTTAAGGAGCTCCAGATGTGAGCTGAAAGCTTGGGCTGATTTTCCTTACCCCTGCATGGATGCATTTTCTATGATGGCAAATTGTTAATATCTTGCTTCTCAGCCAGGATCACATCCAAGTTCATCATGTGTTAAAGGAAAGCAGCTGCAGTGGCAGATTGATGGAATTTATTTCTTTTGTCTAGATTCCATTTCATAGTCTCTTTGACCCCGAGCTACTTTTTGTGGGCTAATCAGAACAGCAGAAAAATATATCTTTTCTCCACAGGTCTCATTATGAAGTAGCAGGTCAGCATGGATACACGAAGTTTTTCAAAATAATCCTGTACTTTAAACAGTATTGTATTCAAAACTGTTTTCTCCTATACCATCCCTGACTTTAAAATTTATAAGTATGGTGGTAAGAAATAATATGCTATACTGTAAACATTTTTAAACATATCCGTTAAAAGAAGTGATGGAATTTTAAATATTGGAAATAGGCACTACAATATAAGCTTTTGTTGTTCATCCTCTTTCATCACTCAGTTTTAATTACATTACTGCCATTATCTTTGTGTAAGAAAAAAAAATAGTGGTAGTTCATTTCAAAATTGTAGAAGGACATATGTTGAATGTAATTAAAGGTGTGTTTTTAAGATATTCAGCTATACCTTGAGTTCATAGTATGTATTATATATATTTATACATTCATGTATTATATGTATATGCATATATGTGTGCATTATATGTATATGGATATATGTGTGTATATATATATACACACATATATATGTACATACACAAGCTCTCTGCCATCTGCCAGATTCCTGGGATTTGAAGAAGCTTTAATGCAAAATTTGAGAGACTGTGCCAATGTAAGAGTTGAGTTCAGCAGCTCAGGCTTGAACCCGTATTTAAATGCTCATCTGGCTTTTGAGTTATTCATTCATAGGCAGAACCTACATGGCCCCAAACATATTTAAAGTATCTAGACATATAAATATAAGATAACTACTGAGGGGTATTTTTTGAAACTAGAGGACTCCTACTGCACTCAAAAATGTTGAGCCTGTACTTTGAGGAGCTGGATACATGTGCTGGATGCATGTCACAAAGTCTGGCTGCCCTGAGAAACATGACTCCTTTACTCTTTCCATATGCTGTGGGAAGTGCAGTTATTTATGTGATACAGTTTGGTAGGAAAATGATAGTCCCTGCTATTCTTCTTCAATAACCCAGATACTGGCTTTTTGCCCTCAAAAGGAAGCACATATGTTTCTTCCTGCCTATTTCTTAGATGGATTCTGACTAAAGCTTTTTTTTTCCAGAAAGATCTGGCAGAGCACATTTTTCAGTAAGGGCTGTATATGCCTATTACAGTATTAATTTATAAGGGGATTTGCTTCTTAAGTATCTTACAGTAATAAGGTGCTGGGTTTGGGGGGAAGAAAACCATAATCTGAGATTTGCTGCAGCCAATATGAGCCAGAGATGTTGTACCTGTAGCTCTGGGGGAATCCCAGGGTAACCCTTCTCGCCTTTGGGTCCATGATGGCCACGTTCTCCTCTTGGTCCCATATCTCCTTTGTCTCCTTTGTCACCTTTGGCTCCTTCCTGGCCAGTTGCTCCATTATTTCCATTGTTTCCATGATTTCCTGAAGGGAAACAAAGCTTTCTGTTTTATTTAAATAATTTATCATATTTTAACGGATAAGTGTCAGAGGGTCCTCTTCCACCAGCTTGCAACACAGGTATTCTTCAGTACAATAAACCCCAGGCTGAGCTGTAATGGTTAAGAAACTGCTGTGTGGTCAGGTTAATGGTAAAGGTTTTGGTGAGACAGTTTCCAGAAGGACATATAGATTTTGGGAGTTAACCCTCATGTTGCCTTGGTATTGCTGTATAAACTGGTGGTGTCTCAAATCACTCTGTTGTTGGGGAGATGAGCAAGAAGACCTCAACAGACAGAAGGCCCAAGGAAAGCAAAAGCCACTTTCTATTGACACATACTAGGTAGCCTGCAGAAGCAGTCTTGCTTTTGCTTTAGTATAAAAACCAATTTCCTGGTAAATTAAATCAATCATGATAGGATAAGGTAATTTGGAATAAGATTTTGCTACCCTTAAAACACATCCACACAAATGATGAATTGCCATAGCATTAAAATATTAAAGCATTAAAAATCTTTGTTAAAAAAGGACAGTGTACATTTGCAGGGTGCTGGTTAGAGGTTGGTTTGATTGCATAGTCCTAGATTTAAAGAGAGACAAAATTTTTATAATTAAGCTTTTCTGAGACTGCTTACTGTGAGTAAATAAGTAAAAAAGACTCAATACAAAACATACTTATGCATCTGTAGTATTACTTACTTCCTGGTGTTTACTGACTAAATTACTGAGCAAATGTCTATGCAGCTGACAGGATTTTAAAGTTGGCTAGAATCACTGAGCAATTAACCCTCCTGCAGCAAAAGCCTGATCTTTCAGCTCAGGGGATTAATTAATATCATCATTGTTCTAATTCTATCTGAATTGAAATCAGGTTCTTTGCCATTCTGCTGATTCTTTGATTGATTATTTTCTCTGGTTACAAATGTTCAAGAAGAATAGTGTTGTTTGAGACCAAATCTCATGATGAAGTGATCCTTCAGAGTTTTTCTATTAAGGAAAAAAAAATCAATGAAGTAAGCCAAATGGTGAAAGAAATTGTGCACATTTTTGTTTGGACAGAGGAATCTGGAGCTCTTAAAAATAACAAGAATGATCCTCTATGTGAAGCCAGAACTGCTCTACCAGATCAGAAGTCTGCAGGCAACATTTGATTCAATCAAGGGGAAAAACAGCTGCTACTGTTTCCCTTACAGGCACAACAACGTGAAATCCAGCAAATGAAGGAGACAGAAATCCCAGGGTGCAGGGAGGCTGCTGCCAGATGTATGTTTGTGGTACCATGTGGTGACAAAAAGTGGAATTGAGACACGAGAGACGGGCAAAGCTGGCACTGGGCCACACCCCAGTATGTCCACTGCAGCCTTGAAAATGTGACTCTAGTATAAAATCACATCCTGCTTCTAAGAATCTAACAATTTATTAATAAGTAATGGATCACTGAATTGGATTTTTATTGTGATAACAGAAGATGTAAGCTTTTGAAAAAGAGACAAGTTGTCTTCCAGTGACCTGTTCATTTATATTGTTCCTCTCCTTTACGAACGGTGATTTCCAAATCCCTGAACATAGCTGCAGTTACAACCTTACACCCTCATACAACCAACATTTTCCTTTCTCCAGGCTCTTCTATTTCCGTATCAATTATCAGCATGTACTGATAAAAGTATATACTCTTCTTGTGTATGCTGTTCCTCTGTGCACATTTTTAATGTAAAAAAAAAGGAATTTTTTTTATTATGAAAGACAAGATGAAAGAAGGAAGCAAAGGAATTTCTGTAAGAGAACAGAAGCATCTGTGTTTCTGTAAAATATTGGCTAGCAGTATGCTAGATGAAGAAAAGCCGTTGAATACAGTACACAGAAACACAGCTGGATATATAAAGGTGATCACAATAATCAGCTCCAGGGAACAAGTTCTTCCAAGTTTATTGGGAACTTCATGCTGTTTTAAGAGAGACCAATTTTCCCTAAAGATGTAATAAGATTACTTTCAGTATGAGTTTGTGAAAGATGAATTTTAATAACAAATAGGTTTTCAATGGAAAATACCTTAGAATATAACTGAAAATAATCTGTCTCCTCTGAAATTATAGAAAAACTTGCTCCTGAATCTGTCCCCAAATACTGATGTTTAGATCACCATCTGATATTTATAGAATAACCTGTAATTTATGGCCTGCAATTAAACTGATAAAAAAGTGAACTAAACTTCATCTTTACCTGGCATCCCAGGGGGCCCAGGAGGTCCTGGGGGCCCTTGGTAGAGTCGAACTCCGAAGTCACCTCGGCAGCAGGAACTGCAGTCTGGATTCTGCGGTCCAGGCTGGGGGGGCTAGGCACAAAAATAAGTTTTAAGTAGCTCATTCATGGAGGAAATCAATCTTATGCATGTTGGTTACAGGGTCTTCATTATATATTACTGTTTATATACTTGGTAAGTTTTCAAAACAGTTCTTATCTGGCATGAAATTCTCACATAGGTTGTCCCTGAGGATGTTATTTTTGGAAGATTTAAAGGAATAGCTCTCAAAGCATTCAAAAATATATACAAATATTTAAAAACGCAGCTTTTCCTATTAAGTTTTGAAAATAAATTAATAGCAAGTAATGAAATTTAGATTGATATTTCAATTAGATTCACATCCGGATCCCACACTTCAACTGACCTTTGATGACAAACATGCCTGTGTACAACAAGTGGTAGGACACAAGGGGCTTGGTTTGACATTCAGCAATGAACTATCCTCCATTAAACATAAATAAAACTGTGTTGGACCACCCAAAGAAGATACTGAAAAAAAAATCTGTGCAGCATATTCCTCTTCATGATCCCAGACCCGTATATTTACCAGTTACTAATGTTGGGAGACCCTAAAAAAGTGCCAAGACACAAGACAAAAATTTGAACTTGCTACAACACAAGTTGTTAGGGGCTTTTGATAATTTATAGTGGTGAATGTGTAACTATGAAAACTTATATGCTAATATAGCAGCATAAATAAAATAATGAGTTTATTATGTACAGCTCAGCTACTACAGTAATCATTTTAGTAAAGGTTTTAAGTGGTTTTCTTTTCCATATTATTGTGTTTATACTAATGCAGAGTAATTCAATTCTGACTGAATTTCATGACTTAGTTATCATGGATCTTCCAGTATTTCAGATAAGACCAAGGTCCAGTGTTTGATTTTATTTCTCTGCCTCCTCTTTTGTTCCTTCTTTGTTTCTTTTCCCCTACAATTCTTCCCTAATATCCCGAGATGCAAACTGACATTTCTTAAAATTTGGAGAGGAATAGTTATACCAACTACTACTTTTCTTTAATCATTCTACTCTTTGCCTTCCTTCCCCTTCTTTTCCCTAATCTTTATCATTGTCAAATTACTTGCCCAATGCAGACTTATTGGTTTGGTGGCAGAAAATGAGTCTCTGGCAGGATGGGAGCTGTCAACTGAACGCACTGTATTCCTGCCCTCAGTGTCATCAGTGATGTCATCTGAAACTTTCTGCCTGTGTTTTGGACAATACCAAGCACACCCCCAGAATTCATTGTTTTCAGGAGGCTTAGGAACTTACAGATATAGAAAATTCATTTCATGCCACCACCAAAATACTGCAGCTCCTCTGAGACAGGCGCATGCCATGTCCAGCTGGAGCTAGTGAATGTGGAGTTATCATGGGAATAAAGGCCAACTGGACAGCTAAAATATCCTTCATATTCAAAGAGTTATGGAAAAGTTAAGACTTGCCAATAGGCAGAAGGGCTTCATATTTATGGGGTTTGGTCAAGGCTATGCTTTTTAGATTAATTTTGGACAATGTCTATACTTAATGAGAAAACTAAGTTCTGCTTCTTGAACTGTCTCTTCCTGGAGAACCTGTTTTGTATTTTTCTGTCTGTTTTGTCTCTTCCAGTTGTTAGGCAGGACATAACTGACAATCACCCAATACACTTTTTATAATTTTCCTAGTATGAGAGAAGAAGTAGCACTGCTTTCTGCTCATTTTCAATCCTTGAAAGGGAGCCAAATATGAGATGACTGGAATTGTGCAAGCATTTTGTGCCCCTTAAAAGAATAGCACTGATTTTTGCATTGAGATTAAAATCTTCAGCTTTTTTTAGATAGTACTTCATATTCATGTTAAATGGGAAGGTGAACTAAGTGCACACCTGCCAAGAGCTAATAAGTCGTATCAGCCTAAAAATATCCAAAGACTTAGAACAGTGGATTGTAACTGGGGGAAGACATGAATCCAGCAAAGTGAACTGCATGTGAGATTCTCTCTGCACAGATGCAATTTGTTGTTTTCAGACAATGCACTGAAATCTTGAACAACTTTATTAGGGAAACGGCTATTTTAAAATAAAATAGATACAAGCAGTGGTCGTAACCAAGTACTATTTGGCATTACCTCAAAAAAAGCTCATCAGATTCTTAGGTGTGAAATAAGGAAAGTCCTGCCAGTCTGGTTGTATGCAACAGTTGCACTGATTTCAAAATAGCTGTTTATGCAAGTCATAAAGTAATTAATTTATTACCTTTACTGATTCTTTCACCACAAGAAAAAAATTATTCATGGTCAGCTGCCACGGATGATGAATATTTAGGACTTTCTTTTAATCTTTAAAAGCAGAGAACTTCGTCAACAGTACATTTAAAGGAAAAACGTGTTCCTAAAGTATAATTGCACTCAAACGTGACATAGAGATTAGTTGCAATAAACTTGCCAAAGGCATCCTTTCCAGCCATTTGTGCATAAATTTTGTCAGTGAATCTTTGGCTTTTCTGCCAGAACATGAATATGACTTAGGAACTTGTGAAATGCATCTGCCACATTGATATCCTAACACTGATAGAAAACTGGAACTATTTCTGAGGCTATTTGCTGAATTCCCCATGATTTACTATATAGGAGAATGATCTAGGCAACAGATGGTCCATAAAACTCCCTTAATTTAAAGCTGTGAACAAGTCATAATTGGAGACCCAACCCTTTCTGGCTTCCTGATTAATTTTACGAGTTTCTGTTTTATTGTCTAAGACAATGCAGAAGTAATGTACCTCCACGATTTTTGGCTTCCGTTCTGATTGCAAAATAGTCTGTCTCTGTGGACACTAAGGCCCTCCATGCCCCTTCTCCAAGCAAAGAAACAAACAAAAGTTCTCAAAATTCAGGGCAAAACACTGCTTGGCTAGCGATGTTTAAAGATTTTTAAAGAGCAACCTGAAATGGAAAAATGGTCTGTCATGACTCTCCTTAATCACTAAGAGTTCTTGTTCTTGAGAAATATATATTATATATTGTATGTAAAATATAACTCATGTTATATTTTACATGAGTTAACAGCAGTGTGGAAACTGGCCTTGTACACAGTGCAGCAGAGACAATAGTAAAGTAACGACAAGTGCTAACATCTCTTTTCCACAACAGGGAATGGGACCTTTAAAACACTTCAGCAAGAGGGTGAAATTCCCCAGCCTAAATTCTCTTTAGCTGGGTAGAACTATTCCATCTAAGACAACCAAGAAAGCAGGAACATAAGAATTGAATAGTTTCCATATAACTCAAGGGAAATAGACAGATTTGACATGAATTAAAACATGTCAGTGCCACCTTTGTTCTTCCTCTGCCTAGAAATTCCTGGAGTCTGGAAGTGGAAAACATATATTGCGTAAGCTACTGTGTGATTGATTATCCCTGTCATGCATCTGCTAGTGCTCCATTTCATTTCAGTAAGCCAAAAATCACATCATTTCCCAAGAAAAGATTCCTTCTTGGAGATGGCCTGGCAGGTAAATGACTGCCATCAGCTGTGCTTAGACTCTCTGGGCTGGTTTTTATTGTCACAACCAGTTCTCCCAGCAGGCAGTTACAGTCTTTTTGCATTAAACTCTCTGACAAGAGACACATGCAGCCCGAACACAGTGACACTTTCTGTAAGGGGGAGTTTAAGCCCTAAGAAGTTGTGGGTTTGCATTAAACCCTGCACTATCTGAAACTGTGTAAAGGGGAATCTTTCGTACACAGTCTGCAGCACTTAGCTGCAGAATTCTCCCTGCAGTAAAGAGGTCTGCACACGCTGGCTGGCTCTTTGGACTGTATAACTTATGTTTTACACTGCTTATATTCCGCAAGCACAGTTTAAAATGCCTACAGTTAAATATCTGTTTTGCTGAGTGCACATTTAGAGGAACATTTAACTCCTGCCCAAGAAATACAAAATACAAAGCACTGTGAAGTTTTAATACAGGGAATACAGTGGTATATTAAACCTATTCCTATACTTGGATGCATTCCAGTTTTTCAAGCCCAGGACAGGATTAAAATCAAACCTCTTCTCTGCTTATCATAACATAGGTTATTATTCAACACTTATCTTCACGTCCGTAGTTTTGGCAATTCAAAATATCATATTTTGATCTGAAAAAATTTAAAAACCCCAGATGTTTTGTAAAAGGTGAACTACACAGGACTCAAATATTTGTATCAGCTGTAGGAAAAAAGCACTCATGTTCTTGCTGTTACTAAAACACATCAATCAAAAAAACCCTTCATTTGAGTGGAATTTTGTTTTGCCCAGTGCTAGAAAAAGCTTCATCGTTTGCCCTTCAGATTTTTTTACTTTCAAATTGGGACTGCAATATTTTGTGTGTAATCAAATTATGCCATTTTCTCTGTATTATATACTAAAGACTGCAGTATATAAAGTGCCATGAAAGGCATAAAAAGATTCTCAGTTTAAAACACAGATACTGCAGACGATTTAGAGTTTAATTGCAAACCTTTTTTCTTCTTAAACTCACAGTTGATTTATATTATTAAATATTCTTATTATGTTAGTATCTGCTTTTTTCAAGCTACTCCTTAGAATAAAATTTTTGAACATTCAGTATTTNCTCCAAATACCTCTAGAAATGCAGTAATTTTCCTTCACATCCAAATGAGCTAGCAGTATCTAAAATTTTGATATATTAAATAATTAATACCCTGGGATAATTAAGTGACTTATTTCAGAATATATGATTTCACAAGTTCACAGTTTCAACAGAACAAAGTGCTGCTGCCTTTGTTGAGACCAGTGTCCCCAACCACTGCTGCTTCTACCAGCTCATTAAAAGATCCTATAAAGCAGCCCAGCAGGATACAGACCAATACACAACTTCAATAAAAGTTATTTCATAAATATATCACTAATAGTGTTAGCAAAAAAATAAAATATCTCATTAGCTTTAAAGATATCTTTAGAAGATTAATTCAGAGTACCTGGACTCTATCTGAGGTAGTCAGTTCTACATCATCTACCTCTGGTCTCAGGACTTTATGGTCTGTAGATGTGCTATTATCAACAGTCCACTCTATAAGTTGATGCCGCTGTTTCAATATTTCCCTGCTTCTGGAACCTTTGTGACCAGTCTGGTGGTGACTTTGCAATATTTTGGCCACTGGTTTATAAGATCTTCTGCTCACCTCCATGTATTCATCTTGACACAGGCAAAATGGAAGAAAAAATAAAGCCAGTAGATGCCAACTGATGAAATCCTTCTCTGCCATGTTAATCAAAATAGTTTTTCAGGAGTCCAGCAAATGCCTTGCAGAAGGAGAACCTCTTTGCTGCACCAGACGTTATGTGGTCCTTTCAGCTTTTCCACTAGTAAGCCTGGCACTGAGACCAGTACCAGGTTTTATACGCTTGCATGCAATAAATAAAACTAAAAATGCCGAAGTGACGGGATCCTTCATCCAAAATCAGTCATGCTCCTTTAAACAAACCAGGCATTATTCACCACTTCACCACCACAAGGAAAATTGATTTGTATGCTGGAAATGACCACAGCATTTAATGGACTCCTGTGGTTCCTATTTGGGGGCATTAAAAAATGTAGCACCTTTCCTTTGGCATGTTTTTGTTTAAGCGTGAAAAAATGTGATGGAAATGGGGAACATGTGGCTAATGGTTTACGCTCCTTGATTAGACATGGAAAGGCTGTGAATTCACACTCTCAAATGTCTTTTGGACACAGTCACCTTTCTTATTTGCCAGGAAATTCACACACACAACTGCGTCAACCCAGTTTGAAAAATCCTTCCAAAAGCAATTAGGAAACAAAAGCACAAGAGGAGCTTTTGCATATGAACCTGACCCAATGGCTGTTTCTGACTACACTTTTCATTCACTAGAAGAAAAATATTGAATTTCTGTCAGTTGGCCAACAGTGGAAGGAGACTGGGTAAGTAGCTTTAAAAAACTGGGTTGAATTCAGATTCACAGAGCCCCATTTCTCAGCATTAGTTCAACATACTTAGCCAAGTAATATTTTCTCCCTTCAGTTCCTAATGTTTTCCTAAATGTAATTGCCAAACCAAGTTTTATGTTTTCACTGCCAAGTAAATATAAATTTACCAGGGGCTTATTTCAGACTAAAAGAATCAAATTATACGTGTATAATAATAATATCCTTATTTTACTTTTTGAACCACCCACTATTATTCTCTAGAAAGCCATAACTGCAGGATGCAGCTCTGTACATGCATCCACAAGAACACCCAATCTCCCAAAAAGCAAGTAGCTCCTTGGTGTGTGAGCAAGTCCTCACCAGTACATGGCTGCAACAGCACTACTGAAGAAGGCATTATTCCCAGGAATGATCCCCAGCCCTGCAAGGTGATGGCTGCTGAGTGATGGTAAGGAAGCTCTTGAGTGATGGTGGAAAGGATTCTGTTTTCCATATTCTGGTTCCTTCTGTGGGAGACAGCTGGACGAGTCATGTCACAGGAGAGACACTGGCTGGAGAGGAGTGAGAGGGGTGAGCCCTTTGCAGCTGGGGGCTGTTTGCTGGTGTCACAAGCACAAAGAGTGTCAGTGTTGGCCTCTACCCTGCCACTTGCCATGGTAATTTCCTACTCAACAGCCCACAGAGAGGAGTGTGGGCCTGCACCACTCCCTCAAAGACAGTGCTAGCCCACATAGACACAGGGGGTCTCGGACAGTGCTCCAGCCTACTGGAGGCAGCCAAGGGCTGCTCTTCCCGTTGTCCCATTCTCCACCAGCCAAGTATGGCATAGGAGCAGAAACCTCAGCTCCTGTGGGCTCAGTGCTTGCCCCCCAAGGATAAACATGACTGAGTTGTCTCAGTGACACTCATTTCTCACTGGCAGGAACAGAGGTGGCTCCTGGTTATCTCAGGCCACAGGCTTGCCATGCAGAACTGCATCTCCTTGCTTCTTGCTTTTGTTGTGTTTCTTGCTCCTATGTTAAAGATTTAGTGGCAGGAACCTTTAACTGAACCTTAATTAAATTGCAGTGAATTTCAATCTCGTATTCCCAAGGCAGATATTCAGAATTATTAAATAACACTTCATAGATTAACTCTTGAGCCTTGCTGCAGTATATAAATATTAATTAACTAAATAGTCTTGCAGAAGAGGCTCATTAGCCTATGCTTTATGACTACTGAAAATCCTGATTTTTTTTTTTAAATGCAAATATTCCGATTATTTCACCAGTAAAAGAGAGGTGGAAGGGAATTTACAGATGAGTGAAGCAAGACTTCAGAAAACACAGCTGCAGATTCTGCAGAAGCTGCTTCCACCAAAATGGGGTTCACTTTTCAAGAAGTTTCATGATAGGAAGCGGGTTTGAAAACTGGATTGTGTAAAATCTGGAATGACAAAAATTAATTTATCTTGGCACTTAATAATTTAATTCAGCAAGTACTGGGACGGCACTGATGTTTTCAACTGACATTAGGGCTTTCATAGCTTTCCAAAGTCTGTTCCAGGAGCTTCCTGTGGCAAATGTTTCCAGTGTGAGTAATGAACATCCACAGCACCCATGTCCCAAAAGGAGAAGAAATAAAACCAAAGAGATTCGGGCTTCAAAGTCACCATCTATCATTTCATACAAAAGCTGAAACAAGCATGCTTCTTGGCAGCTACGAGGAAGGAAAAAGATTCCTTTTCTTCCTTGCTCACTAATAGAGTCCACCTGGTCCCTGCCCATCACTGCTCTTGTGGTTTGATGCTACACACATTTTTTGGTCCCAGTTAATAGCAGAGTTTAGGCTTTGCTTTTTTATTTCCAATCTTTTGAACAGAATCTCATCTGCAGAAATATTTGCTGCCCATTATTCTGCTCTTTGCCTTCAGCAAGGAATATCTGTCCCACAAAATCATTGTCTTCTGAGTATTTCTGTACTCAGAAGTAAAAAAACAATAGGGGAATTGATTCTCATTCTCCATTCTTGATCTCCAAATGATCAAATACACTTATTCAAACTTGTGGCCCGGATCTAAAATAATAGGACATCAAAATAGCAGAGCTTTGAATTAACTTTCTGCTAGAATAAAACACTGAAAATGCTTCATGCTGAGATAAACAGATCTTCCTGATCTGGAGATGAGAAAAGGACTGACCTAAAAGGTTTGGTTTTTGCTTTTAGGTGCAAGGCTGGTGTGTGTTGCAGGTGCTCTTACAGAAAAAAATAAAATCTTTCCCTAGCTCTTTGCTATGCATTTGCACACCTAGCATCACCCTTCCAGCCTTTGCCAGCTGAACTCACACACGGTTGCTGCTACCTTTGTCCTGTTGGTCTCTGGCAGCAGGATGTGCCTCTATCTGGTAATCAGCAGCCTAAGATGCAGTGAAGCACATGGGTCTGTTAATGGCAGGTAGTGAGATATCAGCTAACATGCAGAAACTGTTGAGCGAGAGCTGCTTCCCACCTTGTCTGCAGTCAAAAACAAACTACTCCATGAGAAAGGGGACTGACTCCTATAATCATGTTATTCATATTGATACTGGGTACATGGGTTATTGGTATGGTTAGTATGTAAAATTGAAGACTGCTGTTTGAAGAAGCAACAAAACAGAAGTATTACATAAAAAAAAAAAAAATTACTCTGTGGCCCAGAGAGGCTTGTATCTGTAATTAAACATTTATGGCTCCTTCACTTACAGCTAATCATGTTTGAAGTGATAATTCCTCCATACCAGACACTGAGATAATCTGCACCTGCAGTTCCACAAGCAAGTCTCCACCGAGACAGTAAAAGAGGCCACAGCTGAAGGGATGAGGATCACCCTGCCCCATGGCACCACGACACACTGACCAACTCCGAATTCCCAGGCCACTTTAGCTCTCTGAACTCACTGCTCCCTGGGTACTTGTCATCCTACCCTTGTAGGGCTGTCCATCCCCTGGCTGGAACTTCCACCACTCCTGAGCAGCACAAGGATGAAATCTCTTCTCTCTGGTGTCAAGGAAGAACAGCGAGAACTGCACTGCCCTTTGGCTCACTGCTATAGCAGTCTCGGGCAGAGCCCTCAGACCTCACCTGACACCTTTGAAGCCTTTTCCCATGTCTGTGCTGACCACTGCAAACTCACAGGAACAAACGAAGTATTTTCACTGAAAACTTCTGTGATCTGCTCCTTTTTCTGTGGCAGTTCTGGTCAGTAACAGACAAATTCAGGCAAAACCCACTGCCTTCCTCCCCAGGAGGGCCTTCAGAGTGGGCCACCAAGGGGAAGACAGATTCATGGGGCTTTCCAGGTGTTCATCACCAAAAAAGGGCTTACAGCCACTGCCCATGCATCACCTTCTCCATGGTTAAACATTTTGTTCTCCTGTAGCCCATAGCCACTGAGCTCTGCAGTGGCTCTGCAGGGGTGGTGCAGTGAGTGCTTTGTGCAGTTTTGCTTGTGGCTCCCAAGCTGTGTGTGGTTTGCAGTCACACCAGCTCCCTGAGGAACACAGCAGAGAAGTGTGTTGTATAGGTATTTCCCAAACTGGTTGTAGGAAGCTATCCCACTAGCTGTGGAGAATGAGAGTAAGGCAAATCTAGCTCCATTACATGGCTTCTGCACGCACACAGTGTCATGACTTTCCAGAAAGGTGTGGATTCTCCCTAAACTCTGACTTTCCCATCAGTCAGGAAATCCTCTTGCCTTCCTTGACACAGGGATTTTCTTTCAAATGAGAGCTGGGGCTGAGGTCCTGTCTCTCCATCCACTCTCCACCACATCTTGGATTCCCCAGGGTAGTACCCTGAGGTGATACACTCCAGCAGCCCGGGACTACCACTGCTACCTCATCCCTCCATTTTTACAGCCTAAAAACATTTTTCTTCTAAACATACACCTAAAGTGAGGGATGCCCCTAAAAGAGCAGAAACTCAGGCCTGAGCTCCCAGCTACAGGAGAGCTGCAGTCTGGATGATCCTCCAAAACACAGCTCAGCCCCTGCCAGCTCTTCTGCACAAACCCTTGCTCCAAAATATGTACCAGAGAAACATTCACTCCATCAATGCCATTTTCACGGGTCTGACAAACTGCCTGGATCAGACAGTTGACGGTCCCAGATGGGATGGCCAGGTGGTTTATCCAAGTCCCTTTCAAACTTGAAGAAATAGATTTCACAGTGGTAATAGGGCTCCAGAGATGGAACAAATAATGCAGTGTGATAAGCTTTTTCCATTGTGCAATGCATCAGTTATCCGTCTCTAATTGAAGAGCCAGAGCACAGTGACTTCCAAGAAAGCAGGGTGGGGAGAGAACAGACACGGTGCCAAGAGAATAGCCATGGTCAAAATTTTTGTCAGGGATGGATATCCTAGTTTGGATTAAACAAGATCTAACCCTAATCTTTGGTTTCCTCTTAATTCAACCTTTTTTTTCCCACCAAGTTTCAAAATGTTCAAATTTATTACTTGAAATATTCTCTTCTCTGCAATTCCTTTCCCTGGCCAGGCCCAGAACTGTGCACAACTAAAATACCACAGAAACAACTACTTGTTATTTTAACCACCCAACAAGCAGTAATGAATGTCTTGTGAGAACCCCTGTTCTGACTGCACCCTTAACTCAGACTCTGCACATGCAGGAGGTGTGGTGAGTTCACATGAGGTGTGCTGGTTTTGGCTGGGAAACTGAAAAAACAGTCTCAGGCCTGCAGATTTCTTCTACCCTGCACAATGAAAGGCACAAAGACAAAATGTTCTCAGTGTGCACTCATATTCAGGAGAGGTTAAGAATAAACTGTAAAATATTTTTCTGGGGACTGTAAGCAGAATTCTAGAGTTTACATGACCTAGTGTCACACAAATAATTTCTAACAGAGTTTCTCAGGTTCCAAAGATCTATAAAAGACAATGTATCTTCAAGAAAGCAGACTATCAAGTGAAAAACAGAGTTTATAACTCTCCCAGTTCTCCATCCTCTGCTTGGGCCCAGGGTGAAAAATGAACTGTGGCAGATCCATAACCCTTTAACGTGGTAAGATCTTGTTACTGGGATAGTTCTTGACTGTTGTGATTATATATCTGATTATTTAAGTCTTTGTTTTATTCATATATTAAGACATGGGACACCATTATTACGGGTGGGGCTGTCAGGAAAGTGGCAGAACTCTAGGTTTGGATTTCAATCTTCTGGAGAGCTCTGCTGAGATCATTAGGTGAAAGGTCCAAGCCCTTGCTTGTGAACACACTGCATCCAGGCTGCAGTCAAAATATTAAAAACTTGTGTCACCATGCCTGGGTCATGAAAGGGATAAAATTAATCAGACTGTGGTAGGAGGAGGTCATCACCACCTACCAATAATCAGTACCCCAAATGGGCCAGCTTGAGGGAGCTAAGAAGCCAGCCTTAGAAAGGTTGGGAAAAAGGTTGGAGTTGTCAGAAAAACCCAAGCCAACCTGGTGTATAAAGCCAGCAGCTGAAATGTGCTGCAGGCCTAGCTTTTTGCTTTGTTTATTCTCCTTGTAAAAGGTTTGTGATAAATACCCCATCCCCAACCATCTGTTTACCCTAGAAGAGGGAGAAAATTAATAGACTGGACAGAATGGAGAGGGACATCTGGCACATTCACTTTCATTCATTACTTGCCTGCTTGAACTAAAAATATTTTTAAAAATTTATGCTGTAATAAGAACTGGGAAAGAGCCACCTGGACTGAAGACAACTAAAACTCTCTTCGAGGGCTGGCAGCCCTTGCTGGGTTAAAGCCCAGCCAACTAGCACCATTTATAACAGAGAAGAATGAGTTTCCTACAAGGAAAAGCTATGCTTGTCACCCTAATTTGGGTCCCAAGTATTCATAGGGTGAAGAAAAAAAAAGGTATTTTGAAAAGGATATTATATCACCGTGGTGCAAGGGTGTTATATTTTTATACAATGGCTTTATGGACTTGAGGAATTCCTTATTCATCCATAGGAAAGGATAGGTATTCCTACAATGATCCAGACACTTACAGACCATTTCTAGACCTGTTAACAATCACACTCAGCCTTTGATCTGAGACTGTCAGCAGTGAGACTCTGGTTGAGGGGACAGGTGTTTCAAGACTTTCTGGAGTTTCTGCATCTTTTTTCTGACAGATTTGTTACCAAATTTTCATGCCCTTATGACAGCTCCTGGACTGATTTGGAGTGGGTGAAGTGGAAATAAAAGCAAGCTAGACCTAAATGGTTTGGCTGGACAGTTCTCTAGCAGTGCCATAGGCACAGCTACTTCTCCTGCTGCTTCAAGTGTCTGAGATACTTAGTTTTCCCTTTATCAATGACACAAGAGCAGTCTGCCATATCCTTGCGGCCAGTTAAGGACCTGAGCAACCTATTATGGCTGTGTTTCGAGGGAGTGATGTTTTAAGCTACCAGATCCATCAGGACAGCCTCTTTAGGACAGAGGGATGGTAGGAAGAGGTGCTGCGCAGAGCTGAGGGGGCCTCTGAGAGCAGTGATACCATTTCAGCACTGGTCAGGTGATGAGAAGAGTGTCCTTCAGTCCTGGAGAAGCCCCTTCTCCTGCTCACAGGCACAGCTGATGCTTTAGAGTGGCTACCTAGAACTGAGGCTAGACAAGATTAAGAGAATAAAAGTGGGTAATTATTAAAAGCCTTCAATAGGTACACCTTGGGCAATCAAAAGCCTCTGGGAGGGACTACATCCAAGATGGACAACAGTCACAAGTTTTTCAGACAATTATAAAGTTTGGTTTATTTGTATATCAGTAACCTTCCAGTTACAGCTTCAGGTAATGAAGTCAGATACCACCAGTTTGCTTCCCCCAATTCATTTTTGTTTATAATTTTTGGGGCCTGAGGCTGTAGGGTATCCTAGGCCTAGAGGGATTGTTTAGTCTGAATAAAATGGGAGAACAGTAGCTAACAGGCTATGGAGTTTTAGAGTTATACTGTAAAACAGTAGAGGATTTGAAAAAATATAAAAGTTAAAATCCTAAGGCATTACAGTGAGACAGTGTCTCCAGCCCATAGTGCACTGCCCTTGGGGAAGACGCATCATGTGAATCAATTTCCGTGAGCACAACCTCAGAAGATGAATAAAATGTTCTGTAATGGAATAAATAAAAAAGACTACAGTTCAGCAGACAGTGTGAAAATTAAGGGTGAAAACAACACTGTCTAAGGTATTTGCCCTTTCAGCCTTCAAATGCTGAAGGATTTCCCCAAATTCTTTCTTTTTAATGTAACATCTTTTCACTTTCATGGTAAGATAAATGCTCTAGATAACCCAAAATGTGTTAGAATAGCCTTTTTAGTGGTGGCCCAGCCTCAGGCAGTGGTGTTTCCATCAGAGATAGCCATGGAGTTGCAGAATTGTGGATAAATCCTCCACAGAGTGGTTCTAGTTCTTGTTCTCCCTGAGCTTTCAAAGGTGGGGGAAGCTGTGAACTTTATTGAATTGGGTGATTTCTTATGCTTTTCCATCCCTCTTTGCCTGCCTGCTGCTTTAACAAGGGTTAGATGTTTCTCAAGCTTGCAGTGCCACGATCCACGTGGTGGATCATGCCACCCCACCAGACACAATTGCTCTGTACCCAGCGGCTGAGGTCAGCAGAAGCCTCTGCTTTGCTCTTCCTATGCTGGGGTTTTGTCAACAAACAGGGCAGCCAAAAAGCTTCTCTTTCTACAACATAAAACTAAAAGTCACATGAGAAGCTGAGGACCTTGTATAAGTAATTAATCCTCTCCAGAACAATGTAAGCCACACCCCCAAACACAGAGACTTGACAGTGAGGTGCTGTCACAACTGCCTCATCACCAGGTTCACCAGGTGAAAATGACCCCTGCAAATGTGCAGGTTTGAGTGCACATTCTGAGATTTTACTCCAAATAACAAGTAAAAAGCATTACATTCATTTAAGAAATGGGTGGATTCTGAGCTGGTGTTTTTGCGTCATCTCCTGCCAGGAGATTCAGTTTAAAAATCACCTTCCCAATATAATGCAATGCAACGTAATGGCTGTGTTATGGCCACCCACACCATGCTTATGTCAATTTACTTTGTTAGGAACATGCTATGGAAAGATATGTTTCTTTTTATTTTTAATAATACTTTATGAAAATAAAGCATTTGTTTCTACAGGCCTTACCAGGTGAAAAGCTCACAGAGATAAGTCTTTCATTGCAAATCAATTGCTGCTAATTTTTTGTTAACTTATTACTGTTTCTATTTAAGAGAAAAATTGTTTTAATGGTTTTTTTTATTAGAGAAGTCAATCATCTTGTCATATTTGGCAATTTAAAGAAAACAAGGTGGGGTCTCTTGTCTGGCGAGATTGAAAATGGTCAGAGGGCTGGAGAACTTCTCGTGTAAAGACAGGCTGAGAGAGATGGATTGTTCAGTCCAGAGACGAGAAGGCTCCCAAAACCTTCCTGTGGCCTTTTAATACATAAAGGAGGCTTATAAAAAATATCGAAGCAGACTTTTTAGCAGAGTCTGCTGTGATAAGACAATTGTCCTTAAAATAAGGAAGGTTTGATTTAAATTAAAGACATAGTTTTTTACAGTGAGGGTGGTGAAACAGTAGGACAGGTTGCCCAGAGGGGTGGCAGATACTCCATTCCGGGAAACATTCAAGATCAGGTTGAATTGCAACAACTGGAGTAGGTGACCTTTACAGGCCACTTCAGTCCAATCCATTCTATGATTCTAAGAGTGGAAGTCTGGATGTGTTCATAGGAGGTATCAGTTTTTCATATATGGCTTAGATTCATTCAGGCAACACAGGCTTTGGAGAGAAATAGAGTTGATTTCTCTAGCACATTTCTAGAAAAGCCTCAGAAACCTCAGGACACAGAAGCTGCTAAAGCAGACATTAAATGAATGATCTGATTTTAATGTAGCTCATTAGTTCATAAGAAAAACAGATGGGAAGTTGAATTATGGCCAAGAGTTCATCTGCAATGGGACACTTTTGGCTCAGCAAGTTTCACTCCACATCTGTACTTTCTATTAACTTCTTCAGTAATGTCAAATTCAGTTTCTGGTGGGAAAGAAACCTGAGTATTTTTATGAAAGGCCCAGCCACAGAATTGTTAGCAAATCTCTGAGAAGAGACACTCCTGAAGCACGAGGCAGCGAGCCCAGCCTCTGCCTCCACCTCAGGCTGAGTTATGAGGATGGGGTGTAGCAAAAGCAGTGTTATCATTGCCACCAGCTCGTTATGCTGCACCCTGTGGCCAGCTGTAGGCATGGGTGAAGCAGGCAGCTGTCAGGGTGAGCAAGGGAGAGAAGCTCTGCACCCCACAGCAGCCTTTGGACATACAGCTGCTGTTGAAGCAGCAAAGCCAGCAGAGCCTGCCTGCCTGCCTGCCTGCCTGGGGGAGGCCGGTGGAGCACAACCCCACTAGGGAACTTGGATGGCACTGACCCAGATCATCCCTACCAGCTGAGGAGGGGCTGGGTAAAATAGGGCTGGCGCAGATTTTACCTCCTTTCCCCAGGACAGATTTTAGCTTCTCCAAAGACTCAGTTTCACGTATCAACTGTCAAAGTTGATGCAGGAGACCAGCCACAGATCCCCCCCTTTAAGTAAATTTTTTTTCAGAGAAAATCTGCACTTCTTAGGGTGCCTCTGAAAGATGAAACTCAATCCTTTCATGTAATTTCTAAAAGTGATATCATTACCATATGCTGCAGCTGATGGGATTCTCATTCCCATTTCTCCCTGCCTCCTGAAACGTACCTCACGGCACAGATTACCTGTGTCTCAGGAAAAAGGAAAGCATATATTTTCCTGAAAACCAGGAAAAATCAATTCCCTTCAGCATAAGGATGCCAGGAGGTTGTGCAGGCAGAGCAAAGAGGAGCATCAAAGACTGAGGCTAAAGGTGTTCACCCAACCCAGCAGGAGAAAAGTGCCTGTGCAAGTCAGAAGCACAGATTTACCATCCCACTGCAGTGAATGTAGCTAGAGCTGGGAAAATCTGAAGTGATCTGCTAAAGTTTAAGTTATAGTTGGCCACAAACACTTTGCTAGACTCACAGCTTCTGTCAAACACAGATGTGCTAGCCTGCTTCAGCAGCCATGGGGGAGAGGGACCTCATCTGCCTCCTCCCACAGCAAGCCAGAACTGAGTCCTCAGTGAAAGCAATATGAGCCAGAGACTGCCCACCACATATGCAAATCTCTTTTAAAATACACTCTTGTGCTTGGCCTAGTTGCAGGTCCCGCTGTAAATTAATTTCTGCATCCATACAGGTTCACACCTTGAAGGAATTTGCTATGTGACATGGGATCTGTCTATAACAGGCACTGGAGAGAGGAAATATTTGCTTCTGAAGGGGAAACCCCCAAATGACCAGAATTTCTAGTGGCCTGACATTGCTATCAAAGCAAGTAGAATGCTCCATTTGCAGTGAGCAGAGCAGCAGGAGCTGCCACAGGAGCTCCCAGCACTGCCCAGTATGGGTCCCTGCAGGGACTGAGACAATGGAGCAGAGGGAAGGCAAAGAGAGTGAAAAAGGGGAAAGGAACATTTCAGCTGAAGCCAGACCCAGCTGAATATCAAATATGATTATTTGATACAAGCTTCATCAGCAGAGCAAGGAGGCAGCCCCGCTCGTCTCCATGGCCAGAGTGCATTGCGTGCCTGCAGCTTGGTGATGGCGGAGACAAATCCTGCCTGGTGCCACACATCCCTTTTAATTGAAGAAAAACTGGAACTGAACGTGGCATGAGACACGGCAGTGGGGTCTGCGGGAGGATGTTGCCAGGGAGCCTGGGCCAGCTGGAGCTGCTGCTGGCAAGCACTGCCAGCAGATGCTCTCCCTGTGCTGGCACTCTGATGGTCACAGAGGTGGGCATGGGTGAGTTATACACCCTGTGTTCTCCAGCACAGCACCAAACTTCAAGTTCTGGCCCCACTTGAGGAAACCTGTGTTAAAACCTGTGTTAACCTTAAACCTGTGTTTTCATCATCCCTTTCTCATCCAAGAGTTTACATTTCTTTTCTGATCTGGGGCTACTTCAGGAGCTGCACTCTGTGCTCAGCAGGTGGGATGCTGGAGGGGCTCAAGAAGCTGCTGCTTGCCCTAGGGACCAGAAAGAATTTGGGAATTCAATACTAAGCTGTATGTCAGAGCTGCTTGTGGAAGGTAGTGAAGGTCACTCAGAAACTTCCTCCAGCCCACAAGAGGAGGATGTATATGAGCAGCTGTGCGAGATCACTAGTTTAGAGTACCAAAACCATAGATTAAGAACTTGAAAATCTCATTTACACAGGATATTGCCTGTGCATCAGGATTACTGGGGCTTTGCTTGCTAGCCCTGCTATATTTTGACTGCACAGAGAAACTTGTGTGGAGAAAATCCATTATTTTGAGAAATGAAGGCAGAAACTTGCTGAACACTTTTAATCTAAATTACCCTCTTATGCCAATCCATTTCAAAACAGTGTCTATAATTACTCTGGATACATACTTATGCAACTAATTTATTTTGTGCTTGTGAAACTTGTTTTTTTTGCCTCCCACATGCATTACATAGTACAGTGTAGTGAGTAGTACCATCATCCTTGAGCAATCATTAGGGAATTTTGCACCATAAATATCTGGCTGGGCACTACAGCACACTTACAGATGCTGGTGTGAGAAACAATCTGCATTTAAACTTGTGAGAGGTGTTGGAATAGAATACAAAACTAGAAATACGGCCTTTGTTATTTTGTTTTTTTTATTTTTTGAATGTGTCTGAATAGTTAACTTAAAATGTAACGTCATAGCTCATCACAAGAAAAAAAGACTGACTAAGGAGATAGAGCAATGCTATTGAATAGGATTATTTCTCTTGGTCTTGCTTGAACAAAGGCAGCACCATCTGTTGCTCTCTGTGCTGTCCATCACAGAAGCTTTTTTCCTGCCCAGAAGATGATTAGGAGAAATGAACCACATGCCAGAGAAATTAAATGAGCAGGAAAATGTTTATTTTCAAGGTGGGCTTGGACTGGAATAATTTAACCTGATCCATTGGACACATAGGGCTGTATCGCAACTGCTTTTTCATTTTACAGAAACAATGCCTTATTTTTGAGGCTTTTTTTAAAACCTAATAAAAGCAGTGCTGATTTCACATTTCTCCAGCAGTCTCGCAGTGTAGGAATGACCCTCAAGAAGTTATAACCACTGAGAATGGAAAATATATTCAAGACTTATTTTGATTCCTAAACATCAGGTTGAGTATATTCCTGTGCTGGTTTGAAAGCAAAACCAGTGAGACTCCAAGTCAGAAATACAATTTAATAGGAAAAAGTAAAATACATGCAAGTAATACAAAGAAAACAAAAACCACTGACAGAGTCAGAATACAACCTGATACCCTGCTAGTTAGGGTCGTGGCAGCAGTCCAGATGAGGTGGTCTTGCTGAAGTAGTGATCCTGAAGACAGGTCTGGTAGCTCTTGTCCTCTGGAAACCAGTGGGTCAGGGCTCCCTGTTCTGTCCCAGTTCCCACATTATATCCAGGTGGGAATGCTTGGCTCCTCCCCCTGGGTGGAGCATCTCACAATGGGATTATGTAATTCTATGAGTCATGTGGTGGATCTTCACAATGGGCTGATGTCATTGTATGAGTCATGGGGTGGGTCCTCACAATGGCCCATTAAACACAAAGGGCTCCCGGAGGGAGTTATCTATGACTCATAGGGCAAGGTGTTAATGGCCCATTAACAGGAGATAGTCCAGGGGAGGAGGCAAAGAAAAACACTGCCCCTCCTTGGTTTCAACAGTTAATGAAGATGGAGATAGAATACAGACCCTCTGGCACATTTTACATTGTAACCTAGGACAATTCCTCAGGATGCCTCTTGTCCAAGCAGCACTGCCCATCATTGTCTGGTTGGTTGAAGAGCTGCATTTCTCTGGAGTCCTTTCCTGTCACTTGCTTCCAGAAAGGTTAGATGACACTGTGCTGAAAGCCCTGCTTCCAGCTGGAAGCTGTCTGGCAGCCAGGCTCTCACATTGCTGTGGCTAACCCCTGATAGCAATGGTGGAAAATTCCTCTCTGTTTTCCTCAGAGCAGTGTGAGCCAATATATGAAAGAGTGTCTGGGCTATGGAGCAGACGTGGGCAAACCATGGAATGCGAACAGGGACCTCCTGGGCTATTAGTTCATCATGCTATAGTTCACTCTCATAGGTGGAGATCCTTGTCCATGGCTTAGGAGAGGAATGCTGCTGTTTATTGAGGTTTTGCTGCTCTCCCTTAGTGAGAGCTTCCTCTGGGTAATACAGACATTGTGGATGGCTGGAGCCAAGGCAAGCTGGGCAAACTCCGTGTGCTCACACACCCAGAGTTGGGAGAGGGATGTTTTATTTCAACTAGTCTGCTGTAAAGAGTGTCTTACAGTCTAAGTTACTCAGAAAAACATTTGGCAATTATGATCTGCAGGTCTGATTGTTACTTCCACAGCACGGAATGTGCTTTTTGCAGGCACTGGAGTAACCTAAGTTATTGCAATCCACACGTCTGCAGCAGTAGCACCCAGGAGGACACACGGCACAAGTCTTGCATCAATGCCGTGTTCTTCAGGGCACAGTGCCTGGTGGCATGTATGGCCCCAGGACCTTCAGTATCCATCCGAGAGCAGAGCAGAGCTACCAGGAGCTGCACACCTCCACCCTACTTCCATCCTTGTCTATTGCTTTGCCCAGGACGAGGGCCAAAAGTTTCCTTTGTCTGAATTTTGAATATGAGGTGAGGAAAACAAATTACACTGTTCTAAGCAATTGAAGGAGGATACTGAAAGAGTCAGAGGAGACTGGCAGCTGCTGTTCTCCTTTACTTCAAATTTATGTTTGGAAAATTGGATATCCGTGTTATGGTCAAGATACCTTAAGGGTGCCTGATGGAAAATGTGACTTCTTCTAATCCCCTCCTCTTTCCCCACATTCAAGTGTTTGGTTTCCTTACATAAAAAATCAGAATAAAACTGACATTTGTTTCACATCAAGTCTCAGTTTTCTCTTGAAGTCTTAAAATGTGAAGAGAAATAAGGAAAAAGAAAAAAAGGTGGTTTTCTTCCAACTTTTTTGGAATGGTTCTTTCCCTTTGTCATCCCACTGTAAAAGTGTGACAATATTAAAAAAGGGAGATGAGTGAAGCTTTAAAAAGGCAGAAACAGAGTAAGCTAAAGTGCACAAATTAAACTTTCTTTCTTTGTTATCTGCTTTTCAGAACTACATTAGGCTACTTATTTGCACTTTTCAGGCTGAGATTTTGGTCCAAAATCAAGGCTGTTTCACAGAAATTTTCAACTTCAATGATATTACAGACTTTGATGGAAAAACACTCACGAAAATTGTTTGAGGATCCCTTCCTGTGCAGACAGAACATGCGAGAGCTCTCTGGAACTGGCAGTACCCGTTCAAGATGTCCTTGTCACTTGGTGAGCACAGACTAACACAAGAAGTTGAAGGTGGGTACATTTGGTAGCCACACAGGGCAGAGCCACAGCTGATTAACACACTCCTTATGCATCCCCATCTAGATCAGGGAAGCAACAGCTGCTGGAGAAAGAAATAGTAAATGCAAAGTTAGGATATCACTGCCCTCCAGTAAAAAGTATTTTATGTAGGAACACCGGTGTGTCTTCTGTGAGATCTGGGAAACTGCAGAAGTAATTACATACATCAGTGCTTGGCTTTTGTCTGCTCGGTTTTTATGTTATGAGAAAATAAAGGGACTTTCTCAGAGGAAGACATAAGAAGCTTAAAACAAATATTCCAGCCTCCAGTGATGGGATCTCAGCTCCACAGCATGGGAGGGTACAGCTGAAAATGCTCTGTCATGGCAAGAAACACTTCCCAGAGAGTAAGTTCAAGGGAGACTGACACATAGAAAAAGGCACCAGGCAGGGAAAGAGTGCAGGAAGCTTTATGTTGGAGTCCTGGACACGAGAGAGTAGTGTTAAAACCAGAACAATTTCTCATCAGAAAGACCACCAAGGTTGGATTTTACCCACAGAAGAAATCAGAGATCACATCACTGTTGGGGAGAGCAATTCTGCAAGCATACACTGGTGAAGATGCTTAGGGATTATTGTGTGTACAGGAGGCAGAAGTTCACTAAAATCTGACTGCAACATCCCTGTCACACAGGCACCCTTCAGCTTTGGGTCTTGGACACCACTTGCACAACCCCAAATAAACATGTTATTTCAATTAAGTGTGGACTTGTTGGCTTCAACAGCCCTGCTCTGCTTCAACACAGCCAGGGCTTTCTGGCAAGCACTGCACACTTGAGGGACCAGCCCACGTGTACTCATGATCTTCTGGTCCCAAGGGGATGAGTGAGAAAAATAGTAGTCTGAGAGAGATTTCCAATCTTTCCTCTTTGGTTTCTTTCTTGGGCACTTTTTGCAGTTGGGATGGTGGTGCCCATGCCAGCCTCACTCCACCACTTACCTTCCACTTTCCCCAGCCTTGTGGAAAATGTTGGTTAGATCCCACAGAAGAAATCTGTTTCTCAAAATAACCCTCAAGGCAAAGAAAGAAAGGTAGACAGAGGGTTATCTGATTGCTTGTAGCTGCCAGGACACTTACCAGCACTGTCTGCATGTTTCCAAGTCTTTTTCTCTGTTGTATGAGACAACACCCCTTACTGTCCAGTCACACAGCACTATTCACCTCCACATCACTACAACTGCCAGCAAGGAAAACCATAACCTGGCCTCAAGGAGTCCACAGAGACCAACCACAGCTGCAGGTTATCCTGAGCCAGCATTGTTCCTCTGGCCAGAAAGAGAAATAACTTCAACTATCCTGCTCAGACACTGAAATCTCAAGCTCCAGCATATTCTCTGGAGCACCTCTATCCCTGAAAATAGCTAGGATGGCTGCTGGTGGAGAGACACCTGTCATGCCACTCCATGTGCATCCAAGTCCTTTTCATACTTAAATTTGGATGCATGCACTTTGCCCAGGGCTAACATATTCTCTACATCCTGAAAATGAATATGAAAATTATTCTACGAAGCCACAAGAACAGATTCTTAAGAGCAAACAAAATATTTTCTTGAGTTTCACATCAAAGTGATTTTTTTGTTGTCCAAACCTTACATGTATGTTCAATGTCCTGGCCTGATGAGACCCACAGTAAAATCTAAGGCCTTCATTCAAACAAACAGAAAGTAATAACACTCAACCTGATGGCACTGCAGTGCCTGAAGCAGTATAGGAAGGAACTGAGAACAAAATCTGTCTGAAAGAGGAGCTGACAGCAAGTTCATATCAGCTGTATTTTTGGTGGTTTGGCTTTGCATCCCTTTTAGACTACAACAGTCTTTCATCCATGTTCCTGAGGGGAAGGTTAGTTCTTAGAACTGTCCTTCCCCTTGCATGTGCCTGTGATGATACAGAGGCACTCCCCTGCAGCTTTCACACTCAGTCACAGCAGAAATTCACTGTCAAATGGATTTTATGAAATAGGCTTGAGAGGTTTGAATAGACTGGTGGAAAATACATCTTCCTCCCTGCAGCAGTCTGGGCACTTCCAGGAACCACTGTGGTTACACCTCTCCTGCTAGTTCAAGCTGACCTTCAGAACCCTGCAACACTCATTTCCACCAGCTGTCAAACAGTAACTCTGATTTCAGAGCTCTCTCTACAGTAGACACAGGCTTGGAAGCAGCTACAAGCCCATGGAACAGCCAGTGAGAGTGTTAAACTTCTCAGTGCTAGAGTCAAAAACCAAAGTGTTGCATTGAAGACTTTGGTGCTACCCTATCTTAAAATACAGACAGGGAGTGGGATTCCTGTTAATCAACCTGGCTGAGAACAGCATCAATGTCTCTCCTCTACATCTGTATGGACAAACACTTTAGATTAAGTTGTTACTTCCAGGCCTTCTATTTTTAGAAAATAGTCCCTCACAGCTGTGAAGAGAAGCTGGAAAACAGGACCCTAGTGTAAGCAAGAATAGATGTGTTGTCTTTCTAGGCACATTGCTCTGGGATATATCTGACACTGACTGACACAGGTGCACCCATCTGAAGGCAGAAGCACAGTGAGGTGGTGATCTTGCACAATTATGAGCATTGCAATTTATCATTACTCATTTCAAGTGTTTCTCCTGTATGTATTTTCATCTCTGCAATGTGTGGAGGGGGCCCTGATATTGTATCTGCTTGTGTTGAAGAGGGATCTTTCCTCACCTCCCTCAGCTCCCAGTCTAGGAAAACCATAGGGATGCTCCACATTGCTGATGCCATGGTTTTGGCTGAGAGTGACACCTGTGCCCACCCTGAGTCCTGCCACACTGGGATTCACTTCTGCAGCACAGATAAAGCCTAGATTGACCTGTGTGTTTTGAAAGGTTTCTGGCAAAGGAGATGAACACTGGAGTAGGTTTACATGGGAAGAGTGTACTTCCGGGGAACAGGTTATGGGACTGGTTTAATCAGCACTTTACATGGTGGTGTATCAGCTAAGTATCAGTTAAGTAATTAGTGTAGTATAAAATTAAGCATAATTTATACAAGGATTCTAGATCTGTTATGAAAACAACTGTGATATAAGACAAGATTTTTCTTGCTTAAACTAAAGGAACTACTTGGTGACTACAACAGGAATTTGACTGTCCTCAGCACCACTTACCCTGTGCCATAAAAACCTAGAAAAATAAACGGGCTTTTCTTTGTGAGTTGAAGACGTTCTCCTCCAGCACCACACACTCACACAACAAGGGGTGAATGGCTCAGCAAACTTTGTGACCTCCTATTCCAAAAAGGTCATGTGGGGATATGGACACACACAGCCAGAAATGCCAATGTGCAGGAGAATGAACAGGGAAACAGGAGGAGAGGTTGGGGAGGGAGAATGGGGAAGGAGCAGTGCCAAAAGGGTTCATGTAGCAGAGGCGTCCATATTCTAGGTGAGTATACAGATAATTTATGAATTTGGGACACACACTTGATAAATCTCAACGTATTCCTTGCAGTCATGGGAGGCTCTGTATAAATATGTGCATTTCAGATGAGATGAGAATTGCATTTGAGGAATGGAAGGTTTCACTACTTTGAAACGGGTACCAATGGGGAATTTGTTGCTGGTGTTTAAAAGCACTCCAGTTGGTACTTGGAACAGAACTAGGTTATGAAAATACTGTAAAATAATATGCTGTTCTTACACAATAATGTTGAACAATGCTGTGCAGTGTTTCTCCCTTGCTGTGGCAAAGGCTCTGAAAAATAATGACTTCCTAGATCAGAAATCTGTAGATAAAATACAACTATTGTATTATCAACAATAAGTTATGTTGGTTTAGAAACCTTTTCCTGTAGCCAAATTGTGCATCACAAGATGCAGTGTTCAAGATCAGTGTCTTTTTTAAATGGCAAGAATGCAGCAAAAGCCCAGTTCTGAATGAAGGCTATGAATGAGCTTTTGTGCCCTGGAATCTTGATATTTTAAAGTTTATTCACAGTCATTACTGAATATAATGATTGTGAATCCTAAAGACTCCCTAATTAGAAGGTATGGAGACAAGAGTGGATATTTGCCTGTGAATTGGGAGTAATAGAAGCAAATCCAGGCAAGTATGGGGCACATGATGTCCTCCACGGAAGTTAGCTGATACTAGATTTCACTTTCATAGGCACAATTTATTCACAGTGCATTTAGGTATCTTGTCTTATTCACTGTTAAACCACCAGTTAATCTGGGTGGGCAGTCCATGAGGGCTGCTACACTGGGGCATGGCTTGGATTTCTTCTGGGAGAAACAAGCAGAAGCTGCTGTGGTCCAGGAAAGCATCTGAAACACTGTGTGACAGGACAAAGGAGTGAAGGACACACCACACACAGCAGAAAAAGGGTCAGGCAGACCTAAGGGCTGGCGTTCATTTGGACTGGGAGAACTGTGGGTGTCAGCAGGGATAGAAGAGATGTCCCAAGGCTTTTGGAGAGCACTGGGAATCAGAAGGAGCCATATGGATGATTCATTGCTCAAAGTGCAACATGTGTTCCACATCTTCTGGGAAGTACTGGATTGCTTAGCCAGATACTGCCAAAGAGAAGTTTTGGAAAGAAGTGCAATGACTTGCCATAAAGGTCCCTCCATTTTGATTTTCAGGCTGAGCAGAGGTCATCTCCAGGCACTCCAGACACCTCCAGACACTGTGACAGACATAAACTGGCTGCTGCTATCTGTAATGTATTGATCACAAGGACTGGGGCATTTCCATATTTTTTTATATTTCCATGCCATTTTTTATTTTTATTTTCTTTTTCTTATTTTCATTTTTCTTCTCTTATTCCTTAATTTTTAATTTTTCTTTTTTCTTTTCCACCCTTTTCCTTTTCCCTGCTCCCTAGTGACCAAGACTGTGATGGCATCATGAGGACAATTGCATGCATTTTGCCTTGCCTTCATATCCACATTCACAGCTGATGCACTGCAAATTGCTCCTTTCTAATCCTAAGTCCCTGCTTATAAATGAACTTCCTGCCCACAGGTCTCAAATAATTTTGCAAGTTATGTCAGGATGGTACTGCAGTTGCCAATATTTGACAAGTGGATAAATCAATTGGAAGAAGGAAAATTGATTTGCCCGCTGCTAAAACACAGTCACATAAAGTCCCCCAGTTCCCAGGCAGTTCCTGCTTCCAGCCCTGGGACTGGTATATTCTTACTATCTCCAGAACAGGGTTTGAAAGAAACACCAGTATATCTCAAATAGAATTTGTAGCAATTTTTATACACAATATAGGATTACACCAGCAGTTGCATAAATTTCAAAATATAATGTGCCAGAGAAAAATAACTGCTAAGAACAGCATGACAGCCGGATTACATGCTGTTTTGCTAATAATTTTCTTTTGTAATGTGGCATACATATTTCAAAATGCAAGCACTCCAGGTTGCTTCAGTTTTGAATTGGGAATAGAATCCTCATGACAAAGACTAGGAAACAAATGGTTGAGATATGCAGATTCATTTGTACCTGCACATCTGTTCTGAAAAAAGCAGGAGGAAAAGGCAAATAAAATGCAGAAGAGAGGCAAATAAAATGCAGAAATAAAGGAGACATAGGAAGTAAAATAGGGCACAAAATTAAACTTTCTCGAAAGTCTTTATTTCATGAAATAGAAAAAAAATCTGGGGCAAAACTTCCAATACTATAGTATTTCTCTTTGAAATGTCACATAAAAAAATATTTCTAACATAACCAAAGTAAATTTACAAAGCTGTAGACAAAAATATGAGACATATGCTGTGAAGCCTGTTCAGGGAACGTCAGCAGTAAAACAAAAAAAACAGTCATAGTGGTTCAACAGCTCAGCAAAAGCTCCCAGCGTGATGTGATAAAACTGAATTTGTACCCAAGGGAAAAACACATGTGATCAGGGAGGTAATTTCAATCCTGGGAGTAGTGCTAATGAGTCCAGCTCTGGAACCAGGCAGACTGCTCTGTTGGCAGTGTTGTTTTCAAAGATTTCGAAAGACTTGGGGATGGTAAGAAGACTGAAAATATTCACAATGCTTTCAAAATGTAAATTCAGAGTGCATTTGAATACAGTGATTAAATAAACTCATGTGGAGAAAACACTAGGAGAGAAACAACTGCAAGGACTTGTTACTAGAACCTACACCCAGGGGGATTCAAATCATAAACTGAAAAAGCTGTGCAAGTAGTGCACTGCCCAGACTTTACTGCGTCTGGCAGGTGCCTTGCTGGAAAATGTGCTTTTTTACGCTCCATGGAGGAGAAACAGGTTGGTGTGGAGTGGGCAAAGATACACAGCAAATCCAACTAGAAGCTTTGATCAGTTTGTCCAGCACAAACCAGCAACGAGGTGTGTAGGCTCCTTCTGCAGCCAACAGACAGTAAACTGAGAGAATGAAACACCATCTATGTCAGACATCAGCCCCAAGAGACAGTGAGTTGCCTTATGTGGGTATCTTTCTCTGCTGTTTGGACTGGGAGATGAGACAGCTTCTAGCAACTTCATCTTCAGAAAAAGTTCTGTGAGGAAAGGCCCAGTTCTGTCTGATGGTCCCTTCTGATCTGATGTGACCAGGCAGGAGAGGCTGCCACCACCTGCTGTCCTCCCTCTAGCTCCCCTCAGCTCCCACCCACCCACTGCTTCAACCAGGACATCTGCTGTGTATGGGAAAAGTGGTCGTTCCTGGTCACATATAGACGAATACTGTTCAGCAAGAACAGATTTTTTTGTCTTCAAACCCTGTTTTCTTCCTGCAATGCCATGTTTTCTTCAGCCATGCTCCATTCTTCACGTTCCCCCCACTGTCACTTACACTTCTGCTTGGTGGCACCTCTTGCTGCTTTTCACTTGAGCCTCCCGAGCCCTTCACAGCCGACCCTTGCTCCCCGTGTGCTCTGACAAGCTGGCTACAGACCCTAGCAGCGTCGCTCCTTTACAGACGGGTGTGTCCGTGTCGGTGCAGGCTCGGTGCCCCAGGCGCAAGGCGAGGCCAGCGCAGCGGGGTCCCAGCAGAAGATGCCAAGTGCCCAGTGAGCCTGGTGTGCTCCGCCACGTCGTATTTCCCACTAATAACCTCAAACAGAAGAACAAGGTATGGAAAATGGTGCTGAAGGAGCTTCCTGCGGGCAGTGCCACGAGACAGTGCTCCGTCTCCCTCTAGTGATGCCTGGGAGCAGGGAGGCAGTTCCCGAGTCCGTGCTCACACAGGCGTTTCTCTTCCTCCAGCACACGGGAAGCCCAAGTTCCCTCCCTGACCAGTGGTTCCCATCCTTGCCCGCAGGACAGAGTGCTGGTTCAGCGTCTGAATTATTCATTATTGGGAGCACTGCTGCTATGGAAAAGCTGCTGTCTCTGCGGCAGCCCAGTCTGGTGGAGGCCTTGTTAGAGCTCACACAATTCTACTGCTGCCAGATGGTCCTCTGTGTGTCTGGAGAAAACCATCCACATCAGCAGCTTGCAAACTGGCAAAGCAGGAGCTCACAAAGTGGTCTTTTGCCCTGTGGGGGTGTATTCAGTCTCCTCGATGTAGCCATTGGTCCTGTGTGCTGACTTTGGCTGGGGTAGAGTTGTCTTCACGGTAGCAGGTATGAAGATATGGCTTGCATTTGTGCTGGAAACAGTGCTGATAACACAGGGATGATTTTGTTATTGCTAAGCAGCACTTGCCCAGAGGCAAGGTCTTTCCTGCTCCTCACCCCAACCCAGCAGCGAGGGAGCTGTGGGTACCAGGAAGCTGGAAAAGGGACACAGATAGGAGAGCTGACCCCACATGACTAAAGGGACATTCTGTACCATATGGCACCATGCTCGATATATAAGTCAGAGGGAGAAGAAGGAAGCAGAGGGGACACTGGGAGTGGTTGTGTTTGTCTTCCCAAGTCACCGCTTTGTGTGATTGAACCCGGCTTTCCTGGGAATGGCCAAACACCTCCCTGCCGATGGGGAGTGGTGGATTAATTCCTTGTTTGCTTTGCTTCTGTGCACAGCTTTTGCTTTGCCTGTTGAATTGTCCTTACCTCAGCCCATGAGCTTTCTCACTTTTACAATTCTCTCTGACATCTCACTGCTGGGGGAGGCTGAGTGTGCCAAGTTGATGGCTGGGGCTAAACCACACGCCCTGCTCAGAAAATGCCTTTGGTTACTCTCTTTAAGGAGGAAAAAAACCCCTAAACCTGCTTTCTATAATAGCTTTGTGTAACAGGGGATAAACGCAGTGTCTTCGGTCACTGGCGATGAAAGGACACGTTGGCCACCTGCGCTGGCACAGCGGCCCCTGGGCTCTGCTGGGCAATGGCCTGGCAGCTGCAGCTGCTTCTGCAAAGGCCGGTGGGACAGAGCCCGGCAGGGACGAACACAGGCAGGAGAGGCCAGAAGCAGGGAAGGACGCAGGACATGGCACTGCCAGCAGAGCCCGCTGGATGGCAGTGACAGGTCTGGGATGGAGCAGGTCCCTGCACAGCTACCCTGGATCAGCTCCTTGGAAAGCACAGTGAAACCTCTTCTGGGGCCTGTACCGTGAGCACGCAGGTATGTAGCCCTCCTAAAATTTGCTGGGAGTTCTTTAGGCAGAATCGCCCCACAAATAAGGAGCTGCATGGCTGCATGACGGGTGCTACTGTGTCTGCAAGGGCTGTGCTTTCTGTTGTGGAATGGCCCTCGAGCACCTCATTGCGGTCCAGGCTGGACGCATTGTCTCAAGTTAAAATCGAACAGGTCCTCATCGCCGAGAGGAAGAAGGGATCTTCTCTGCCACATCCCAAACACCGTGACCATCCTCAGTCTGACAGAGCTGACGTGCCCTGAGCCTGCACCACCTCCTGATGCCACTCTGGGGCTGGGGGACAAGGCAGCCCGATGGAAAGCTCAGTAAACATGATGGAGAAGGCAACACATAGATATGTGCAGATAGGAGTAGAGATGCAAGCAAGGAGAGCAGGACTGCTGCTACTTTTCTTGTTAGGAATTTTCTTTCGTTTGTTTGTTTTTGAGAAACACATGTGGGCTTCATCTAGTCACATTCGTAGTATGATTAAAAATAAAGATTTTGGGATGGACACCCAAGTGGAGTTTGTGCAGTTCAACACCCTGTTCCAAGTAGGTGGGACCAGGCTGCTCAGACATTCTTCTGGCTGAGTATTGAAAAATTGCAGAGTGTGGAGATTCCCTGCATCTCTGAGGCCTTCTCCAAGATTTGTTTACCCACATGATGAAAAAGCTTTTTGCTCATTCTAATGCTCCAGGTTGTGCCTGTGCCTCTTGTTCTGCTACCATACCACTTCAGGCGACTTGCACTTGCTGATCAGCCACACCCTATCTTTAGATCATTCTAGACAGTGGTAACATTCCCTTCACCTTCCAAAGAACCCACTCCCAGTATTCCACCTAGAGTTTTGCTATCAAAAATTACTGTATTTTGTTTCAAAATTGTATTTTTCTAACAAAAGACATTTTGCAAAACACTGGGCAGGTGCCTATACAAACCCAGCAGAGACGAGTGTCCTTTTTCTCTTACTTCCCAAATATCAGTTCCCGTGGCTCCCCCAACGGCTCGCTGCACCCGATGCAGGGAGTGCACGAAGGTTGCAGGGCTGGCGGCTGAGAGCCACATTGGCAGCGAGAGTAGGAGCAGCAGAGGCAGGCTTTAATGACTTCAGGGTGAGGGCTATGACTCACTAATGGGCTTACCGCAAATACGGTAGAGCTGACCTGACCGCATCTCTATCCCACCCTCTTTTTGGAGGTTCCCTCCCCAGCTGCAGGCATGGCTAAATGTCTCAAACACTCTCGAGCTGCCATAAAGTGTAACCCGGTATGCTCTTTCAAGCTGCAGGACTGCAACTTGTAATTCCTTAACTGTTTCTCCCATTGACTACCTGGAACTTTACAGGCATGGGATGCTTGTGTCCAGATTCAGGGAGCTCTGGTATTCAGACAGATGAATCACACAGGTTATATTGTGCTCACCAAGGATTTGAGCTACAGGGAAAAGGAGAGCTTATCTCTGCACTCGAAGGCAATGAATCAACAAAAAGACACCATTAAAGAGCTTAAGCTGAGGGAGGAGAGCAACATGAGTTCAAAGTCACATGAACTCACTGGCCACATTTGAGCTAAGCAACCTGGGAGGTGGCAACTTCTGCACGACTTTGAATTATCCTTGGCAGCATAATGATCCTTAAAAAAAACAGAGAACAAGAAGAAAGTATCATTCTAAAAGCTATCAGTGATTCAAGTATTCAAATCTGTACATGCAAGTAGAGCAGATCTGCAGAAATATCAGTCTAACTTATAAACTATTCCTGATTTATTCAAAGCACCCATTGAAATGTAAAGGTTTTACTGTCTCTAACCTGTGCTTAAATATTTCCACAGCCAGTTTGCAAAATAAATATTCTCCAAATCAGGAAACAGACACAAAGTTCTCCCTTGACTCTGATGATTTTCTATAATTTATATGATGACATCATGATTCCAGGCACTAACCCTTGCTCTTGCTATCACATGCTGGATGAATGCTACACAGTCTCGCCACCCCTTCCTGATCCCTTTGATCTGGGCAGACACACCAGCTGCAGCAGCTGTTGACATATGTCTGGAGGAAGAAAGTTCTGTTCCATGAAAGATTTAAAGATTTTCCTGGTTGATTCATTTGAAGCTGGAACTAACCTTCTGAATTTATTTTATGAAGAGAAAACTTGTCTGAAGCCTATGATGATTTCATTTTGACAAAATGGGAGTGTTTGTATTTTGTGTTGTAATGCAGAATTGAAAAGATGTTTGAATATTAAAGAACATCAAAGTGAAAGCAGTTTAGTATACAAACTAGAAACATGTGCTGAAACGGGACTTTTTCTTCCATCTCATAAGCTGAAACATCAGCAAATTCAATTTCACTTCTCAGAGCATGTCAAATTCCTCAGATTTCCATATCCTAGCAGACTTTTCCACCACTGCTTGTTTCACCACTTCCAATTCTTCTACCTACATCAGTTTCAAAGCTGCTTTGCATTGATACTGGAGTTACAAGAGTCCTGTCACAGTATTTTTGCATGTGGGGCTACATTTTTGGGGGTTGTTTTGAGTACAGCTGCGCAAGTTTGCTTGAAAAGGCAACGTAGCACAGATCTGCTCGGGACACCAGCCAGCTCTGCCTGGCATGCAGTGGAACACAAATGGAGGTTTTTCTAGCTCTAATAATCACAGCCAGACCTGGTGCTGCTTAATTTAACAGCATAGCTCACAGGCCAAGATTTTCTGTTTGCAGAATCACATGGGAATTGTAAAAGGCTCAGAATGTCTGAAAATCAGACAGCTTATCCAGATGGCTGAACAGTGTGCTTGGGGACACAACTTCAGGCAGACAGTCTCAAAAGTCTTGGCTGTACCAGCTGTAGGAAGGAAGGTGATATCCCATTTTTCTTTTATACTGTGTAGAGATGTAGGTATTCAAAGAATTGAGTCATATTGCATAGTTGAGAAATCTTGCCTCTAATCTGGAGCACTCTGTATTGTCCCCCTTTCACCTGGCATTCCTAAGTTAGTTATGCAAAAGTTAGCGCTTACTATGACTGGAAGAGAAATCACAGTTATCCTCATTACTGTAATTTGTTTTGAAATGGAAAAACCATTTTTGCTGCTGTACACTTCCACATCAGAAAATAGACAAGATATCGTGGAGAAATGCCCACATGGGAGAGCTGGTACTAAGACAGGCCAGGACAGAGCAGACTCCGAGGGAGAGACAGGGAAGCAGATGCTGACATAAGCAGCAAGAGTAACCTCCTCTGCCGTTCAGAAATCACCCTTTCAGCTCGTTCACCATCTTTCCACAGGCCCCATTTGAACTATACACCTCAGCCTCCTAGATGTGCAATCATGTGGTCACAGACGCAGGCCACTTTTCCTGTGATTGCCTGTCATGTTGCTGATTTCACATTCAGTCCTGTAACTCAGCCTGGATACAATGGACACACATCCATCTGCCCAAGGGGACATGCAACAATGTCTGGTCATAGATGGGCCAGTCCTCTTCTGGAGAATATCTGAGATGCTGCAGCAGAAGGCATGGCACATACCCTTCCAACACCTGCAGTGTTTGTGTGGCCTGTCATAGCTCAAATGCTGACTGCTGCATCTTGAGTCTCAATTGATCCTCATTTCCTTCAGGCAGGGAATGTTGATGTCCTTAGACCAAAAGGCACAGAAAAGCTTCTGTTTAGTTACCACTCACATTCTCGGTCTAGCAAAACCTGTCCCTGGTTCAAGTTACTCACTAGCCTTGCTGGCATCCTTGAAAACGCTCATGGTCAAACAGCAGGGAGCCTCTGTCCTGGCCCTTGTAGCTGGTACAGTCAGACATGTCCTGGGTGCACAGTCCCCCCTGCATGCAGTCCTCTCCTGCCCTCAGGTGAGCAACAAATTCCCTGGAGACTGCTTGCAGTGGCACTCTGTACCCTTTGGTGTGGTGAGAATGGGTGCTCTGTGGTCACTGCAAGTTGCCCTTGCTATAGCTTTCTTCTTCCTGGCCAAGCACATTTTTCCTTAAACAATATCTAGCTTTCCACTTTATCAGTACTCATCTACCCCTCACCAGACATCAAATGCCTGTCCAAGCACTAAAACAACATGACCTTGCAGAATTTCATTTACCTGTTAGTAAGCAGGTTGAAATTTCTGGTTACTGCTATGCAATGGCCAAGGAGCTTTAATGTTTCACTTGTGGCTAACAAAAGGTGGCAGCAGGCTTACCTCTTGCCCCTCTGCCACATGAAATTGCTGCAGCTCTTTGAACTTGATGGGCACTATTGCCAATTAATCAGAGCAAGCACAACTGTGAGCACAGCAGGCACCTGCAGGGAGAATGCAGCTGCAGAGGGGAAGGGGAGTGGGGTGGTGCTGATGTAAAGGTACTGTATCTCCTGGGTGAGGAGATGAGGGTGCCAGGACCCTCATATCTTCAAGCAACACGTTTAAGAGGGTTTCCTTGATAAAGGACAGGTGTCATAATAGCAGAGCATCCCACGAACCCTGCTGCAAATGAATGCCTCTCAAGTCCCCAGTCAGACCCAGAGCTGCTCAGGGCACAGACCTAATTTTCAGCAGAATATTATAATTTCATTTTCCCTGGAGAGAAGAGATAGCTTTTCACTGTCACAGAGGCTGAACCTTGAAATACCTTCCTTAAAAACAGAAGTTGGAATTCAGTTGTGTCCTAAATAGAAACTGTATCAAACTGTAAATATCACCATCATCCATCATGATAAAAAAGAGACAGTTGTATAGCAGGAATCATATCACAGGATATGTAGATCAGCTGAGAAGCCTGAATACAGAAAAGTTCAGAGGTATAAAGAAACAAGATTGCACCATTTCCATGAAAGGTCAAATGCAATGTCCAAACTAGATCATTTCAGTGTACGAATTAAAGAGAAATTTTAAGAAACACTTTTTTTTTCCCCATACAATGTACATGCAGTGAAAACACATATTTTTCAGTGGTAAAGCAGTTTAAATAAACCTATCCAACAAATCTGATAAAATAATTTTGCTTCAAATAATACCAAGAGGAAAAAAACAGTTGAGACAGCGTGAGAAGGTGTGCCACTCCCCTCAGACACATTCCAAGAGGAAACAAAACAGCCTGTGCACTCCAGGTGGTTCAACTTCCCCAGCACAACCTAATCGATAATCTCACACACAAACCTTGCCAATAGCCCTGCTCACAGGCAAACACAAACACTGATTTCCCACAGGGAAGGTGTCACTCTGAGTGCATGGGAACAGCCACTGTGGACCTGTTGCTCCACGCACATCTGGGGCTCCGAGCAGTGAACTCTGAACCCACACATAAGGACGTGGTGTTTGTCCTGGCTGCAAACATTTCAGTCCAAACCCAAGTTTCGCCATCGTTCCTGCCATCCAAATTAGTCTGCTAGGAAAGACTTCCAGAGCTGTGGGAAGGGAAGACCCACTTGCTGATACGCTTTTAGAACTGAACAATGTATTCACACTCCATTCACTCTCCTCTGAAGAAGGAACATGGACTGTGGGAGCTCTGGCAGTCATAATCCTGCCACATGCCAGCAGTGTCATACTGATGCAAAAATGTAAACACCACATTAATGTGTAATAAATAAGATGCAGAAAGTAATAATTCGCCTCAAATTGCCACTACTAGAGCTTCACCTGCAGAACCTGGGTCTGTTTGGGGCAAATATCTTCAGAAATGTTGTAGACCCAAGATGAATAAGGATGCCAAGAAGAATGATTAGCAGTCTAGAAACATTTTCAGAAAAATTGAACTAATGGAGCAGGTTACCTTGGGAAGCTGAGGGGGTTTCTAAGAATAGGTTGGAGAACATCTGTCGGAAATAGTTAAATTATATTTGATCTTATCTTGTAGGAGGGGAAGAGACTAGCTGGCCCTTCAACATCCCTTCCAGAGCTATTTTTATGTTTCCATGACAACTCTTTTGCAGACAGATTTTTCTTTGTATCAAGGCACTAGGATACTCTAAGGTGACTCATGAAAGCAGATTTTGGGAGCTGACACTTAACACCTACACGTGTATTGCTAATAACAATTTTCCCCTAGACTTATCCTCATATTAATTATTTGAGAACACTTTTTTAAAGTAACTCAGTTGTCATGCCATTTTTATCCTAGTCGCATTCTCCTATTGAAATTCAGCCAAAGATGGGATGACAACAGAGAGATTGCACCCAGTTTTGGTAGGATGGAGAGGGAACAATATTTCCTGCAGTCACTACTAAAGGAAGTTCTTCTAAGTGAGATTTTCCAGCTGGAATTTGCCAAGGTATCCCAGAGTTCACATCATTGCTCTTAAAAAAGCAATGCTAGAACAAGTGGCTGGTGAGAATCTGGGTTTGCATTGCCTGGCCGAGATAGGGCTGTGCAGCTGCAGCCTGGGGAAGGCCCTGAGGAGGAACTGAACACAGTGCAGAAGCAGTGCAGAAGATGCTGCCAGTTTGGACATACTAAAAAGGAAGCCAAAGAAGAAGCTGCAAACCACGAATCAGGACTGATAAAGAAATACTCAATAAGCAAAGATTCTTGGCCAGGGAATGTGCTCTGCTCTTACAGGAGGTTTCTGCAACACCACCAGGACAGAAGATGGAAACAGCTATCGAGTGACAGTGAGCTGTTCAGATACAATAGGTGATATGGGGAAAATTCACTTTGCCTTTTAGAGGCAAGCTTAAATTTTCCTCACTAAGTGGTATTCTACACCCTCCTTATATAACTGTAGGAAAATGTTAGCTAAACAGTCTCTGGTCTGCTACCCTGAGCAATCTCTTAACCAGCCTGGCAGGCGGCTTGGCAATTGCCTGGGATTCAAAAGCCCGGATGGAAAATTCTGAAACAGAAGCCCTTGCCACGTAGCACATTGGCATCCTGAGGAAAAGACTTTGGCCTGGAACCAGGTCCTTCTGAGTAAAAAAATCAACCCCTGGGACAAGCTAGTGTGGATACTTTTTAATTGTGATTTACACACTGCTCAAACAATTTTAGACAGTGACAAAAGCACAAGAGTAATAAGACAACCCAAGCACCTACTAAGACATAAAATCAACAATTATGAACTGATGTTACATGGTGTTAAAAAAACAACGACTTGCCTTTCCCTACCTCCAAACTGTTTTTCTTGAATTTTTTTGCCACACCTCACTTCAGCTTCACATGATATTCCCACAGGGCCAGCCCAGGCTGCATGCCCATGGGGCATCTGCTGATTCCCCAGCATATATCCAATGCCCCTTTACAGGCCTTCCTGTCTGGAGCTGCAGCCAGCCAGCCAGCCAGCTAGAGTGAAAGCTGGGCCACCTGGTCTAGGGAAGGTGTCTCACCCTGTGGCTGTTCTTACTGAGCAAGATAGCGGCAGAAGCACAGTGAGGAGCTGGGCCAGATTCACATTGCACTTGGGCTAGTGTGTAACTAGTGAATATATTGGTGTGCAGCTGTGGGGAGCAAGATCAAAGTGGGCTATCATGCTCAAAAGGGAATACAGAGTGGAGGCAGCTTTAGGTCAAAGTCATAGGAAAGGCGCTGTGATGCTTAGTTGCATTTATAGTTACTCTATACGTTATATCATACATTGTGTTCTTCCTGCCTCTGCAGTCAGGATTCTGCTTCTGCCAGCAATCCATAACTGGAAGTTCCTGAGGAAATGGCCTTTAGCTCTTCTCCTGTCCCTGGTGTGGCTTGTGGAGACCTCTCCATTGCTCTGGGAGAATGCAAGACATGGGCTGGGACAGCTGGCACTGCTGCATTCAGACAACTTGTTTAACTGCTGAAAAACTCCCCTAGCATCCAAGGAAGGTACAGAGGTGAAAATGTAATCANACAGGCTTATCTCTTTTCACTGATTATAGAGAGAGACCAGACAAATAGCTTAGGTGAGATGACATGACTTTTAGATGGCTAAAATTAAATGTGTGGTATCCCACTCTGTAATCACAGAGGTCCATAGGTTTCCTGGCCCAATTCTTTTTTTTTTTTTTTTTTTTTTTTTTTTTTTTTTAGAGGAGGGTTTTNAGGAAAGGCGCTGTGATGCTTAGTTGCATTTATAGTTACTCTATACGTTATATCATACATTGTGTTCTTCCTGCCTCTGCAGTCAGGATTCTGCTTCTGCCAGCAATCCATAACTGGAAGTTCCTGAGGAAATGGCCTTTAGCTCTTCTCCTGTCCCTGGTGTGGCTTGTGGAGACCTCTCCATTGCTCTGGGAGAATGCAAGACATGGGCTGGGACAGCTGGCACTGCTGCATTCAGACAACTTGTTTAACTGCTGAAAAACTCCCCTAGCATCCAAGGAAGGTACAGAGGTGAAAATGTAATCAGTTAAAAGGAACAGTGGAGTCCTTCACAGCAACTCGAGATGAAGATACATCATTTTATTTTTGGTATCATTCAATCTTTTCCCCACACAGGACAACATTCAGGTAGCCAAAAGGGTTCCTTGACTGTGCTTCTCAGCATTACCAAGAGTGGGTGATTTCAGCTGTAGTTCTAGCTACTTCAGATTAAGTATCTCTGGTCTAAGGGATTTGTTTTTATTCCTTCTGTAGTCAAGAGATAGAGCAAGGCAGCTGCAAAGAGGTGATTCACCCCACCCTAAAATAGATGGAATGAGTCATGACCAG
>VXBU01012601.1:215482-242960 GCA_013400315.1 Bombycilla garrulus | reverse complement strand
TTTTTTTTTTTTTTCTTTTTTTTGAGAGAGAGGCTTTTCCATCTTTCATTGCTGATAAAATGGTATTAAATGTTCTTGTGTATTTAGAGAAATGTAGCCCAAAAAAAGCTCTCAGCACAATAGCTGAAATTCCAGAGGAGGATAAATAGAGCTCTAGGCAGCAGGGCATGAAGAAAATCCCATCTAAGTTATGTGTGCTCCATAGTGACTTAACAGAATGGGAAGTGTGTATTGTTAGTAAAATGCATTTGTGGTCCCCCAGCACCACTTGCTCTTGCAGTTAAACAAACACACCATGGGACACTTTCTACAGACACTGAACGAGGAACCAACTGAATACTGCTAGAAAATGACAAGATGCCTAAACCCAGGCCTACTAGTGCATGCATTTTGTGTAAAATCTGCAGTCTCTACTCTGTGTACACGTTAAGGAATCTCTTTCCTCCTGACAGAGAAGAGGTGCAAGGTTTGCCACAACAGAGTAGAAATATGGCCATGTACCTTCTCAAAGTTTCAGCATATTTGATGGAATAAGAAATAATGGCCTGTGGCCTTTAGCAGCAAAGCTAAAAACAAGCTGCTGCTAAAAACAAGTGAAGTCAGTTTTGCTGGATAACGTATTGAGCAGAATGATTATGAGGGTGAAATCCTCGCCCAGAAAAGACTGGGGCAGTGGGATGGAGATGGAGAGCAGAGCTTCTGGCAGAGAGAAGAGTGATGTCTTTGCACTGCCAAGCACATTTCCTGCAGTGTCAGTATTTGCTTTGATTGCATTTTTCACATGATACCTCTGCCAAGGTGGCAGAGCTGCAGAAGAATAAAGCCTATGGGCAGTTTCTTTGGAACTTTTGATTGAAACACCCCAGCATAAACAAAAGGCCTGTGACGGATGCTGCAAGGGACACTGTGTGGGTATAGACTAAGACCTCAAGAGACAAGGGTGAGCTGCTGCTTGGGAGTGTCTGGAACACAAATCAAAGCAATTATATTTCAGCACAGCTGTATTGAAACTGGGGAGACCATTTAGCTGAAATCTCTAACAGCTGCTCGGGACCAACCAATTCTAGAACACTTGAGGCAATTTACAGTGTTACCTCATTGTGACGAGGGACATCTCCATCACTCCCAAGTTAAAGAAGAGTTAAATAACAGCATCCCAGGATCCCAGGGCTACCTGACTTGTAGACTCAGACCACCTGGTAGATAGTTACATAAGGGATCAATCCACTGGCCCGTTGCAGTAGTAAGGAGTTAAAATCCTTGCTTCCCTTTTCTTTAGACAAATAGGTCTTTCTGTGGTTGCCTGGAAGGAAAAGCAGGCTGTGGTATGTGGACATCTGGGAGAGATTCAGGCCACCCTTTGTGGTGTGGGGGAGACCAGTGTGTTGAGGCTGCTGTGGGCCACCTCCTGCCCTAGGCTTCTTGACGGTTTGGTGGTGGCCTTACAGCTCCTGCTTCTTTTGCAGCTGCACTAAAATGTCCCAATGTCCCCCAGCAGCCCACATCTGAAGGAGATGGGCTTGTCCACACCAGGTTGTTCTATATGTACCTTCCTGTCCCTGGAATATGTGGCTTACCAAGAAAATAAGTCTCTGAAAAACCTCACAGAACAGGAATATAGGACCTATCAAAAGAACAGCAGAACAATGAAATGAGTGAGTTAATAGCTCTTGGAACTCCCTTTTGAGCAGTGCTGGGTGTGCCTTCCTATTTACCTTTGACAGTGTTTTTCTCACACCATGAGAACAAGTGGCACAGACTTGGCTTTTCTGCATGGAGGCGTGGAGGGGTCTGGCAGAGCTGCTCAGAGAAGACTGTGCTTTCTGCTGAGATGCCCCCATCTGAACAGTCTCCTTGAATGTCTCCTACTGAGAGTCCAGAGGCACAGCAGCAGAAAAACACTCTGTGCTAACACTTCCATGCAGAGTTGTTTTGGAAACAGTCAAACATGCCAAGTGTAAAAAAAAAAAAAGGCATTTTACCTAAAGGAAATGACTTCTGCCAGACAATGAGCTATCAGATCCCTTCCAGATGGAATTTGTGTTTTGAATCAACACTGTGCCCCAAGGAACCATGTTACAGAGCAGGAGGCACTGACCTTGGAGGAAGCGGAAAGGTTTGCATGACTCCTTGGTGCCTGCTGCAGATCAGAGCTGACACTCCTTTTAATGGAGATGCAAAGTTCAAGGCAATGCAATGATAGGTTTGAAAATAGACATGGAACAAAGGGCTCAGTGATTCTGGAGGTTGTTTAGTTTCTCTCAAATTGAAACAGGGGCACTAAAATAGGTTATGAGTATGGGAAGGAGTCCCAGCTGCAGGAAGAACATATAATGGGGCAGTAAATGTGATTCCAAAGGCAGCGAAATCCAGTAATATCAGAGTGATGCTGATACCAGCTTTGTGCACCCTGCTGTGGCATTATGGCCTGACACAGCTGTTTTCTGCATTGCCTCACTGCGCGGCCGCTCCCTCGGAGCTGGAGTCATGCCTGGCCATGGCGCTCCACAGGCTGGCAGCGCTTGCTCCTCTTCCCTATGGAGGGCTGAGCAGGGCAGGGCTGCCTGCATATTATGGAGCCTCAAAGTGGGTTTATGCCCTGTTTTCATGAGAGATATAGGAAAAAAGCCATCTTACGTGGTAGGCTGTGCTGTGGAGTGATAGACATAGGGATATTTCGTCATTTCCTAGGTAAATCATATGACAGGGGAAGCAGAAGGCTTGTGACTGTCCAAAAGACACAGATGCAAAGCCAGCCCTGACCCTCACTGCCTCTTTGTCCAGAGACTGGTGGTATCATGCTATGAGGTGAATCAAAGTGCTGGTTTCCCCTGTTTTTATGAAAGATGCAAGTGGTATTGCCCATGGCTGTTACATGATCCGTTTCCTCTTTAGAATGTTCTTCCAAAAACAACATTCCTTTGGTATTATCTTCTCTTTTCTCTCCTTTCCCCCTCTTCCTAATCCCTTCTCCACAGACTGGTCATTTGTCACTGTCTTCTCAGACTAAATTCCCCATCAAACCCTCCACCAGAGGTGGAGAAAAGAGGCTGCAAACATCCTGCATACCAGTCCTCAAAGCTTCACAATGCCTCGCACAGACAAGCCGTGCCATCTTCTCCAAAACTTTCCATAGTCTCTCCTGCCTCAAAACAGATTATCTCGGGGGATGAGGTGGGCAGTAGAGTGACTTACATGTGCCAAGAAAGCTTAGTGTGGGGTGTTTGAGGAGCAGCAAAGGATCTTGTTCTGCTGTCCTCCAGCCATCACTTTAATGAGACTTGCCACTCAGTGAGAAGCTGGTAGATTTTTAATTAAAACATCCACCTCACAACTTCTATTTGGTTCCAGTTTTACAGCACTGGAATTACCAGCAGAATGCTGTAAATAAGCTCATGTAATTTTAAAGGATGTCAGGCACTAATTTCGGCTATCTTAACTCAAGCACTTTACTACAGGTTTTTATATAGACGTTTTCAAACAGCTGAAGGCGGAGGACCAGGTCAGAGCTCAGAGTAGGGTGACTTGTCAAGGGAAAGAGAGCCAGGGTGAAGAGAAAACCAGATTGTATACAGTCTAGCACTGCTGTGGTTTTAGTCTCTTAGGATTAAATAACTTCACTGAGAGCAGCCAGAAAACAGCTCCAAAAACAAACCCCACTGCAGCTGCAAGCAGCGTAGGCACAGCCTGAGGAACAAGGCGGTGCCACTACGCCCAGGTAGTCACATACCTGAAACCAGTTGCCATTGCTCACGGCTAATGTCTAGACTGTGCTTTCACTCATCTCCCTCTGAACAACCCCCACCAGCGGCTAAGAAATGTCCTCAGGCGGGTGTGGAGGAAAAAAGCCAAAGGCTCTTGCTTAAACCAGTCCTGTGCTTACATTTGCTTCAGAGCCGTTACCCCAAACGCGGCGCACAAACCAGAGAACAAAGTTTTAGACCCTCAGGACTGGATCTCGTTTTCTGGGAAGTCAGTGACTAATCCCCGAGGAATGGTTGCGGGTGGGAGACGGCTGCTGCACTGCGCCGCTGCTTCACAGCTCAGCTCGCCCCCGCTGGTGGGCTGAGCACGGCTCCGGGGAGCTCCACAATAAGCACACCTCCTGTTGCCCAGTAACTGCGGAAACATCGCTGTTTCTCACGCTGATCCTCCCCATCCACCCCTGCCAGCCCAAGCACTTCACCTCTGGCTGAACTGATTATCACAGAGATGCTGGATGAAGAGTGATCAGACACACAACAGGGAAAGGGGTGGACTGAATTTTCCTGTTGATGAAATTCAAAATTTCTTCTCCAGGTCAACCCTAGTTATCCCTGTACTGGGGGAGAAGTGGCCATCAGGAGCTGCACACTTTCACTTATGGGGAGAGCTGGAAAGAGAAAAATAGGAAGACAAAACTTGCTTCATATTTGCTTTCATACCCTTCAAATCTATAGACATGAATTCATCTAAAGCAGGGGGTTTAAAGCTCACGTTTCACCTCTTGGGGCAGAGTCAGACTAAAAAATGCACTCCCTTTGGCCTTCCTTCTGAGTCAATGTCAGAAATAACAGTCTGTGTGTTGGAAAGCCCCTTGTGCTCCAGCAGTGACAGAAAAAGCTGGGAAATCAACTCATTCCTGGAAATCCCCTGCAACTCCAGCAGCTCCAGAGTGAAGGGAGAAGCTAGAAATGATCAGTGTTGCACTCCAGGAAAGCCCAACCAACCTGGAGGGCCAGATGAGTTCTGCACAGAGCACCACAGTCACGGGAGTATGCTGCAAAACAGCAGCACTGGGAGCTGTGGGGTGGTGAAGGACAGTGGGAGAGGGTGGTAGAAAGGAGCCTGGGCTTTTCTAGTATGGAATAATCCAGGATGATGATGATGGCTGAGGGGATTTTCCTTTCCTCCCCCAGCCTCCTCTGCAGGACAGAAGTTACCAGGGGTCATCTGAGACTGAGAGGGACCAGCATCTGCTTCCTCTGCATTTTCATTTTGTTTATATATGTGTATTACTGTCTGGAAGAAATGTCTTCTGCATTCCAGACAGGGATAATGAAATCCATTCAGGACAGGCAGAATGGGGATGATGGGTAAGGCGTCCCAGACAGCCCAAGTCAAGGCCTTGGCTGTGCACAGGCAGCAGCCTAGCGTTTCCACATCACTGCCATACACCCTCACACACAGGACTCAGCTTCCTTCAGCCTCCTCCCTCTTCCTCCCCCTGATCTCTTCACTTCTCCTCCATCCGGTTCCCAAGGGAACCAAAGTGCACTTAGGAAGATGCAACTCATCTGCCTGGGACTTGCTCAGAATATTCAAAACCCCTTTCGGATCAGGATTTTTCACATCAAATTGGTTTGATAAACGTTTTGACCTCTGCATACCACTGATAAACTCTGAGGGCTGCTCCCCTCCTCCCTCAACCCTTACTGTAAATATCTTGCAGATGCTGTGCTCATTTTTGTTCTTTTACAGCCAGCTGGCAACTTTGTTGGCATGCCAAAGAATTTCAGACCTCGGAGCAAAGCAACCTTCAGCTCTGAATCTTTTCTCACCAGTATGTGATTCAGTTGATATTTTTAAGACTTCTATTTAATTTTGCCATTAGACCATTGGACAAAAAGTATAGTCTAGAAAATGCTGTCCATTAGAATGAGAATATTGAACATATGCAGCTGAGAAACATTATGGAAAAGGCCAAGTAAATTTCACAGAAGGTTAATGCCTTCAGACAAAATATTTAAACCAGCCTATAACTTTTATAATATGGATAGAATTTTCTATTAAATTCCTTAGGTGAGGCTAAAAGTTCACCTGGAAGGATCTCCTTCAGTATTGAATTTTCATTTGCTGGGTACATCTCAGACATTTCCAACTCTGTTTCCATAAAACAGCATTATTTTTATCCTTATGACGTGCTAAAGATTGTCCATAGAAGAAGCAATGCAGCTGACAGGATCTGCTAGGTAGTAAGTACCACTGTAGCCATCAGCATGCACAAACTGCATTAAGACCATGAGGCTGACATCTGAGGAATGTGCACAAAATCACAGGAAAAATGTGCTGGACACAGTTGATTTGGAGCCCCTGTGGTGCTGTGTGCTGTGCAAGGAAAAAAGCCAGAGAGAGAGGAATTCAACTCTGTCTCTGTCAGTGGTAAGAAGAGCAGATGAAGCACAGGGGAGGGCGGTTTGAGGCTGGTTCAGTATAACCTGTCTTTAATGGAGCTCATCAGTTTGGACTCTGGGCCACACAAACCCAGTCACACAGCTGCCAGGCAGCCTCAGGCACAGGCAGGGCAAGGCTGTCCTCCTCACCATGCACCACACAGGCAGATGCCCGGAGGAATAGGCTTGTCTGAAGGAAGCCTAGTTAAGCCTGTGATTTTCAAGTGTTCCCAGCACTCGCTCCTCTCCTGTCGCCACCCCCACATTATTCACATGCAGCAGCTGGGGGAGCTCTGAAGCAAATTGCAAATGGCCACTGCCTTTTCTTCCTTCTCCACACAGATTGTTAGTGTAGTGACCTGCTCCAGCAAATAATATCACATGTGGCACCATAAACATGAGTAAGAGGGAGGTGTGAGGGTGACGTAAACAGAAGCGTGGGTACAAACTGGTTAGGCAGGTGTAGCTGTTGGGTAAAACATCTACAGAGTTTGGCTCTGAAATGTAGGGGTTAATCTGTGAGTGAGGGAAAAGTGTAATAATGTGAAGATCAGCTGAATGTGGTGTGGTGGACAAAGACAGGAACAGGAGTGGAAAATCTGGGAAGTCTGAGAAGCACCAGGAGAGGATGGAGCAGTGAAACTGGGGGAGAACAGCATTTTGAGGAGAGAGTTAGGCTGCTGAGTGGCATGGAGGAACAGAAGCCAGATTGATGACATGTCAGACAGTTATGGAAAAGGCAAATCTAAAATGAAGTTACCGATCCTGTTTCTGGTGCAGAAGTGATTGATTTGAGTATCACTGTTACTTTTATGTAACAGCCTACCAAATGAAAAGCTGTTTGCTGTCACAGCATGATTCAGGCATTTTCAAGAACCATTGCTGGAGGACACAGCTGCATACATCAAGCAGTTGTGTCTAACTCACTTGAGTGAATGCACTGATAAAGAAGAGACTGTTTTAAAATCTTTATGGAAGCACAAGCAAAAGTTCCAGTTCCCTGCACACACAGTATTTCCACTTTCCCCTTTCTCCTCCAAATGCCGTCTTTTCCTCTGACTTGTGAGAGGTGGTGGTAGATAGAGAGGCACTCACAGCCTGTCAGGAGACCAAGGAAGCCTGCCTGGTCAGCTGCCTTCTGACTCCTGGCAAGTGAGAAGGTTACAGGAGTGGATTCACAGACTGTGTGTGCAGAGTCAGACAGCGACACAGCTGAATTACTTGCTTCCCCTCGCTCAGTACCATCTCTGAACCACATCTCAATTCATCAGCTCCTGACAACTGAAACGCTGTCTCTGAGTGTTTCTGGGACGAATCCCTGCCTTGCTGCGGTGTCAGCGCGCAGCCACCCTGCCAGTCCCCACTAGCATCAGCCCTAACCCTTTGCAGTCCTTTGGAATTGTCCCATCCCAGTCTAATCAGCTCAATCAGACTTTCCCCTTCCTGTCACAACTAGTGTCAAATTGAATCAAGGCCTGAGAACCTGAAATTCCCAGTCTGTCATTACACCTTTATTTATTATCCCATCCAGACGTCAGTCTGGATGCCTTCTCCCTAGCTTATTCACACATCTTCTGACGTAGTCTTTTCCTGTTTTTTCCTTCCAGACCCAGTGCTAACTGCGTTATGAAGTCAACCAGCTTGAACCCAAGTTCTTAGCAGTGACCTCTTCACCTGTGACGTAGGGAAGTCCTGCAGCTCAAAGCAAGCTGGGGCAGAGGTGCACAGTGGGCTGACCTGCCTTATGGATGTAAGACTTCCAGCAGCAAACCAAAACCACTAAACAAAATATAAGCGTCCTGCCTAAATACACAGCATGGTATGAACACAGTGGAGCTGAGAAGGATTTTCCCATGTATGCTATGCTGCCCGAAGAAGGAAGAGTTCTCCTTTCAGTGGCCTTTCTACTGGAGGGACAGGCAAGATGGCAATCAGGACCACTACAGGATTTGAATATCACAGTCTGATCAAATTGTGTCACTTTTTCATGGGTATGAAAGTGCCAGTGTACCAACAGGGCTGTAACTGAAAGGACAGAAGGAGTGTGGATCACCTGGGGTTGTTGAGGCAGGGGATGCCAGGCACATGTATCCCAGCATCTGCAGTACAGAGCAGGCCAGAGGAGTTACAGGTAGGGGACAGGCAGGTGAAGAGGTAAAGGATATTTTCTATTTTGTTTACTTATTGTTACCTTGTTTCCAGCCTTGTGATGCAAAGCCAAATCCTGTTTCTTCCTGAGTAAACTGTTCCTCTGTCTTTATCTTTACATTCCTCTGCAGCTGGAAGGAGTCCAAGTGGGACTCGGTGGCTTTTCTCTTCTTATTTTTTTAGTATTTTTTTTTAGTTTTTGCTTCTGATAACTAATGTAAATAAAGTGCTGTGTACCCTCCCCATCTTGGGTGTTTGCACTGTGACATCTGTTTAGCTTCATAAAATACAAAGACTCACTCTTGTCTCCTTCAAGCTGAATGAAATGGAAAGCAGACAACATGGAAAAGAAGTTAAAGAAAAGCAAGGCATTTTATACTCAGACATACTCTGTCAGAGGCCTTATACATTGGGAGCTGGTTCTTATCAGTCTGTGGGCACACAACCAGGCAGTCTGCAAAGTTGCTAGGACACAGGCACACAACTGCAGCACCTGCAAAAGCTGTTTTGTGATTACATGATTATGTAATACAATGTGATGTAATGTGAAACTACACCTGAAGGGCTGAAAACCTGACTAGTAAATGTGAGGTTCAGTTTGGCACAGATCTACAATGCATGTGTAAAAAAGCCAACAACCTTTCACATGCATGTGTAAATCAGACTCTCAGGCCATGTATTTGAGGCTGTAATACAGGTTTTAATGTACATTGCTTTCAGCTTTAGACACTCTGCTCCACTTTGTTGGACCCCTAGTGGAGCAGTTATTTTATTCCCAAGAGAAGCAGCTTTGTATGGAGCAAAAGGGAGATGAATCACTTCAGCAAGTAAGGGTTTACGTCTCTCTCTGTTTACCCTGTCTCCTACCCCTCTAGGTCCTCAGAACCCACTGATGGCTTTAACTCATACTGGCCACCAAGGATCCCCAGGCTGAGATATTTGTGTCCTGCTGATGCAGCTACCATCCAGATGTGCCCATTTCTTCCCAGCAAGGTGAAGTGTAACATAAATCCTGTGAAAGTTATTCTCACTTAGACAACAATCTTCATAAAGAAATCTATCTTTCTTCTAAATCCTTATAACTTACAAGAGGAAAAAGGAAGCATAAGTCAAACCTAAGTTTAAATGACCTGGACATGGGCCTCACCAGCAAATCTAAAATGGTTCTGTGGTCACAAGAACAATTTTCACTTCATGTTTCTGGACTTTGTAACCCACCACCAAAAGCACTCGACATTGGGAAAATAAGATCTCTTAATGGAAATATTATAGAGTTGTAATTTGCTTAGGCAGCAGTTTCTGTAAAAAGATTTCTTACTATTCTGAGGAAATGAAAAACGTGTGTTTTGGGTTCATATAAAAAGCATGGCCATTAGCAGAGAGAGGCCAGTAAACAGCAAGTGTGTTTCAGCAAAAGCCTTAGTGTAGTGCTATTTTAAGGACAGCTGGATGCAAGTATAGACTGCTGTGCTGAAAGACTTTAGCAGACTTGTATGGACAAGATATTAACTTGAAATGTAATGGATGGCATTATCGATATTAAATGTACTGAAACTGGTTTAGGATGGACTTCACACTGGGCTTGAGTTTCGTTGCCATTTACACCAGCATAATTTCATCAAATTTTTGTCTTTGCCCATGCTTCATTGTCATGATACCATTAGACCAGCAAGCTCTGCAGAGGGACATTATCTTCACCTCAGCCTGCTTTCCAGATGCTCTTCCAGGCTAAAGGAACATTTTACACAAAATGGTAGATGGCTTGTTTTTCTCAAGGTACCCTCTGGCTTACAATCTGGAGGATCAGTATATGGTGCCAATGTGCAGGGAAAGTTACATGTTTATTTACAGGATTTACTTAGTACATATTGAAGTGTGAAGCCTCAGTGGATCTCTCTGAGTGAATTATACTGATTGCATTGCTGGCAATCAATGGCAAACAGTGGTAAAGCAGAACCATAGAATTGTACATATTGAATTACACTTCCAAATACTTTTAAGTGTGTCAGATGAATTACTAAATACAAAATCACAATTTTTCTGCTATTGAATCAAATTAGTTATCTGTCAAAGAAATAATTTTGAGTAGGTCTTGGCCACCATTAAACAGTTCTATGGAGGAAGAAATATGTAAACAGGTTAAGTGACTTCAGGTGTAAGCCTTTCTAAAATAGCTGAATGTTCAAACTAATTCGAGCACTCACATTAAAAAAAATCAGATCTTAATTTTATCTCGTATCCAACACCCCAAAAAGGACTTACCCAATGCCATCATTTTGTAATGACAAATTGGTGTCAGATTTCTAAAAAATCTAGCTCTGATGCTCAGTCTGAATCCCTTTGCATTTTCAATATATCCAGGTTAAGCATTAGGTCTGGTCTTTTTGTTTTTAGAGAGAGCGGCCCAGCTGAAATGCTTCAACAATAATTGAAAAATGCCCAAGTTCAGAGTGTTGATGAGGATCCAGTTTTCTAATTGTGACTCCTCTCTAATTTAAACCCCCTATTTGATAAATTTACTCAGAATAAAGAAGACTGGAGGCTGAATGGGGTTGTGGTCATTCCTGGAAAGCAAGCTGGTTTATTGTTTTCTTTTACTGGAAAGAATATATATTTGTCATGCTAGAAATTTAGACTGACTTTTATCATTCTTAAACACTATCATGTCGAGGAAATGGGAGGAGCCAAGAATTGCACTGGATGTCTAATAAAGGAGATATGACAACTGAAAATCAGCCTAAACAGGGATGGTCTAACTACAATATTCCTAGTTAATAGTAAGCACATTCACATCAGGCAGCTAATGGTTTTCAATAGCAGCTCACTTGCACACCCACACAGCCCTGAGCAGTGTGCAGGCACCCTTTCTGGCATGTCTGCAGTCCTGCCAGGGCTGCACTCACAATGGGTTTCTCCCCTACAAATGCATTGTGCCTGGCTGAAGCAATGCAGGACCAGCTGACCTGCTGTGTGAACTTTCCACGGTTGTTTTTGTGAAGTCTGGACCCTGTGGAATGTGTAAGTTTCCTGTTTCACCAGTGTACCATGACTTGCATTTTGGGCCGGGAAACATGTAAACATAATTAGATGGCTGGCAGCTACAATTCGCTTTGAAAATGCTGTCAACATTTGTGCCTTTCATTTCTATTATATTGAGGTGGATTAATCTGATATTGCTCGGGGCTAACTTGTCTACTGACTAAAGAATTTGGAAGTTTCTCAGCACACTGTTTAGGGGTTGCATGTGCCTGTCTGTCCAGAATAAAGGTGATGCAGAAATTGTATGATTTTCGCAAGTCAAGCACTCTTAATTTTAAGCAAGTAAAAGATGTTATGTGTCATCTGGCTTCTTTCTGGTTTTCCTCCCAAGTACCAAGACACTCAGCTTTCAAATACCCACTAGCAGCAGGGTCTAGGCTTTCATAACTCAAAAAACATGTGTATTTCCCTGCTGAGGGTGATGGGCTGAAAACAATGATTCTGCTCCCAAAGCAGCCTCCTGCTCTGTTGATGCTGCTGCACTCCATGTCGAGGCTGAACGGAATCAATGTAAGGCCAATACATTATTGATCACCCTCTAGGCAGGTGTGAAAAGATTCACAGCCTTGGGGGCTGCAGGAAAAGGACAAAGGGACTGACAAGGGGCAAGGTCTGCTGCTGGAGGTCAGCAGTTCCGTCCTCTAATTAGACACACAAATATCTGATTTTTGTATAAACTGCAGACTGGGACCACCTCTTCACCCACCTACCCACTGTCTGGGTAGGAGATGCAGACTCCTGGTGTCACTGCCCTTAACATTTCTCAAAATAAGAGGACACCAGAACTTGTAAGGACTCTAACATCAGGTCTTCACAGCAGTTCTCTGGAACCAGATAAGGGTTTACTGCCCTGTATGTGCTGGGGGAGGAGTATCACAGGCAGATTGATTTCAATGCATCAGGACTTTCTATGTCAAGACTGATTGTATTGAATAGACAGAGAGGCATTGCTAAATTGCTTTTCCAGAATATCAAGGAAGGAATTTAAAAACTAATAGGCACAATGAGGATATAGTATGAACCCATCTTCAGTCTCTTGCAAAGCACTCACAGATGAGCTCCTAAAGCCAACTGCTTGATGGCTGGTTTCAGGGATGTGCATTGACAACCACAAAACCCAGGATGACTTTTCCTTATTTTTCTCCTTTTGTGTCATAATAGTTTGCTTTTTTCTGCCACTATGTTCAATAGAGACACCTATTTTATTTAATCTTTAAAATATGTTTCCTCTTTACCATTTGTCAGTTCTGGACACATATTATCATAGAATCTCAAAATAGTTTGGGTTGGAGGGAACATTAAAGATCATCTTGTCCCAACTGCACTGCCATGGGCAGGGATGCCTTTCACTAGACCAGGAAAAGTCCTTGTCCAGATTTCTTGCAGGCTCCTTATAGGTACTGGAAGGGGCTACAGGATCTCCCCAGAGACTCCTCCTCTCAAGGCTGAAAAGCCCCATCTTAAGCCTGTCTTCACAGGAGAGGTGCTCCAGCCCTCTGATCACCTCTGTGGCACTTCTCAGGATTCACTGTATGTTGTTCCTGTGCAGGGACCCCAGCTCTGGATGCAGTGCTCTAGGTGCGTCTCAGCAGAGCAGAGCAGAGCAGAGCAGAGCAGAGCAGAGCAGAGCAGAGCAGCAGAATCCCCTCCCTCCTCTGCTGTCCACAGACTCTGGATTCAGTCTCTGGATGAGACTGGTTTTCTGAGCTGTGAGTGCAAATGTTGCTGTGTCATGTTTACCTTCTTGTAAACCAACAGCCCCAAGTCCTTCTTCCCACATCTGTCCTTAATGAAATCATGTTGGCTGTCGCCAATCACCTCCTTATTTTCCATGTGACTTAGCATAATTTCCTAGAGGATCTCCTCCATGATCTTGCCAAGCACCAAGGTGAGACTTACCAGTGTTTAGTTCCCTGGGTCTTCCTTATTTCCTATTTTAAAAAATGTGGGTTATCTTTTCCCTTTCCTGTCAGTGGAAATTTCACAGGACTGCCACAGCTTCCCAAAAATAATGGACAGTGACTTAGTCACTTCATCTGACAGTTTCCTCAGGACCCATAGATGCACCTCAGTAGGCCCCATGGATTTGTACATGTTCACATTCCTTAGATGTTCTCAAATCTCATCTTGTCCTGCAGCAGATGGCTCTTCATTCTCCCAAACCCTGCTTTTCTCTTCTGTGACTCAGGCAGTGTGGCTGGAACACTTGCTGGTGAAGATTGAGGCAAAAAAAGTCATTGAGTACCTCAGCCTTCTCCGTATCTTGAGTAACCAGGTCTTCTATTTTCTTCTGGAGAGGCTTCACATTTTCCCTAGTCTTCATTGCTGATGTACCTGTAGAAGTTTCTCTTGTTGTATGTGATAAACCTGGCCAGATATAATTCTATCAGGGCTTTGGTTTCCCTAATCCAATCACTGGCTGCCCAGGCCATCTCTCTACTCCTGCCAGGCTAAGGGAGTCTTCATTTCAAGTTCAGTTTGATCATGTTGTTTACATAAACCAAATATACCCACAGTTCAAAAATGCACACACAGCTCAATTTTTAGCTCAGAGTTACATCTTTCCTACTTTCTTGGTGGCAAGGCTGGCATAAAGAGTCCCTAATGTACTCTCTGCTGGGACATGAGCTCATGGCTTCCCCATCTGAGCTGACAGAATTGCTTGGGAGGCCATACTGTACACATTTTTGCAATATTGGAAATTATGTAAAAGTATTGGAAAGTATAGGAAAATATCTAATTATCTGGAAAATACCTAATTGTATTTGAAAATTATCTAGGTAGAATCCTCCCTGCTTTTCAAAGTCAGAACACTTTTTCATTCCAGCGTGGATGTCTTGCTGGAAAATGACCTTTGTATTTTTATAGCTGATCTAGATCAGGGTTATCATTAGCTTAAGAGCTTCCAAACATGCTCTCCTAACCCCTTCTCCTCTTCCCAGGCTACCAGCAGTCTGCAAAAAGTTGTAACAGCCACAGAGGGATCTTTTACTTGAGGCTGTGCAGGAGAATTTTCTGATGCAGTCCCTTCTCTAGCTAGTATCATGCCCATTCTGCTTATCTGCTCAGGATAAAAAAACTATAGGAAATCCTAGTCTAGTCATAAGTTCCTAAGCAACTGTTTCTTGTTGACTGCTTTCTGAAAAAAAAAAAAGAAACTACATTTGAGTGACCTCTTTAGAGCAATTAGAGAGACTGTCCAGCATCATCTGTTGTTACTTGCACTTTTTTTATTATTGCTTTTAAAAACATTTATAGAATACTTGGACTTAAATCACAATAATCAAATATTTGTCTCTCCCAGATTGTTACTCCTCAGAGGTAGAGGATGGACTGATGGAGACAGATCTCAGCCTATGGAAAGGACCAGGACTTGTGCTTTATGGATCTAAGTTAATCACAGCACCAGAATTGCAATGATTTTTACCAACAACTGGGTATGAGCATGAGGTTTCTATTAAAAATCTTCTTTGGAAACATCGGAGTTTATGACTATCATGATCAGATCTATCATGATCAGATTGACATTCCCTCACACAATTTTTCCTCCTATTGAAAAGTTTATTTGGGACTTTCCCAGTAAATTCTGTTCAAAGGTAAGAAGCAAACAAGAATGTTACTGTATGTTACAGAATGTTATTGTATTTATACTCTCCTAGCATTGCAGAAATGCTGTAACTTCTACAGTGGTTTGCAAATAAACAAACAAAAAGATAAAGATCTACAGGAAAAAAAAATAGATGGATGTATTTTTATAGTTAAAAATGACCACTGTGAACATTCAATCTCATCACGGGTGTAGCCTGCATTTCAGAATTTTTCTCAGTTAACTTTTTACCCAGTCCAATAATAACTTGCAAGAACTCACACTCATGTCCTGGAAGGATATCCATATGCCTTGAAAATTTCTTTTTGGATTTGTGCTGAATCATAGGGGACAGCAACTACTTTCCTCTAGTGCCCCATCACATCAGTCTGAGTTATTGTAATTTACAGATATTCAGAGGTCTCCTTACATTGGCAGAGCCATGTGGATAAGGTTTGATATGAATGCAACTGAATCTCAAATGCATAAATAACTAAAATTCCAAGTATACATAAGGCTAGTCTGATGTGCTAGTGGGGAAGCCGGGTGGCATACTGTGCTCTGTTCCATAGTGAAAATTGTGCCCATTCTGGCCTACCAGAGAACGGGAATTTGTCCTCAGTTTTGATATTTTGCTCACATTCCTTCTACCTTCAGGGCTTGCTCAAGCCCCCTTCTGCTTTCCAAGGTAATTAATGAGGGAAGTGAGGAGATCTGTGCTCTAGAAAGGTAGTTCGCTTTGGGAAGGGAGGAGTGATAGCCAGGAAAATTAGTTAGAAAGACATAAGCTTTCTTAATTATTTTTTTTCTGGTTGTCAGCCAGTATAAGCTTCTTATTGTTGGGGTTCTCATACTTGGGTGTAACTCTAGATGTATTAATTAAAACATAGTCTTCAAAAGGATCAGTTCATGATCAGCAGCCTAGAAAAGCTGAATCTCATCATGAAGGCTGCACTCTCTGCCACAGTTCCTGGAAAGAAACAATGAATGGAAGGAGAGAGAGGGGAGGAGGAGAGAGAGGCAGTATCAAAACAAGAGTGGGAGAAACAGAAGCAAACAGAAGGGAACAAACCCCATAGGGAAAAGAAATCACAGGTCATGGAAGAGGGCAAAGGGATGAAGGGGGGGTGTAAAGGAAAAAATTCAGACAAACAGAGAGCAAATGGGCTGGAGACTGAAAGACAAAAGGTGTGGGGGAGGGTGATGGAGAGGAGGAACTAGAGTAACTTATTTAATAAATTATTGTCATTATTAATGGAAACATTTTATAAAAAACCCTGATGGATGCAAGGTCCTTTCAAAAATTTATACATGTAGCCTGGCAGGGCTTTGAATTTATTTAGATGCATGGCTATGAAACCCAAATTGTACTCTGATCAGTGAAGAGAACTGTCAGCATAAATGATGTTTAATGGCTGGTCTTGACACTAGTAAAGATATCCTGCATACCTGATTTACAGCCCTGAGGAAACAGACTATGGAAGAATCTTATACACCAAAATTCCAGTTTAATAGACAGAGTCTATATATCCAACAGATGCTGAATATTCTTCTTACATTCTTTTGTTATGGATTTCAACTCAAAGCAACAAAATCATAAGATGTGTTCCTATGGATGAAAATTTAAATTAAACATAAATTTGTCTTATTGATTAGCTATCTATAGAGCCTCAACCTGCCACTTCTTGGAGGTATGTTCAGAAGCACTCAGTGTCTTAAGGACATCTTCAGAGCACTTCTGTAGCAGGGAAAGGAAAACCTTAGAATGGTGCATTTATATGAAATAAAAAGATTGAAGAATATGACTATGTGTTGCAGTGCTTTTGAATAGACATAATAGAAATACCACCACAGGTTTTAGGTATTTTTCTGTCATTTGTGCATCACACTCTTATATTTATAGTCTGTTCTATTTTAGTATAACTATTTTCTTGAGACGAAGCTACCTAAGTAAATGTTTCCAGGACTGGTCCTTAACTATTTTAGTATCATTATCAGTTCTGGCCATCTGTGTTTTTTCATTCTACTTCTGTAAATGAATGTCTGTCCTCTGAGAATTTCAAGAACCAGAAAGTAACAATGAGCCTCTTCTGCAGTTCCAGACTGAATACTTTAACAATTATTAGTTGATGGGATAGGCAGTAAAAAGAATTCTTATTGACAGTATGATTTATAAGGATAATTTGTTTTTGTTGAAAAGTATTATAACACTGCTGTGCAAAGATATGGCTGGCTTAGCTGTGTGCTTAGCCAGTTTTGAGCTGGTCTTTGGTGATGCAACCTAACCCAAAGAACAAGTACATAATCAGATAAGTACCTCTCTGGTAATGGTACATCAAGATTTTGGATTAAGAGGGTTTCCACTTAATTTATTTTGTTTTGAAGACCATAGATTCCAAGTTGGTAAGTTAAGAGAATTAAAAACCCTCAGCCAATGAAAAGAAGCTTTCAAATCTGCCATCTATACTGGTATGGCTGGAATGCTGGTGAAGGATAAAGTCAGGAACTTAGGATTCAGTGCTTACTCAGCTTTTGTTAGCACTCCCATGATTGGTTTTAATAATGAGATAATACCTAAGGATCCAGCCTTTACTGTTGCTGGGAGCTGTAATCATGTAAATGGAAGCAGAACCACAGACCTAAAGGAAAGAATGGGCAGGTTCTTATTTAAACCAAGGCAGGAAAAACAGTGAAAATGTAATTGGATCCACTTTGGAGGAATTTAAAACATAGTGGACAATACAAATCATGCCTGTAAATGAGAAGATAATCTATTGTGTTAGATTAAATTGGCAATAAATTAAGATTTTGTAATTTTTTGTAATTTTTTCACAAAGGTCTTGATGAATAAATACCCTTAGTGTAAAAAAGTGTTGCTCTTAAATGCAATTCCATACACAGAAAGAAGCCCACAAAGCAGAACTCTATGCTAATCTTATTCTGAGGCTGATCACAAATGGACTCTAAACTGAAGGAAAGAGACTGTTCTCTGGCTATCCAGAAGAGGAAGAAGTAGGGAAAAAAACCCAAAACAAAATACAAAAACACAAATGCAAACCAAACCAAAACCACAAAAAAATCCCAAACCAAACAAAAGTATGAACATTTATAAACTGTATAATATTTCTTACTGAGATCAGGTAAAAAATTGCAACATAATAAAGGATTTTTTTTAACAAATTTTCTTATTTCAATCATGCTTTTCATGAGGAACATCAACATTGTTCACTAACCTGCTCGACTAGTGAAGCATAAAACCATTCCTGGTGGATAAATGCTTCTTTGGATACCAGGTATATACAGAATTTTTTACTAGTTTGTAGATTAAATTCTGCTAAATACTGATAGAAATCTCACTCTGTCATGAACCAAACTGAGACCTAAATGCCTATTGGCATGGATTCAACTTAATTTGGTACAGCTCTCATGCATGTGCACCATGCAATCCTCCCTCCTCATGTGCAGAGAGAGGATTTGGACAGGTATTTGCTATAGTGTAAAGGGAATGTCCTAGTTCTGATTCCTAAACTGGGTTAAAGTAATCAGATTTAGAATAAATCAGGAAGCTTGCACTGTGTCTGCATTAACATTGTGGTTTGTTGTGGCTACAGAGTTAATATCTCATCATTTTGGTTTGAGTGGAAGAGCAGCTTTGGTATGTATGAATCACAGAATCAGATGAATTGGAAAGGAACCCTCAAGGATCATTCAGTCCAACTCCTGGCCCTGCACAGGACACCCTAAGAGTCACTCCGTGTGCCTGAGGGCATTCAAATGCTTCTGGAGCTCTGTCGGGCTTGCTGCTGCAGTCACTTTCCTGAGGAGCCTGTTCCAGTGTCCAGCTACCTTCTGGGGAAGAACCTTTTCATATTATCCAGCCTAAACCTTCCCTGACACAACTTCAGGCCATTCCCTCAAATCCTGTCACACCTCACAGAAGAGATCAATCAGATTCAGAAGCTCCATCCCAAGTGCCTGTTGAACATTCCAACTTTTCGGAGGCATGGAAGGAGGAGAATATAGGGGTCTAAATCAGCAATTTGCTCTTTGGATGTCTTTGAACTACCTGCTTTGGGGACAGTTTGCTCAGGGGACAAGGCCAAATGTTGTCTGAAGGAAAAACTCCCAACTGATGTAGTGAAATAATATGGCAGGCATTAGCAGTAATTGTCCCAGCTGGGATGGTGTATCTCATTGAGCCCTGCTATTCATTGGAAAAAAGGTCTGATTTGACATATTTTGGAGGACAGCATGTGGGACACTCAGGTTTCTGAAACTGAGAGCAGATTGAAGGAAAGGTGTGGTGCTGAGAAACAGAGGTGAAGGGAAGTTCAAAAAGCTGCATGAAAGCTCTGGTTGAAATAAAAGTGAACATGAAATTCAAAGGCAAGATTGCCATTCCAAAGGGAATTTCTCATTCTATTAATTAGATTAATAAAAGCTCTCGGGGCAAAGGGACCTATTTGCTTTCTCCAGAAAGTACAGTACTTCAAACAAATCTCTTAAAGCACTGGCTGTGTTGAAGGATGAAGTTGGTACCAGAGTCTGAATCTTCACCAGCAGTCTGCCTCTCTTTCCAACCAGATAGTATCTCACTGCAGCCTTTGAATAATGTATCATCCAGATATTATAATGGTGAATATGATTACAATTTCATTCTGCATACTACTTCATATATAAACTGGACTTAGAACATCAGATGCAGGATTCTGGAATAAATAGCAAGGCTTAATTTAAGAGTGATTTAATGTAATTGCGATATTTTGACCCAAATTGAAACTCATTGGATATCTAATGAAAGAAGGAAAAGTTTATGAAACTTGATCCAAAAGGCAGAATAGCAGACGCTAAGACTTTTGCCCAACAGGAAATCAGTTCTGGACAGAGACCAAGTATGGTCCCAGCTAATGACAGAAAATACAAATATACTGAGATTTTAGCATCTTCATTTAAAATATTTGCAAGTAATAACTTCAGTATGCCATTTAGCAATCTGGTTTAAATAAGGTTCCTCAGGGACAGCTGCCTACAGAAAACTAAGTTGTGGAGTTTGGAAGGCTCATTTGATAAAAGGGGGAAGGTGACCTACCCTTCTTTTAAAATGAAATGACAGAAAATGATGGTTTAAGAACCATCTTGTAAGATTTCATGTGCACAAATATCCTCAAGATTCTTCCTTTCTTTGAATCTTCTAAAGAAAAAACTCTTGGTTTTGCATATGATTGCAGAAGCAAATACTGAGAAAAGGGAATAAAATTATTTTAAGGTCTTTGGGTTTTATTTCAATCCAACAATCACCAGCTATCTAATGTTCATAGAAAAAAAAGTGTACTGTATCCGTCTCCACTCTTCAGCATCCAATTGCAGCTATAATTTTGTTACTCAGCTACTTAAAATGCAAATGACAACATCCATACTGCTAATATGTATGCACTGTTTATTTGCAAAGATATGTGTTTTCAAATTGCAGAGTAAAATAAGATGACAAGCAAGTACCCAAGAAAGCAATTCCTTCTTAATTATTTTTGTGCTTTATTATTACATTTTATTGTAAATGGTTCAATTCCTTCCAGTAATAATTTCAACCTAAGTCTATGGTTTCTTGTCTTTTATTTTTAAATGTACTTAAACAATAATCAATAAACAGTATCCATATCTCTCAGTAATCGTATTCTCACTTTCAGAGCATCAGAAGTTGGGCAGCTGATTAGCAACATGTTCCAAATGTCTGTATTTAATGATTCTTATTAATCCTGAAAACAAAAGGAATTGAAAGCAACACTAGATTGTCATCTGGGCTTCCACTGTCACAGCCTGTAAGAACAGACTTTGGTGCCCAGAGCAAGAGCTAACAGGTTCCAGACTCAGGCTCTCTATTTCCAGACCCTTTTGTAAAATCAGATCTCTCTGCATAACTGACATTCTTTAAAAAAAAAGAAAATAAAAAGCTTTTTTCTCATTTCTTGGGCAGCAATTCAAACTCAAAAAATAGTTATTTCCTCATAAAATACTGGTAGGAGCAAATTGAAATCTGTGTGTTTTGTTTATTGAAAGACAACAGTAAGACACTCGAAAATTTTGCTGATCCCAGTTAGGAGTTGAAGATAAGAGCCTTAACTTCAGGGAACTCTGCATACCATCAGTTATAACAGCTCATGGTTTCAAGGTAATTATTAATAGTTTGGACATAGCTAGGTATCTCTCAGCACCAACAGGATCTGCCTTAAATCTGAGCACATCTAACCTGGCATCAGATCAGCGCATCTACCACATGGTGTTCACACTGATGTTCACAAGGGACCTAATGGTTCCTAGAAAATAAAGGCTTGTGGTATGTTTGGTGTAATTGGAAAGCAGCAGATGGGTTTGTGTTTCTCTGACTGGGAGAGAAGGGTAATATTTGGCTAGGCTCAGTCACAGACCCTTGAATCTCCAAGTGGTCATGAAGGATGGGTGAGTGTGAGGGAAGTAGAAGTGAGGATCAGCTGGCCAGTGACCACTGATCATTTGACACAACCGTCACAGAGGATGATGTGATCCTGTGGATCATTCCATGGCAGACAAGTTATTTCTTTCCTCAAGGCCAGAGCAGCCTGCTAAACAGATGAACTGAAGCTACTTTGGCATTAGGCAGTGAAGTGCTTGAGACTGAATATTCAAGCAAAAGATTAAGCATACAGTGTAAAACTGTGAGAATAGAGGATATTTCAGCAATGCCTTGTGCAGATAGATGATGCTGCACATGAGAAAAATCCCACTAGACAGAAGAAATCACTTTAAAGAAATCATTTCAAGAAAGCATGAATGGTTTCTATGGAGTAGAGTGAACTTATACGCTGGATAATGTGGCTTTGGCATTCTTTTAACTTTGATAATGCCAAAGCCAGACCTCATCACTTCATGAAACTCTGCCCTCAGGTCCATATTTATAAACTACTAAGTACAATCGTATTCCTCTGTGATGTTTTGATTTGTCACAGTCTTTAAGGACTCCTGCACCATATTAGAGATTTACTCTCACTCCTTTGTTTGCTATTTATTTGGTGGTAATTAGATGCTTCATTTGTAGAAGTTCTTAAGGAAAGCCTCTCTGCTGGAGGAGGATTACCTAAGATTTATATCTGTCCTTGTGCAAAGTGCAGAAATCTCCAATGTCTCCACACTAAATTGCAGTCTTAAACTTGGATCCCATCCCACTTTCCAACTCTTTGATATTGTTTCTTCTGATCCAGGATAAATGTAGCCATCTCTGAGAAGTAAAAAGGAATGTCTGACACTCGTTTACACCAACCCCAGCAGAAGCAGGGGTCTTAGAATGCAAATATGAATGTCACCCAAAGTCTGATTATCATGAATTTCTTTTTTTCTTTTAATACAAGTTTTAATATAGTCTGAAACCCTCTTCATCAGAGAAGCATTTTAAAAAATAAAACAGATGACTGACAAAGTGAGATTCAGTTACTCTGGAGTTGTAAGGAATCTTCTTTTCCAAAACTTGGAAAAATGTCAACAAAGATAGAATGCATATGGGATTTTGAACCTCCAAAATAAAATCAGCAGCATAAATTTTGCCATGGGAATATAGCACGGGACAGAACTGGAGTTTCAGCCTGCCGATGCCAAGTGCATTAAGAAATCCTGTGAAGAGCAAAGACAAAAAATAGGCAGTTTGAAATGCCATTTGCAAGGTGCTTGGCTTCTCTGTAATGCAAATAGTCATATAAAATATGCAGGAATGTGGTTTTTTCAGGTTTGAATGGGAAGAGGAAATTGATTTACAAATTCTGACTGGAATAGGAACCTTAGGCAAGACTAAAGACAAAGCAACTCCCTCCACTCCTCTGTGGAGTGTATATGGCATGTAGCTGCCTCTTTCTGTGGGAACTGCTTTGACTTTTGTGCTATTACAACATAGTCAAGGTGCTCAACAGTGTAATTAAATACTAGGAATTTTCCTCTTTAGTGATCCTCAGATTAGTATAATCTTCTTGGTTGTTCTTGGGCAACTGGCCTTTCAGGACTTTCAGCGGTGTGCCTTCAAAGGGCCCTTTATATTTGTGGAGGGGTAGAAATCAGCTCTGCTCAAGGTGTGCTCTCCCTGTCTGTGGTAGTCTGGTGGCTTCACACAGGTGTTCCCGTCTGGCTTTTGAGAAATCTCAGCCCTCAAGCTTTCAGGAAATCCTCTAGGTGCAGGGTCTGGGTGATCCTGGTTCCCATCTGTATCTGTGGTGCCAAGCAGAGAGGAAAATCTTCCTCTAACTTGTGGAAGAATGGAGAAAACTTGAGCACACCCATGTGCACATAATTTCCACAGCCCTGTGCAAGAGAGAATGAAGCAGCCCTAACTCAAGAACAAAGGAGTAGATGCTGCACATAAACAGTATTTATGGGACTGAGACCTGAAATACACCCTGTTGATTCTGGGATGGGCTTTAACAAAGCTTTGTTCTTTACCTCCAGAGGTCTTGATGCCTATTTGATCATTTGCTTTTCTGCTTGATGAGCAGAAAATATGAGATGAAATTAAACACTTTTTCCTTTTTGAATTTAAAAAGGCATAGGTGCTTTGCAATTTCAAGCACAGTCTGTTTGTGTAAGGAGTGTGTAATTTTCTCCTGTTGTTTCCATGGGTTTGTACTTTTAAAATACTTTCAGAATTAAATATATTATGGAGTAATTCTGAGGCTCTGTGGGAAAGCTGCATTAGGTCATCAAGCCCACTTCCATGCAACACACAAAGCTGAGTTTGTCCCTACAGGGAAGATACACAAAATAAACTTATTTTACATTGGATGTTGATGAAAAGACCAAAAAATTTTTTTCTCCTGGTTAAACCTACATAAATCACTTTCATACCAAAGACGCTAAAATGCAAGCACAGATTTCCACAATAATGTGAGAAAGAGAAAAGAAAAAAGAAGACAATTTTTATTCTTTGTACTTAAGAAGGATTACATTAATTCCTTTTGTATATTCCAGTAGCTACAAACTAAGATGAAAAGTATAACCAGAGGCAGATAATGTCCTTTCTCTCACAGGGGAAGAACAGTAAGCTACACTTCCGTTTTCTCCTAACTGGAACATCTATTCAGCCCCACTCAGGTAAGGCTGCTATTTAGGGCTGGCTCTCCAGGGTTCACCTGATCTCTGCTGCAAAGCCACTGGAGGGTTTAGCAACAGTAACACAGACAGCCTGGCCTCTTCCCTCCGCTCCTGATTTCTGCTCCTATGGCAGAGGAGAAATATTCAGATTTAAAGGGCAGCCCAGCCTCATGGAGCCACTTGGAGCCATGGCAAAGCAGGACCCTGTGGTACAGGAAGAATCACAAAGGAAAACCTTCACTAGAGTTTCCCAAGAAATGTCACCTGGGATGAGGAAGAGGGCAAGTTACAAACCAGGGCTCCTTGCAGAAAGGTGTGCAAAGGTGAGAGCAGATGTAAAAACCATGAGAAAGACAAATGGTTGTTGGAGGCGGAGGAAATCCATCTTGAAAGAGAAAGTTTAAATAATCTGGATAATTCCCTGCAACTATTACTGGATTTTTCCTTCACTCTTTGAAAGTTTGGTTCAAAGCAAAAGAAGTCCCTAGATAGGCTTTTCTCTCTCTGAAGATTCTGTCTCATTTAAGAGCCCAGCTTGAGCAGCTCCTGTTGTGAGTTTCTTCAGTTTTTAGTATTTTCCTGTGTTGACTTTGTCAGGCTCATTGCTGTTGCTATGTGAAGAGCATGGAAACAGTAAAGGCAAAAAAACTACCAAGTTTTCTAAACCTACCATATTGTGAAGAGGCATCAATCATCTTTCTGTGCTAACAAGTTATTAAAAAAAGAAAGTGCTTTGGTGAAAGCAGAAAAAAAATGACACTTTTTAACTGTCTCACTTGTTACCACAGTGATTCTTGCATTTATGGGGGACATCTGCTACAAAGAATGAAAAAATATTTTACTGTGGGCAAAGAACAGACTGGAAACAAAATCACATCTTAAAATCTAAACCTAAACTTTCTTTAAATTGTACTTCAGTGAAAAATAACAGCCAGGATTAGTAAATCAAATTATATTCTAATTGAGAATAATCAAACCAGAACAAGTCAAACAAGGGAACTGAAAATACAGCACTTAGAGCTTATAGAACAGGTTTAGGCTGCTTGAAGGGATAGCAGGAGGTGATCAGCCAGTTCAGGAGTGTGATTTCCTTTGCAAATTATTTCTAGGTGGAGATGTGGCCAGTGCTTTGTGTTCTACTAAAGGCAGTAGCCAGAAGCAGGGAAAAAAAGAATTAACTAGCTAGGAGCAGCATAAAAAAATTGACGATGGCAAGGTAAGGTAATTAGCAGATGCTATCAAGACAGAGTGATAAGATGTGATTAAAGACATCTTTAAGGCACTTCCAGGCCTCTCCCTTCTGGAGAAGTGGCTAGGAATGCATAGGTGGTTTCATTACATCCTCACTGTGGGTAGCCATTTCCAAGTCAAAACTAAATGCAGCCTCTCACATTTTCCAGGAGACTGAGCTGAGGAGGTTATTCTCTTGCTCCCCCATCCTCACATCATGCCTGCTGCACAAAGGAATGGAAGGGCACAGGAAGGGTGTCACACAGCCAACATGCTAATATTTAGATTTTGAGAGAAGCTGCTTGTGTAGGATGTACTTCACCTCACAGATTCAGTCCTCTCCATCCAGCTAACAATGGATGTTAGCTTATGCTGAGCATTTAATGAAACTCCCAAAGAGTTGTGTTTGTCCCAGAGTAGAAGCACAGGTGGAGAAACACGACTATGGCAGAGTACAGTAGCACAACGAGGGCAAAATTTGGAACAGAGCTGAGCTCATCCCCCTCCCAGCTTTGTCCTCTGCCTGCAGAGGCTCCAGCCACAAAATTACATGGGAGTATTTTGAATAAAAGGCAATGCCTAGCCCTTGGAAGGGGACCCAAAAGAGGGCTCAGGAAAGAGGAGATAAGAGGACAGCCTTCCATGCAAGGAGATTGACCTAGAGGGCAGCCAGGTTCTGAGACACAGATCAGTTTGGTTTAATGCATTTAAGCTTGCTGCCACAACAAACCCCAAAGCCTTTACCTTGCTCCACAGCTTATATGATGAACAATAGTTCTCTGGGAAGTTGTAGATATGATATTTTCCACTTCTCAAGAATGGAACATTTTATGATACTGTAGAACAGAAAGTGCTATCAGTTATTTATATATAAATCAGTATAATTTGTGAACATCCCATGCAAACATATCCAAACTCTCATCTTTATTATATACTGACATTGAGATTGGAAATAAAAATCATACTTAGTCAAACTGTGCAAATGCAAGTGATTATGACTAACTAAAATTTTCAGGTTAGTCACACATGACTACACAGACATTTTCTGCTGTTGCTATAAGTAAGCAAGAGACTTTCTAATACTACTGTACATGTATATTTGGCTTTAAAAAATATCAGGAATTAAGGATAACTCAATCATAAATGGAACATGTTTTGTACCTGATGAGCTAGCATTGCAGGGAAAGTTGGATGTTCCTGTTTTTTGTTTTCGTGCAAATTAAGTTCTTATCATTAACTATATTACATTAACATTTTGGGGTGTCTTTCAAATAAGAAAAAAAAAAAAAAAAAAAAAAAACACGCTGACACAANATTAAAATTTGTGGTTTTCCTAAAAAAAAAAAAAAAAAAAAAAAAAAAAAAAAAAACACGCTGACACAATGATGGCTGTTCTCAGACGTAACGCACATGCAGAACAAATTGACCAAGGTAAGGATTGCAGATTAGCAGAGGAAAGTATACTTCTGGTGATAATCAAGTGTATCTGTTTAACAACAATACTTGCCACTATCACAATAATGACCTAAAGTTTTGAAGTGCTCATTTCCTCCCTGTACTGTTTGCCACTTCATAAGGTGTGGATACTGTTGAGAACAGAAAAGATAAGAGCTATCACAGAGATTAAAGGAGAACATCTCAGTCAGGGAGCCCAGCTGTGGTCAGTGGGACCACTAGATGGGAAGCAGCTCTAGTAGGACTCTTCTAGTGGGATGGCAGGCAGAGGCTCACTTAACAGGTTAACTCGTAGACAAAGTGTGCAAGGTCTTGCACGGGTGATCTTTTTGGTGAAATATCACGGTGGTTTGCCATTGGCTTGACAGAAGACACAAGAAAGGGCACCCCAGAGGTTCAACTTTGAGAAGGGCTTGGCCTACATGGGAAATAGACTCCTAGGACGCATCCAGTGAATGAGAACCTTGGTACTGCTATAAAGCCAGTAATTCTCTGTAATAATCAACCAGTAATGTGATTCTCTGACCTCTAAGCTCCTATGTAACCAAACACTACACCAGTCTCTAATTTGGATCCTGAACAAGAAGTAGCCCACTTCCCTGTCTTCTCAAGCAATCCTTTCTGCCTAGAAATCTGACAAAGGGGCATTTGACAACAGGGAAGCTTTGGGGAGAACCAAAATGCAGAACCTCCCTCATATGCTGAACCACTTGTGTTTCTTTAAGAAGTTGACATAGGTTTGGCCCCTGCCCCCTGTCCTGAGCTT
>VXBU01012601.1:193080-206464 GCA_013400315.1 Bombycilla garrulus | reverse complement strand
ATACCTAGACACAGTCAGGGATCTGATATTGCTTGAAAATGGCCTAATTAGACTTGGAGTAATTTAATTCAATTTAATGATTTTCAACAACTTTCAGAATTACCCCATCCAAATTACCTACCACTACCTACTGGAGAGGTGGAAAATGTGTTTGTATGTATATAGTGTATGGGGTTTTTTTGTTTGAGGTTTTTTTTGGAAGAAATGTACTTTAGTTAGTCTTAAATGACTGTCAGATAAATATGGGGTTGAACTAAATAACATGTTTACTTAGCGCTGATTGCTATTCCTGAATGGTAGTTAGGGTTGTATTTTGTGGAAGCATTCATATACATATATATTCTAGTAACACTGTGCTGTGTAGTTGGATTTTCAAAACTCAGAGTCATCATGTAGAACATAGCAACTTGCCTTTAATAATGAGGTGTACTTTTATGAAACAACTGAATCTCACTTCGGTTATCAAGCTGTAATCTGCTGTTTCTGAAGGGTGATGTGAAACACAGGGACCCTGCATGACATATATGAATTTATGCTTCAGTCCCTATTTCAGTTATTTATTTATCTGACTAGACTTGTAAAACTTTTTCTACTTTTTTTTTTCTAGGGTGGAGGGAGGAAGTTTATACAGCTGAACATCCTTAACTTTAAACTGTTCCTTCAGAAAGGATTTGTGTAGCAGCTAAAATTTGAGGATGAAAGCAACTAACTATTTCAGTCAGCATACTGTAAAACTAGAAATATGGAACATTTTTAGCTAGATGCATTTGCCAAACCAGATATTGCTCTCTCATTAAGATTTTTCTGCTGTGCTCTGGGAAAAAGCACATTGCCATGCTACTTTAATGTGCCGTTCACCATTATATTGGATTGGCAGTGTGATATCATTGAAGCTTTCTGTAGGAAACTTTGCTCTGGACAGTCACTTCTCTCTGTGAGAGTTTGCAGCTTGTCCATTAGGTTAGTTTTATGTGTTTGTTCAACTGCTGCTTTCCTTCATGTGAAAGAGAGGAAGGGGGAATGCAACTGATAGTGCACTGACAAGTTACAAGCAGCTATGACTCTTAAAAACCCACATACAGTTCTTTATGGGAAAGAATCCAAAACAATTCTTCCAGCACTAACCTCTGTCTTGCTCAGATTCTGTCTGTTATGTTGTGTTGAGCTGTCCGTGTTTATCCTGCATGGTTGAAATACAGTTTAGAGTTTGGCTAGTGGTTGGACTTGTGCATAGAATAATGGTGGTACTTCTGCTACCCAGTGCAGGCCCGTGGTGACAGGATGGTGGAGTTTTAACGAATAACTTTGCCTGCTTAATTGATTTTTCCACTTAACAAATTACTGTCCTGATGATAATATTAAAATAGGCAGCAGTCAGAGGAATCTGCTCATGCATGAACGAGTTGGCGATCTAAATATGTGGAGTTGTAGTTGGTATAACATGATACACAGCTTAGTTTTTGGTAAACGTTTGTTCTGTCGTTCAGTGGTCAGATTTAGGCTTACTTCTAAGTTTAAAGAAGCAGAAAGTTTCCCTTAAGTGGCTGTTAATCTGTTTTAGAGCTCGAGGGCTAAATCCTCAAAGAGTGATAGAGGCATGCAAATTCAATTGTGACTTGTCTGCCAGTGAATTGAAAAGGCATCAAGTTGGAATCTTACTTTCTTTCTTTTTTGTTTAGATATTGAAGAAGAATAAAAAGCTCCTCAAAGGTTTGGAAGGTTGAATGTGATAAGCATGAAGAGCTTAAAAGCAAAGTTCAGGAAGAGTGACGTAAGTACTTCTGCTCAGTTTGGCTGCTGGTTTTCATGCTGGAAACAAGTTCTTCACTCCCACCTTGATAAGCTTGTAGGTTAATGAATTACAGAGAAAAAAAAAACAAAGGCAACAGCTGAGTACAGTATGGAGTAGGCTGTTTCTATTTGTGGAGCCATTATCTGTTATGCAAACTAACAGTATTTTACTACCTTGGTCCCCATAGCTGAATCATCCACATGTCTGTGGGATCTGCAAAACTTCTGTTAGATTGTGCTGGTTCCCAGATTGGAACTTTGTTCCAAGTTTAGGATTAAACCTCATAAGGACTTTACTACCCAATCATATTTCTGTCTAGGCCTAATACTGTTCTTATCAGTGTGGTGTTTGAACACTTCACATAATGTCTCCCCAGTCTGTGGCAGGGTTTCTTTGTCAGCAAGAATACAGGAACCAGCAGAGCAATTAGGGCAGCTGTGGTTTATCAGTTCTGGTGTGACAGGAGGGGTGTATATGAGGCTTGAGCAGTGGGGAAGGAAGACGTACATGTGGAGCTTCTCAGGAGAATCTCCAGAACAGCATTTAGAGAGACATTAGACTGCACATAATCTTGCTTGTTGTAGAAGTATTGGTGGAGACCCAGTCTTCAGTGTGTGTAGTAAGAAATACTTGCCTTGGAGCAGTGGAACTGCTGTAGTCTAGTCCTGTTCTTGTCCTTTTGTTCCTACTACTACTCATTCCAGGTTTTTTGTGTTGCTAGTAAGAAGTCTGTGAAATAGCTGAGTTTGTGTTTAATTGACTTTGCAGATATCATGTGGAATTTGTAACAAATCTTCATGATCTGTGAAGAATGTAGTATTTCATTCTTCATCCTAAACTTTTCTGCCCTTTTGAAAGAAGTGATGTGTTGTTTGTCTTCACCAGATTTGCATGTGGTCCTGGGGCAGCTATGTTGGATGAAGATGCTTAGGGTTGAAAATGGAGCATCCTGAGAAGTTTTGATGTTCAGGATTAAAGTTACACAGTGCACTCACTGGGTGTTCTGATGGAAGGATGGTCTCCTGGCACACCATTAGAGTGAAGTGTCTTGAGCCAGCCTGTAGTGCACATCAGTAGCAGAAGGTAGAGTTAAAGTTGTGGTGTAACCTGCAGATGTGCTGGCTACTGCTCAGAAAGTCTTTTGAGCTGTAGGTTAGCATTTGCTGAACATTTGGTGCAGCTTCTGAGTTGGTGTCCTTGCAGCAGCACTGGTGGATGCTTTGCTTCTTCAGTTAAGCAAAAGGTATTTCTTAAAAGACTGCCTCTATAAACAAGCTAAATATGTAAACCAACCTTTGCTGGTTCCAGCAATATTCCAGAAATATTCTAATTTTGGGTGCAGAGGGAAACACTTTTCACTACTTAAGCAGTATTTGGTTTTGCTGGTCATCAGACTGAATCAGCCAGTGGCGCAGTGTCTTGTGCCACTTCACAACAAATAAAATTAATATCACAAGTCGCTGGTCCTGTCTCACTGAACTTGCCTTTCAGTTTAGAGCTGCTAGAGTTCCGTGGTCAGAGTGTTGCTCTTGTTGCAAACAGCAGCAATTGCTATTTTGAGTTCACTCACACCACTAAAACTTTTAATAGGCATCTACTTGGGTAATGAGAGCGGTACATTGGCTAATAATATGAACACACTTGGCAGTGAGGTGTGCCTGTGTGTTGGGATGACTTCATTCACACTTTTATGCTGCTTGACTGGACTGCTGCTCTATAGCAAAGGCAAGTGACACGTGTGATGAAACCAGACCTTGCTGTAGGAGTTCAGCCACTCTCATAAATCGCACTGGTTCACTTATTCCTTAACTTGTAACTGATAATTTGTGTGCGCCTCTCCCCAAAATCAAGGGCAGTTTTAACGTAATTGCTGTTTTGATATTACTGCTGTCTACTGGCTAGAGACAAGGTTGACCACAAAGGATTTTTCAGATACCTAAAATTTAAATATGCAGCTCTAAGAGCACAACAGTCTAAATCTATGACAGTCTGGTTTCCTCTGCTTTAAAGCCAAGCCTTAAGGGCATAATTCAAGGCAACCAACAGGAGCTGTCCTATATTTTGTGCAAGATAAGCAAGGAAAATTATCCTTCTCTTCTGTTTCCAGAAGCTGCTCTTAATTACAGTTTTTGAGGAGAAAAAGGATGTCTTTTTAATGGGAAATAGTTGGTTGTATTTATATCTCAATTTATAAGATGTGTTAGCTGCTCTTTGATTCATCTTGGGGATGATGGTAAAGTCAGAATGGATGGACTGAGTATTTTTCTCATTCCTCTCTAAAAGAAATTTGTAATGTATTATATTCTAGAACCAAAGATATCTTGGGGTAAGGAAGAGTACCCTTGTCTGTAATCTCATTTCTAGCATTAAAAATAAGGGGTGCGAAGAGTAGGAGGTAAGTCTTAAAGATGTTCATGAGAAACAGGAATTACAAACACTTCTCCAGCAGCAGGGCTGGTAACATAAAACTCTGCACCGGAATGAAGACCACAATGAAGAAAATTTCACTGATGTATTGAAGCTCTCTAGGCTTTCCTGCAGTGGCTGAATTGAAAATGAGTATAACTGCTGATATTCAAGTATATTTCTTGGTGTATCTACCAGAGGGCATTGCTTTGGTGCTCGAATGACACCAGTCTTGATGCCTGTGAAAGAGATGGCCCTGCTTCCTCTTTTTTTGCCTCTGGTCTTCTCCTTTGACCCTGAAGTGAGCCAGATCAAGGACAAGAAGTGATGGAAAAATACTTAAAATACTTTGTGGGGTGAGTGTCAGATGGGTAACTCTCTGCTCTGTGTTACTATAGGGTCAGCCCTGGGAGGAATGGTGGAAGTAGGAGGAATAGCAGGACATCTCTTTCTCCAGTTGTTGCTTGGCTTAGTTCCATTGACAGATCACACCTTGAGAATCTTGACACAAAAAACATGAGGGGGGGCATGCCAGCAAAGGAGTTGCAGGAACACGATAGTAAATAAGGCTGCTAATTTAAATATTTAGCAGGATTTATAAAGTCCACTGAGAGATGACAGTATGACTCTTAGATGGAAGAGAGACTCCTCACTTCATGCTTTTGCTGTATCCCTGTATTACACCTGATTTACTGTGTGTGAAGCCAGCCCCATTAACTGGAGAATCCTTTGTCCTTGACACACTTAATCGCCGTGAAATCCTTCCTGGGGACGACTGTTGCCATGTGAACACGTGTATTTGGAGAGGGGGAATGAGATTTATCCCCCTGTCACAAATGACTATTGTCAAAGCGTATGTGTAGTCACAGGAGGATGCTTGTAGACTGGGAATCTGTGAACAGGGTGCCTGGGTGGGAGCAAATGCCAAGACTGGAAGCTAAGCAGTGGATGTGCACACTTAAAGAATGTGTAGACAACAGAAACTGCAATCATGTCTTGACAAAGCAATAAGTCTCTTCTGTCTGAGAAGCTGTGTTTTCTCTACTCTCCTTACCTCTTGTTCTCATTATCAAACTCAAAACCTACCACTAAACACATAAAAGCTGACCATCTAAAAGGCTGACCATTTTAATTGTTGCTAGGGGCTGTCACATGTAACACTTGAAAAAGTTGCTATAGTAATACCAAGAACTATGGCTTCAGAGCTGAATTTGTTTATACACAGTCCACAGTTTATTCACACAATGGAGAATAAATGTCTCTACCCAATTATACAGAAGTTCTTCATAGTTTCTGCTAAGAAAAGGAGATTTTGAAAAATGACAATAAAAAATGTAGCTACTAATGTCTTATTAGGCCTTTAATATTTGAGATTGGAGTGTTTTCTGTAGTAACTAGTCAGTTTGTGGCCTGACTTCAAAAGCGTCTAGAATCTTAAATGGTGGCAAAGTGGATTTTCAAATGTGTGAAGATTAAGCCTGTCTAAACATGTTTTGCCTGTTTCTTAAATATGACAAGATGCTCATCAACATTTTCAGGCACCTACGCATATTTAAGTATCCAGCTCTTTCATACTAGTATGATGTAAGTGCCTAAGTGGTTTGTTCAGGTAGATTGGCTTTTAAACATGTTCTTGGATACTCTAGAAAAGGCATATTGTGTGAAGGCTCTGATGGTTTAGATTGTTTTCACTGTCTTAAGTCTATAGGCAAAAACTGAAAAGTTTTAGGACTCTTTTCCATAAGTATTGAAGGTCATCTGAAAAACATGTACTGCAATTTGACAGAGACCAGTTTTCTTCTAATTGCTGTCTTGTCAAATGGACAAGAAGATTAGAATTGGGATTTGTTTCCAAATATCCTCAATACTGAATAATTAAAATAGTAGAATGTCTTTTAAAGTTTAAAATTGACTGTGCGGTTCAGCAGAAAAGGTACCTAGTGTCAGAAGCAGAGTCAAGTCAGGCTGGGATTCCCCAATGCCACTTACCAGCTTTAACTTCTGGTATTTCTGGAAATGCCTATTTGTTGTACTATTACATGGGCATTGAGTAGTTCGCAGTTCTAATGAAAATTCCTGCTTTTTAGCCTCTGCTGTAATCATTGTTCCATAAATCTCAAAATGATGAGGCAGTAAGGTATGTTGTAATGTAAAATCTCAGTCTTAATCTAGACCCTATGGTAATCAAGCCTTGGCCTTTTTTTTTTCTTTTAATTGCCAAATGTTTGAAGCAATGAGTTTACATTAAGCAGTTTTTAAACTATAAAAAGTTAAGCTACTTGGGGGTTTGGAATGGAAGATTGCTGGATACATTCAATTAAACTCTGTGTTCTTGTGTTCTGGGCTGAATGTGTGGGAGAACAAAACTTGGGTGGGGCAACTCGAATAGTAATAAAGCAGGATCTCCTGCAAACAGCCCTTAAATTGCTCTGTCCACTGAAAGATGCAATTAACCTAAAAAAAAGGAGCACTGAATGGATATGTTCAGTATCTGCTTTGTGTGTAGATACTTTCTTTCAGGGTAATTGTGACAAAAAAAACCCACCACATACAAAGTTCTCTCTGGCAAAGAAAGTGAAATGGCAGTGTTGTATGACCATTGTACACAATTACTTAGAAAATGAACTACTGAAGCTTGCTTTTATTTCAATATTCTTCTTTTACTGTGTGTTGGATTGAATCAGCCTGAAACACATCACGGCTGTAGCTTTTGCTCAGTTTGCTGTGTTCTTCAGTAGGAATCTTTGATTCCACTTTACAGTGTGTGATGGAAGGCTTGATCTCTGGAGCATATAGATTGCCCTCAACCAGTTCTTCTTGGGAATGGAAAATTGAACCTTCTTTCCTGCTTGAAACACGTATTGAGGTTCCTGATTCTCCCTCCCTCTCTTAGGAGTCAAGGGTTTTGTCTTCCACCCCATGTTCTGCTTCATTCCTCCACTTCTTGACAGGATAAGGCTCTGCTCTACTCTGCTCACTCTTCTTTGTCCGGTAGAGAAATTAAACACGTTCTGATTATATTAGAGTAAGACCTGCTGCTGGTTCCAGTCAGTTCAGGGTGAACCTGTCACTTCAGGACACATCAGGTAGTGTATTTTTTTTTATTATTGGCAATAAGAATGTCCTCAAAGTACATATAAAATTATTTTATTCAGGTGAACTATAATTCTGGTGTACAGGAACCCTCTGTAAGGAGGCCAATATCAGTCCAAAAGTTATGTTGCATCTCTTTTAATGGTGAAAAGAAAAAGTAATGGAGAAGAACAGGCGAAGTCTGACAATAAGGGTATGGGAAAACAGAAGGGAAGCAAGAAAGTCTGAAAGGGAGAACAAACGAGGGACAGTTGAAGGGTCGGAGTTACTATTTTGGTAACTGCTCTGTGAGAAGAAGCAACTGAGCTGCTGTGAGTTGCCTGTTGATCATCTGTTTGTGGATGGGAAAGTACAAAATGTGTTTAAGGCTAAATAACTTGCAGATATTCTGTAAACAACCTGCAGCATCCAAATGTTTGAGACAGAAAGGAGAGGGAATTTGTTAAATGAGAACTGTGCTGTGGTGTTTGGAATTACAGTAGACAAACCTGGGTTGGAGTTAGTTTACTTTGAATAAACACATGGTTATTTCCTTAAACAGGATTATGAAATGGGAGAGAGTAGGAAGAAGGCAAAATGGCATATACAAACTGGAGAAAACTAGTATTTTTGAATCCATTGGTAACAAGAAAGGAATCTTTTTGTGTAGAAACATTTCTTTTGTATCCCTTTAAAGAGAGCACAAAAGTTCAAAGGCCGTCCAACTTTGGAAGAGTTGGAAAAAAAGCATTGGTAATTTTTTCATTTATTTGTTTATCTTTAGTAAGATTTAAATGTAAAGTAAAATAAATTTAAAAGTTGTAAATGAGTAGTCTGGATGTCCTTACTGTGGTACACTATATCCCCTCTTCATTTTTGGCACTGCTTGTGCCTGATCTGATCTGAAGTTGTCTGTTAAAACTCATGTGAAGGAAAGGATTTTAAGGAATGACCCAGTCTCTGTGTTTAAAGGCTTTTATCTTGTCTTCTGTTGTTAGTAAAGACAGTTTTTTGTGGATATCTGCTGTAATGTTACCTAGTGAATATAATACCCATACATTTTATTTTGGTGGAGATTTGAGCCTTTTCATTCTGTGCTTATATTTTGGTAGACTGTGAATGATACAATCAGACAACAAACGCTAAGGAGTGAGTCAGACTGAAAGAGGTGTATTAAGTACCTTATTCCAGCAATGCATTGTAGTACTATTCTTCAAGAAGCTGTTCTGATCGTCTGTAGTCCAGGCAAATATCCAGCATGTCAAGCCTTTTTTTGCTTCCTTGCACATTGTCACACTTGAGGTGTGCTGAATATACGTCTCATACATGTTCTGATTATCTGTGAAGTTAAAGCACAGAGTAGAATCACTGCTGTGGCCATTCTTCCCCAGAAATGGGAAGTGTGGACTTGTATAGTTGTTTTAACATCTGGAAACCTGTTTAATGAGCTATTTTGCCTACTTTAAGACCTAAATGATTTGTACAAAGCTGCAGCTTTACACTTTTAGAAGTACTGTTAACATTGGCAAAAGCCATCACAGTGGAACATCTTTTAATACAGCTTCAAGATGTCTTTATTTCTTAGACTCACAGTTTATATCCATATTTATTGTTACCACAGGTACCGTTTCTTCCTGTATTTAGGTTGTTATGTGGACTCCATATTTAGCTTGAAGTATTTTGACGTAGAAAACTCTTTAAGTGGTGCTCTTACTCCACAAGATACTAGTGCTACTTCTACTATTTGGATTTTGACAGGTGGCATAGTATAATTAGCAAAACAAAATCTGAAACCAGCTAAACTTACTCCTGTATAGCTGCCTGACAACTCTCATTCCCCAGATATGCTGCATGTGTATGTCTCAGCTGAAATATGCAGCTAACTGTGCAGAACACTTGCATTGACTTGATTGCAATGATAGAAGCAAAGGTATTTTAATAACTTTGCAAATGATGTGGTTACCAGTGTGTGTGTATGTGCCTGACATACCTGTGTGGCTCAGTTCATGGGTGCATTCCTTTTCTCTTTCATCTTTGCCTCTTTGGTGTGTGTGGTAGAAACTTTTAAGGAATCTTGCCAACTTGGGTAACCTGTCTACTTATCCAGAGCCTGAAACAGGGCCCTTTGAAGTCAGAAGAAAGAAGAAAGACTTCAGTCTGCTTGGATGAGCATTGAATCAAGAATGAAAAACAAAGTGCTGGCTCCATGGATGCATGTGGCCAGCTTCAGTGAGTGGATGTCCTCTCAATGTAGCATTGAAATACACTTGTATATTGAAGATGCTCGGATTGGCAGGTTATCCAACAATGGCTTCTTTTTGGGGTCTAGAGGAGGGTTTGTTCTGTTCCTCTAGCTTTTTTTTTCTTTGGGGGGTGGTTGCTTATGGGGCATGATGTGATTCTGTTTGACAGGAGCAATAGCAACCCATTACATCTAGTTTCAGTCTTACCCTCTTTTGGTTTAAAACCATTACCCTTTTGTCTTATTGCCACAGGTCTGGAGAAAAAGTCCCTCTCCATTGTTCTTTACTAGCCCCCTTAAAATATGAAAAGGCCACAGTAAACAGTTCTGGAGCTTTTTCTTCTCCAGGCAGAGCAACCCCATCTCTCTCAGCTTGTCCTCAAAGGAGAGGTGTTCCAGCCTTTTGATCTCCAGTGAGTCTCTGTCCTTCCTGAGCTAGGACCCCAGCTCTGGCTGCAATGCTCCAGGTGGGCCCCAGCAGAGCAGAGGGGCAGAATCCCCTCCCTCCCCTGCTGCCCACAGGCTCTGGATGCAGCCCAGGACACGTGTGTCTCTCTGGGCTGTCAGTGCCATGGCTGGGGCATGTCCAGCCTCTCACCCACCAGCACCCCAAGCCCTTCTGGGCAGGGCTGCTCTGGCTCTGTTCATGCCCAGCCTGTGCTGGTACTGGGGGTTGTCCCAAACCAGATGCAGCACCAGAACTTGTCCTACTGAAACTTATGAGGTTCCCACAGACTTGCTCCTTGAGCTTCTCCAGATCCCTCTGAACAGCCTCAGGTCAAACACACCTCTTGGCATGGTGTCATCTGTAAATTTGCTGAGAGTACACTGGATCGCACTGGCTGGGTCACAAATTGAGACACTGAGCAGTACTGCTCCCAGTACATACCTCTGAGGGACACCACTCATCACTGACCTCCATCTGGACATTGGGACATTGATGACTGCCTCCTGGATGTGGCCATCCAGCCAATTCATTCATTATCCACCAAACAGAGCCATGCGTATGCAGTTTAGAGAGTAGGATTTTGGGAGAGGCTGTGTGTTGGTGACATTATTTCTATGTGCTTATCAGGGGAAGAAGCAAGACACTTTTCTTTAATTCCTTCCCTGTGGCTAAGGGAACCTGAGCAGTATACCACATGCTTATGCCTTACATTGTTGAGAAAGACTACGCGTTCAGACTGTCTTGGAGTGTGTTACTGGCGCAGTAACTGCACACTTAAGGATGGAATTCTTATGGATTTCATTTTGACCACCCAATTGTATTCCTGTCCCACTTGGAGAAACAAACAGTCCCACAGCCTGTTGCTGTCTAATTTTGCTGGATTTGTCTCACAGCTGTCTCCAGTCCTGTGTCAATGTGTGATAAATGTAGCACGCAGCAGGTGTGCATCCCTGCAGCCCTGGTGTGCCAAACAGGGCTGTTCATGTGAAGTGTTGCACAGCAAGAAGCTGCCCTAGGCTTTGTGTTGGGCAGCAGGTTTTTCCCAGTAGTGAATACCACTTCTTAATGCACATGTTGTTTGCTTGTAAACTTGGAGTTGCTCAGTGTGTTTTGGTTTTGTTTCTCATAGTGTAGGTTCCTTGTGTGCAAGCCAGGTCTCGCTTCAGCTGGTTTGCTGTGCTGGTTATTTAGCATGTTGTGCACTCAAGAGGCAGGTTGTGTTTCCATGTGTTTGTGAGGAACATTAGCTCAGATTAATGTCACAGCAAAAAGTTCTTGAAAGTTTCCAGCGGTGATGCACTGCAGCTATCTCCGTTACTCAGATGATGGTAAGATGCATGAGGTCAGATGTAGGCTGTTGGCTTTTTTATGTTTTATGTGACTAATTTTGCTTTCCTTAGAAGGTAATTTAAGGAAAAAATTAATTTATGCTGATTTATATTGTTTTCTAAACTGTGATATAGTGAATGGGACGGGACAAACATGAGCAGTGTGTGGGGAAAATCGCTATTAGTAAGTTTCTGCTGTTGAAGGCTGACCACCGGTTTCTGTTAAATTGCTTGGGATTTTGGGATAGTGTATGGCATTTTCCTCATTTTTGTGTGTGATGCTTGCTCAGTCATTACACATGAGGTGGTAAACTCCAGTTTCTTTATTATTTTCTTCTTTTAAATTAGGCTAGGTGGAGGAACATAGAAGCTTGTGTCCAGACCCTTCTCATTCACTGTATCTTTGCATAGTTTTGAGCAAATGAGCAACTATGGCTGCTGCTTCAGCCTGTGAAATATACAGCATCTGTGTCATTTAGCTATGCAGTGTTGAAGGGAAGGTACCCAGTCCAATTTGAGAATTTCTGATGCAAAATGGAAGAACATGAAGTGGGCGCTCTTCAGAGACCAGGAAGGCAAGTTTAGCAAATTAACTTCTATCTGAAATGTATCTGCTAGCATAAGAATGTAATTATTATGCCCTGGAACTTCATACAAGGGAGTTTCCATGCCTGGAATTTAGATTTATAATCTGCTTCCTCCCACTTCCAAACCTAAAGTATCATGATACTTTTAGATGAAGATCAAGTCACTTTATGTTTCATTCTTGAAATGCTAAGTTACGTGTTTGTTAAGTTACGTTTTGCAGTAGTGGCTGTGGTTGTGTCTGCCAATAAGCTAACAAGAAAAAAGCCTGCTATCTAGAAATTGTACACAAATATTAATTAACGACAAATATCTTCCTGCTCTCTGGCAGTAGCAATTCTTCCACTTATTTTCCTCTCCTGTCTCCTGGGTAACTCCCATAGGTTTAATAACTATGGCTGGGGCAGAATTTTAATTTTCTTAAATTTATGTTTCTGTTTTAAACACTAATAGTTTTTCTGATGTTTGGCTCCCTTCCACCCTTCACTGGCCTGTAAATTACTTCAGCAGTGCTCAGTATCTTCATTTTTATGAATGTAGGATTGCTTCGGCTCTGTACAAGGCAAACACAATTAGAAAATTATATCCTTTGACGTACGAAAAACAACCTTGTACATGGTACAAGTACTGAAGGTGGCTGTAAACAAACTTAGTGCAATCTCATTGGGGGTGGAGGGGGATTGCCATTGGAATTTATTTAAGCTGCTAGTTGAAAATAATGAAAACTGCTAATGCAGGGCAGTAAATGAAGGAAAGGTCAGGAGATTGGAAAAAAGCTCAACCCCTCATCTTTCAATGCTTTTTTTGTAGCCTTGTGCAGAGGCTTATTATCCCACTTTCACACCTAAAAAAATAAGAGAGATGTGTGGAAAAATATTTAAATGGGGTAATTGTTGTGGATAGAATAGTAGTTCTCCAATGCTCAAATACTGTGGAAACATGAGGACTGTGTAAATTATCTTTAAGGAGAGACAAGCAGCTTCTACCATACCGAGACTAACAACTTTCTGAGTTTTACATAGATTGGGTCTGGTCAGACTGTTCTGACTTTGGTATGTCAGCTGGCTATGGTGACCAAGAAAAACCAGACTGTGTCTCTTGAGTCTTCCCCTGCTTAAAATCAGTGGGTAGTTAGTGTTACACATTGCTGGAGATCAGATCTGCTTTGCACTTGAGTTTTTCCTAAATGTGTGTAATAGGACTGCATAAGGTTTCCGTCACTAAGATTCAGAGGGTGACTTAAAATGTAGAAGCTGTAAATGTCCCTGATGATAGTCCCCTTTAATGGTCTTTTTCTGGGAAGTTGAGACCTATGTTTATGGTGACAAGATGCTAAGGACTTTGTAGGGTCACATCTTTACAGTTCAGTTGTATGATTACTCACAGTTTTTGTCAGTGCATGATCATGCTCTGACCTAGAACATGTCCCCTCCTGCTTTCAGTGTGTGTGTGTGATTTTGGATGAATTGTCAGTTTTCACACACAGCTGAAATACATCTTCTTTTCAAGTA
>VXBU01012601.1:121902-181754 GCA_013400315.1 Bombycilla garrulus | reverse complement strand
GCCGTGGAGGCTGCAGGTAACCATCAAGCAATCACAAAGCCTTGCCCCAAGGTTTGATGTCTTGTTCAATCACGAGCATTTGCCTAAAATAAAGTGGCATTGGAGATGGCTAGGCTGTAGTGAGTGTAACAGCCCGGTTTTACAAGGGGGAGCACAATAAAACCAGTTCAGTGGCTGGCAGGCATTCAGCAAGCAGCCTGAGGCAACGTGTTGTGTCACGGACTGAGTACAAAGCCTTGGACAGCTGCAGCACAGAGGTTTAATTTATAGTGACGTTTGCAGAGTGCGTGCCAAAACTTTCCTCATTCCTAGGGAAACACTTCCCAGTGCATAATCGGTCAGTCTTGTAGAGTTCTTTAGAGATGCTGGAAGAGCANACTAATGTGGTGGTTCTTTGTTTGGTGTCCTTGTGTTTTGCTCAAGCACATAGAAATTGACTAACTGTATACAAAAGAGAGAAAAATTTTGGTAAAATGCATCTTGTGGGTCCTGCCAGACCTGTCTGGGAGTGATCTTCAATGTAACCAGGGTTTTCCTGATATAACTCAGTAGCTATATCTAAAATAAGTGCTGATAGTGGCTGCGTTGGTGAGGTAGCAAGCAACATTGGTTTTTACTGAGCACACGTAATTAGCTCTCTGATTTTAGTCCAGTGTTTTCTGTAGAGATCATCCACGTGAGACAGGCTCTGCCACCTCTCTGAAAGTGTTCAGAATTCACTCCCAAGCTGCCAAGGTCAGAAGAGTCTTGAAATGGGGTTAACTTCTTGGTTTGAGAATAAATCTTTTCTGGGGTTGTCTCCACAGTGATTGCTTTCAGCCAACTGAAAAGCAGTATCAGCTTGGTTTGGTGGGAAGCACTTATGCAGACAGAGAAATACATAATAAAGCCTGGAGTTTTGCAGACTAATAATATACCTCTTAAACATAATCATTTTGATGGCTTAAAAGTAATAAAAATGTTGCACTACAGCAACTAACTTTTCTAGTTTTGCTTACATGCAATGATTATTTTTATTGCCTTTTTTATTGTGTGTTCCAATCTCATGCAAAAAGCATATGGATCATAAACAGCATGGTATGTTGTTTTGGACTTTACACTGAAATTCCATTGTTTCTGTTTGCAAAATTGTGACGTCACTTCAAATAGCAGTGGCATGACAGACTATAATGCTTGAGGTAACTCAGAGCATGTATAGTGTGTCAGGATGTATGGGCTGTGTTGATAAAGCTTAGTTAGACTGGCTGTCATCCACTTTGCACTTCAGTTTTCCTGTCTGACATTAAATGTTTGGAAAACTTTTTGCATAGGCATAGAAATAAAAGAATGACACATTCTAAAATAAAACAAAGCTAAGGAAGTGGCTAGCTACCCATGAAGCTCAATATTAATCTAAAACCTCTATTTCCAAATAATGTGTTATTCTGAGAATGTTTCTCATTTACCAGAATGTTTGCTGTCTTCATTAAAAAACAAAAGAAAAAAATCAAAAAAACCCACCACCAACAAAAAAATAAATTAAAAAAAACCTAAAAACAAAACCCCCAAATCAAACAAAAAAAAAAACCCCACACCAGAATAACTCAAAAAAAACCCCCCACCAAAACAGACCAAAACAATATATCAATACAAAACTAANCTAGGCTGTAGTGAGTGTAACAGCCCGGTTTTACAAGGGGGAGCACAATAAAACCAGTTCAGTGGCTGGCAGGCATTCAGCAAGCAGCCTGAGGCAACGTGTTGTGTCACGGACTGAGTACAAAGCCTTGGACAGCTGCAGCACAGAGGTTTAATTTATAGTGACGTTTGCAGAGTGCGTGCCAAAACTTTCCTCATTCCTAGGGAAACACTTCCCAGTGCATAATCGGTCAGTCTTGTAGAGTTCTTTAGAGATGCTGGAAGAGCATTTTGAGCCTTTTTTTTTTTTTTGTCAAGCAGATAGCAATGTTCTGTGGTGAGATTGTGGAGGAATTGTCTGTTCACACCTTACCGTCATTTCCGTAACCACTACAGTAATATTACTCCCAGATTTTGGCAATAGCTGTATCTTCGTTGCAACTCCTTCTGGAAGAGTAACTGGAGGTTGATGTCACCTTCTTAGCTTGTCAGCCTCTTCCCATTCAAATAACATAGCAGAGCAAAATCTTCAAAATTTGATTTCTCAGAAGTAATTGCAGGACTATTGTGAAATACTATGCAGAGCTTTCCAAATAGAAGTTCTTGATGTTTTTTGTTCTTTTCCCTTAGTGCAGTGAAGATTTTTAAAAGGATGAAACAAAACTGAAATACGGTGATTTATAATTCAACAGTTACAAAAAGTATTATTTTATAAGTATGAGGGTTTTTGAGAACTTCCTTTTCAAATCCATATTTATGTACATAAATAATGGTTCAAAATGGCTGGTTCTACAAATAATTCAATAATGGAATGTGCATAGCATAAAATATATCTAATGCAAGAGATGGTAGTCTAGTGAAGCTGTATTCTTCCACAGTAAAGATGTGTCCTCAGCCCATGTCACAATGACCTCTTTTATCCATGCTGAGTTTTTTTATTCAAACCATGAATTATAGTGTGCCTGTAGCCTGTCCTTGGTTTAGACTTCATCCCTTGACGCAAGTTAGCATTAAAATCTCTTGCCAGAATATTATAGAAATTGGTGGCTGGGGCCTGAGAAGACCATGCAATCAAATTTTTGCCTGAGTGGTTAAGGCAGCATAGCCAAATCTGGTGGCTTTAAACCATTTTTGCTCTGCTGTCTTAAAAAATGTTGTTCTTGTGATACAGAGCTGACATGCGGAATTCAAGACTACTGCCTCATTTTCCTACGTCTTGGGGGTCTCGAGTCTTGGGATACTCGAGAAAGAGCAGAGAGATCTGTACAGCCCTATTTTGTGGAGGTTGCTTCAACACAGAGGCTCCTTGCTTAGGACTATGCTTGTTGATGAGGTGAAGCACACATGAGCGATAGCAGTCCGGCGCTTTTTTCTTTCTGCTTTCCATCTCTCACTACTGAAGAAAAGCAGTGTTGTCACATGTGGTTACCACTGATCTAGGGCAGTGTTTGTAGCCTGACTTGGTGCCTATCAGTCTGTACAGACGCCAATGTTGTTGGTTTTTGTTCTGCAGAGCAGGAGAGGGAAGTGGCACAAAAAAAACAATGAAGTTGAACAAACCTCTGTTCTGTTACACTCAGTTTGAGAGTGCCTCATCTTTTGTTTCCAGTAGTGCCTGTTGGGGTATATCTAGGGAAGAGCAAGCACTGAGCAAGTGTGTACAACACTTCTCCTTAATACTTTCCAAGCTGCTGAGTAGTTTTCCTGCGCATGTGGAAACTCTCAGTCCCTCCCTGAACCCACATAAATCTCTTGTCTGCATCATCCTTGGGAAGGACTTCCACAAGTCTGGTATTTTCTATCTGTTGTTTTACCTTCCTGTGATGGTCCCTCATCTGTGCTGAAACAGTTGATCCCTGCCATCTCCCCCATCTTAGTGGTTTTTGTCACTTTTGTGTCCCCCTTAGTTTAACTAGACTGAGGTACCTTAGCCTGTTTGATCTCCATACAAATCTTGTTTTGGATCATCTTTGCCTTTCTGAAACCTTTCCAGCTGTAATGCAGCTTTATAGAAAGAGACCAATACTTCATGTTAGTGAATACAGTCCATAGTAGTTCTGTTTCCTTCTTTATGCCTTACCCGAAGATTCCTAGCACTTTGCTTTCATATGAATTGTACTGGGACTCGGGAACGGTGGATACATTTCCTGGTTCTCTTGTGTGGTCTCTTGGCCTCTTAGTTTCTGCTGAAACTTAGTTTCTGTCTTTGTTGTTGTGGTTAAGTGTACACACTATAAGAGGAAAACGATACTCAGCGTGTGCTTGGGCTGACAGTCTCCATCCTGTGTTGCCGAGGAAGGTATTATAACGTGGGGGTAATTGTAATGTGGTGTTTCTTAGAAAGACTTCAGAGTAGTTACACCTCAGTCAGTCCCCAGTAGTTTTTCCTTGCTGCTGCTGTCCCGACAAGAAACAAAACTATTCCTGCTTGTCATTTTTCCTTAGTTTTCATGCGAGCCTCAGTTTATTTTTCTGGGAACCTAGCTTGAGTTGTGGGTGGATTTAAACCACCTACAATAAAAAGTGGAGGTTTTTTATATAACACTGAGACATTACGTGCTTAGTTAAAGCATCTCTGCATACCTTCTTAAATGGCACCCTGAATACAATAAGGAGCAGAGTGATAGCAACGTAGTGAATGGTTGCCATTCATTCCATGGGACTATGTGAAATATTTGAGTAACTGAGGTATTGATGGCTTCTGTTGCGCATATTTCAGTAGTGAATTGAAGAGTGCTTTGCATCTTACAGTTGATTACTCTGATTTCCTTTGCAGTGCCTTTTTTTCCATTCAGCATTTACATAATACAGAAAATTACAGCCTTTGCCATGTAGTGAGGTATATTCTGAATTCATGTACATTCTTTTCTCTTTCCCAGATATCTTTAAAGGTAATCTTCTTTTGGTTTCCAAATAGTCCTTTAAAATCTTTTTTTCCAAGAAGCTTCATGCTATTAAGCGTGAAGTAGTAATAAACCCCAATCTGGGGTTTCAAAGGCAAACTTAGAAAGCTGCATTGCTGCGGAAAGGTCTAACAACTTGTTCATTATACTTATTTAGTTTGTAATGATAATTGCCGGTGCATTAATGTGGCTTTTAAGAGCAATGTCCATATTTTTTTTCCAAGAGAGGGCTTAAGACTATTTATCTTGGAGTCTTCTAGAAAACCCTGCTCATTTGTGTAATACCTTTAAAACAGCTAGCCAGATGGATCCAGGCTACGCTCATGCATGTCACATATGTCTAACGCCTTTCCTGCTCCTGGGACCAAATTGCATTACATCATATTTTATGATTACAAGACAGAATTTTGGTGGAACTTAGCCATATGGTTGAGTCATCTGTTCTCTTTAGTTTTGGAAGGATTATACTAGCATCTTCAAAAGACTTTTATATTTATTGGCTTTTTTAACCCATAAAATTTGGAAACCTTCTGCTGTCTCTGGCAATGAAAACAATCTAGTTTTCAGCTTATTTGTATAATTCTTTGCAGTTATTAACTGAATCTGTTAAATATGCTATTACAGGATAAAAAAAAGGATGCTTGTATGTTCTTCTGGGTTTCCCATCTCACGAGATGGAAGGGAACCCATAAGATATGTGATGTGGATTCCTGAAAGAAACCAAAAAATCAACAAATCCACATTCTTTGCATTTTTGTCATGACTCATAAAGCTGTTAGGTGTTATCTCTTTTTCCACAAAGACTTAAAACCTGTTACAAATCCTTGCTCTCCCTCTGCTTCTCCATCCTTTCACATGAATTATTGAAAAGCATGTTTAAAAAAAAGATGAGAATTACTTTGCCACTGATTGGCCATTTGCTCCTGGGAACATGTCTGAATTCAGAAGTTACTCAAAATTGTGTTAGATGCACTCCATGGAAACCAACATAGCCCTGGTATGCAGTCCCAGTCTTTGAAATGTATTTAAAGTAAACTGATCCTGATTGGGAACATGGCTAGGGATATTGGTCAGGTTAGTTTTGCTTGTAGGCATCAAGGGGAAAATGTTTTATGGGATTTATGATACTACTAGGGATTTTTCTCTCATGTCAGCATCTGTGAGAACGACGATGAAATGGTTATAGCTGTAGCAGGGATGGTTTTGATGATGGGAGAGGGGCTGGTAGCTGAGCCAGCCCACTCGCTTTTCCTGGAGTTGTGTGCTCTTTCTCCAGAGAGACTCTGGAGAGTGGACTGCCCTTCAGGGTTTTGTGCTTTGTACATAATTTCATTATAGGTTTTTAATTTGCAGTAGCTTTGTACAGAGGAATTTGAAAATCTCCATGTTGTTGAGTGGCTGAGCTCTATTACAGAAAATGTGTGTGGATCTTGTGAAGAAATCAGAATATAAACTAGACAACCTACAGTAGAGTGTCTTGATACAGGAGCACCAGTACTTGTTAGAGGGGAAGGACAGACAAACCACTGGAAGCACTTATCTTGATAACAGGAGAGTATCTTGATGATTGTGACATGCAAATATAGTCCAGTCTAGGACTAATTAGTAGGAGCCAAGTGAATGTTTAATCAAAACAAAAAAACAGAGGCTTGTTTGTAGCTCTTGTCATCTTGTGTGAGCCATCCTAGTGCATTTGGTGAGTTGCAGGGTATGCAAATTAGAAAAAGCACTGTAGTGGAAGGACTGAGTGTTCTAGTAAATCACATATTATTGATAAGAATATTCAAATGAGGACAAGATATTGATGTGCAGATCAGTCCATTAATACTGAGCTGTGTTGGTTGTGCCAGGCAGCAGATAGCTCAATCGCTGATTAAATAGGCAAGAGTTAAAGCTCCAGCACTGGCTTGGGACAGCCAAAACTGAATTTCCCAGGGCTGCCTGGAGAAAGGTGTGCAAGCTGTGGCTCTGATCAGATGAAAGGCAAAGCCATCCATGCCTGCTGAACAGAAGACTTTGCATGTCATTATTCATGCCTCTAGAGAATGGAGCTCCTTCAGGTGAGGCCTAAGGAAAGGAGCCAGCCTGCTTGTTCTTTCTCTCCTGCTTCAGGCCTGCCATGTGTGGGCTGTTGATGTTCTGCATACAGAAAGTCTGACGCATAAAAGGCTTGTCTGATTCTCAGTGCGTGTGATGTGGACGATAAACAACGTGGGAAGATGTGGTGGTGTGAAATCTCACATGTTCTTCACTGGCAGCTGAAGTGAATTTTATTTTCATGCAAAACAATTGCTTGCCTTTCCCCATGACTCTTGGATTTATCCCTCATTGTAGTCATAGAAGTAAAGGCAGCTAAGCTTAGCTTGCTTCTTTAATATTTGATTTTGGAAACTGACAAATATTAGGTCTAGAGGTCAATCCACAGCACTAACATTTGTTAGTGGCCTCAGGAAGATCAGACAGATAGTGAAACTTTTTTGCCTTCTTATGTAGTCATGGTGTACTTTTGGAGATTGAGTTGAGTCCTTGAAGACTCCAAACAAAATAATTTCTTGGAATAGGGATTTGTCTCTATGCTTGGACTGTGTTTTGTTTGGCTTTGTCAGGGGTTTCAGAATAGAAGGCTATAATCCTGTAACAGTGGTTATGTCCTTTACAATAATTACAAATTCAACTATAAATAGACTGTTTTTCTACTCTGAGTAGTTTTGAAATGTTAATATGTGTTTTGTTATGAACTTGGAGATTGTATTGTTTCCTACAATGGCATTCTAGTAGGTATAAAATACTGTGAAGTTTTTTTAAAAACATGTAAGATCTTTTCTGTCACTTGTGGAGAATATTAAGATGGGGAAGTTTAGTCAAGTAACATGCTTTGTCCTGCTAATAGAGGAGACAAAAGGTAGCGACTTCCATGTGAGCTGAAATTTCATGTAGGCATTTGTAATACAAACACCATGTGTGCCATGGTGGCTTGTACCTTAATGAACACAGCTTACAGCGGTACATCATACATCAATTCTGAACAGTGTGTAGTTCTGTTTGGTGTTTAATTTTTTTTCTTGTCTACAGCCTTTATTTCTGTATTCCCCTTTGCAGAATAATGGAGAGGAAAAACAGGTGGCAGCTCTATACATCATGAAAATCAGCTTACTGTGTAGAAGTGGCAAGATAAGCAATGTTTTGAGAGGTTTAGCAACAGACAGGAGGAAAGATGGAGCCATAGGTCTGAAGTGCTAGTGCACAATGGATGTCCATTTGGCCATTGGAAATCAAGAAGATCCATCAAGTACCTGTATTCTTTAAGTTTACTAGTAGACAGAAACTGGAGCATGCTACTAAAACTCTAGCCAGATGTAGTGAGCTCAGATACCCAAACCAGGCTGTAGAATCATAGAATGTGCCAATTTGGAATTGCATCCGATCAGGATTATTGAGTCCAGCTCCCAGCCCTGCACAATCACACCACGTTCCTGAGAGTATTGTCCAAATGCTTCTTGAGCGCTGCCAGGTTGGTGCTGTGACCCCTTCCCTGACCACTGTGCTTCAGTGCCCAGCCACCCTCTGGGGAAGAACCTTTTCCTGATACTCTGAACCTCCCCTGACACAACAACAGGCCATTCCCTCAGGTCCTGCCACTGGTCACCGCAGAGCAGAGATCAGTGCCTGCCCCTCCTCCTCTCCTCATGAGTGAGTTATAACTATAGTGAGGTACTTACTCTCTTCTCCAGGCTGAACAGACCAAGTGCCCTCAGCCACTCCTGACACAGCTTCCCCTCCAGACCCTTCACCTCCTTTGGATGCTTTCTAATGGCTTAATGTGAAGAATTTAAAAACCTTCCACTAAGAAAGTCATATGTCCGTAGCATTAAATGTCGAAATCTAAGGGTCTGTTCCTGTCCCTGTCTTGAACCAAGGAGTTCACATGTGTACCTTGGTCCTTGGGCACACTCTGGTTTTCACAGACCACTGTGTCTAAGAGAGCATTGAGAATTGTCGAGATCGTCAACACAGTAGCTGTATAAACAAACTTTGCTTGCAGAGTTGGCATTCTCCCTGTATCTTACAGCCTACTTACCACTGATAGATACTTACCAGATAAAAGTTCATGTTAGATTATCCAGGCAATTTTATTTTGAACCTCTTGATTTCTCCTTTTTCCAAACTGATCGTGAGGCAGTTGTGCAGTGGAAATCCCAAAACTTGAAAGACATTATGTGAGTTGCTATTTGACCTTTGTAAGTAACTAGAGTATGTTGATTAAGTAGATCTTCAGTCTTAAAACTTTGTTAAAAGTGGTCTTTTTCATATATCTCATGCTGATTATCAGCTTATTATTTTTTAATGTTTTTTATTTAAGGATAAGGAAAACCTGAGGATCCTTGGATAACCATTTGAGAAGTGTGGCCATTTTTACGTCTGTATTTTGACATCCCATGGATTTGTTTTTGAAGGGAAGAGCTCCTATGTGTCAACCAATAATCAGTAGTTTTTTAGACATAGTTTAGTTTTAGTGCAATTATTGAGTAATTTCAAGATGAGAACAGTCATCTGAGTTCTCTGTAGCTCAGATCTTTAGAACTTTGAGAAAAGACAGAACAATGGGAGATGGTCACTTCAAACAGAATAGATTTAACATCTTTATTTTTAGAAAGTCCCTTGTGTTTTTTTCCTGTTAAGATAAACATTGTTTCATTTATACAAATACACACCATTAATTCTTGGCTTTACTTTATTCTGTCTTACTGAGAGTGATTGTTTGCATGTGGTGTGGTTACTGCTACGTCCTTTGCTATCTGAAAATAAAGATAAATCTTCAGTTGCTGTACTGATGATGTGTGAGATGATAGACAATGGACAGTAGCTGGACTTATCGCCAGTGCTCTGGCTATATGTTACTGATGGTTTACATGTACTTTTTCTTGTTTTGTTCTAATACCTTGCATGTTGTGAGCTTTTTGCTCATCACCTTTCCTTTATGTGCAATGGAATGAAACAGCTTATGTGAAAACACTAGTAATTGCTTAAAAAAAAGAGAACACCTGATGTACCTAGATGTATTGTTAGCAGGAAATGCCCCTGTTCCTAGAATGCAAAGATTGATTCATCTCTTTAAAAAGGGCTGAAAAGTAGTATCTGAATGAAAAAAAACATTGTGGCCTTTAGTATGAAGTGAAACAAACAGCATGTGTGAGCTGTGTGCCCACAACCCACACAGAGTACCATGTGCCTCTAAACTTGCCAGTGTGAGCCAGCTGTGTTCCTTGGTCTGGGTGAACTGTGTGACACTCTCTTGGCCTCCCTTGCTGACTTTTGCTCTCAGGCTCTTCACTTTCTTGCTCTTACAGAAATGAAGTGTTGCAGTTAAGTTACTAAGTGGCTGCTTTTCTGTGCTTTAACTATGCACGTTCCCTTCCTGATCTTATGGTTACTCTGAGATCAAAGCCTGACTGAAAATGTGAAACTAACCACAGGGGCTTTTTAGAATAACCCAAACAAACAAACCACAAACAAAAAGCAAACAAAAAAACCCCACTCACAAAACCCAACCAAATTGCCACCAAAACAGACCAAAAAAACACCCAAGAAACTTGCATGCAAGAAATACAAGTATTCAAGCAAAACAGCAAGCTTGTTTCCATTTCCTTCTTGAGTGTTCTTGGAGCACAGCTCACAACCTGTTGTAAATTCCAGTAATCATCTAAGCAAAGACCACATGAACTTTTTTCTACAACTTCCCTCCCCCCACACCCCCAGTCCCCAGATTTGCACTCTTAGATGACCATTTTAGTCAGGTCATCTTTCCCCTTCTCTCTTGGTGAAAGACCCTTTCTTTTCTCAGCTTGTCGTCCCCTTCTGCCAGGAAAGTTTCCGGGCAGCCTTGCTGGCTGATAGAAGTGCCCTGCTGAGTGACTTGCTGTTCGGTTGCATTATTCTGGGGTTCAGCATGAAAAAAAATGGTTTGCTTGGATAATAATCACTTCTTTATCTACAGAAGCTACCCAGTGAATGGGTAATTATCAAGGTTTACTGACAATCTGCCGTTAGTCTTTTGTTACTATTCCTTGTCCATTCACGCCAACTGCTTCCTGCCTTCCCTGTCATACTTTTTTTATCTCCGTTTCAAATAGAATTCTTGGTCTGACACAAATACAGTCTCCAGTATCAAACAGACCTCATGCAATTCGCATGACCAGTTACCCAAGCTAGGCACCATAGTTCAAGAAGCAAGAGGAGGGCAACGGACTGATGATTCTGGTTGTAAAACGAGCACTGGTTACTTGTATTGCTGCCATTTCCACCTTTAAAGAGTGGCATGTGTAATCTTGTGAGCTGCAAATATTTCATCTTCTTATGTAAATATAATTAATGTTATTAGCCATCAGTCACCTAAAACGGGCAACATGGATGGTCGAAGCTGGAAAAGACTCGGTTATAGCAATTAGTAACATTTAGATAATATCACTATGAATACTTTGAAAGCCATTGTCACGCTTTGCTTTTCTGACGACTTAATTAGCGGTCTAGACCTTACTTGTGGTGAAGTTAATGAACACAGCATCTTTTGGCATGGGCTTTCAGGGCGCTACCTCGGTCGGGTGCGGTGCAGCAGAGGTCAGCTCGCAATGCCGCTGCGCTGTATCTGCGCCGAGGGCAGGCTTTGGGAGTCACAGCAAGGAGCTGGAGCCACAGCAACTGAAAGGAGCCTGGGAGGCAGCAGCTGCTGGCATCTGCTGAGCTCTGAATGTCCTGGGAGAAGCTGCTGCAGACTGGAATAAGCTGTTGTTGATAAGGTCAACAACATCCTGCCATTCTGCAAATAAGATTGCCACTGCCACCGCCCAAGCTTGCTGCTGGCAAATACTCCCTCTAAATTGCAGATGGGAAAGTCGGGAAAGGCGTAAGCTCCTTACCTACATAACACTGGTTCCTAAATTATAGTGTTTTCAGATAAGCTCTAGAAAAAAATTGTCATCTGTTGTTTTAACTTCAAGGGATGTTTTGTTTACTGAATGCATTCAGTACAATAAGATTGTTCTTGTTTTTAAAACTATCTTGGGAAGTCCAGCACATGTGGACTTTTGTGGATGACCTTGTGATGCAGTCGTGTTTGGTGTCTTTGCCATGCGTTTGTTTGTGACGCCAGTCTTTAAGTATTCCTTTCCTTTTCAGACACTGAGTTGCTGAGTTTGAAATTATCAGGAATTTCAATTTGCTACTCAGCTTCCCTGAAGTTCTGATTTCAGTGGAGATAACATAACTCTGTCTCCAGTAGGTTTGCAACAATGCAAGGTCACTTAAATCATCTCCTGTAGGCTGCATGCCAAAGATAAAGAAACAAAGTTGTTGCCAGTTAATGTTTGCTCTGGTATTTGCTCATGGAAAACGTTGTACAAGTGCTAAGTAGAACTATCACCTCTTGTTATAAGTTATTTCTTGCATGATATGTGCTGGTAATCTCAGACAATTGAGGTTTAATAGCTTGATATGGTGGTGACAAAAAAAAAAGAATGGGTACCTTTTTGAATATGTTTTGATTCCTCTGCTTCTCTTCTGCAAAGGAAATTGTTCACTTTGTGACAGAGAAAACAATGTATAAAACAACTAGGGCAAGCTTTAACTCTATAGGAAAATAGGCTTTGATATGAAGGTTTCTCTTGGATTCAAAATCTGTCAACTTGTCGACATGCTATGTGTGATCCCAAATATGAAGTGGTTTTACTGGATGGTTTCAGCCCCACGAGTATGATAAGTACTTTATTAGTATCTTGCAATGGTAAAACTGGAAATAAATTGTGCACAGTAAGCACTTACAGGAGACTCGACATCTGCCAGTGCAGCTGCTGTTGGTAACTGCTGCTGAAGTTTGTGCTGGAGCCGTGGTTTTGAGAGGTCATCGTGATGTGGAAGGTGATGTGAGCACGCTGCATTGGCTTGAGTATTGCCTTTTTAGTCACTAATCATAAACTGGTGGTGTAGATTAAGTCAATCAAGTTCTTGGCCTCATTTCATTAACACTGACCACACAGTGCCCAGTGCAGGAGTGGCTTTCCCTCCTACGCATGGCTATGTCTGTGCTGCCAGCTCCTTTCTCAGGTTTGGGTTTTTTTTCAGTATGAAAAACACTGAGCTATTACCAGGGGTGTGCTTCTGAGTGAGGCCCTACAGCACACTTTTCCATCTGAAAACAGAAAATCAAGAATAAAAAGCATGCTTGAGAGGGATGTTCAATGCCACCTGATGTTTGAATTTTACCATGCCATCCTTTCAGCTGTCAGTGTTGTATCTTAGGATTTATTAAGGATGACAGATTATCTGATCCCCTACACATTAATGGGAAAATGTTTATTATTTTTAGGCATGACTGAAAACCACCTGTTTTATCCAAAAACTTGCATGCTTGAGCTTTGATCAGATTATTTTATCTCTGTGTAATACTCGTTATTGCTACCTATACTGAACACTATACACATTTTTAAAAACCCAAACAAACAAAAAACTAACTCTTCCCCTTCTCCCAAACCTGAAGTAGTACTGAGTGGAGCACTGATTGTGGTCTGTGAAGCTGAAATATGTGTTTCATCAATTTTGCATGTGTTCACAAGCCATTGTTATTGCAAAATGTTAATTGTTTGAAGGAAGGCTGTTGATAACTGTTTGGCATGTAGCCTACAGAAGTGGGGGGTGTGTGTAGGGTGGGGGTGGAGGTGAAGAGAACTCACATGTGCAGTCTTTTCTAGGATGAGATTTTTCCAAATGCATGACACATATGTGTTTATGCTGAGATGCTCAGGTTTGGGATGTTTTCTCCTAAAATGCTGCATACCCAGTTGACTAACTCATGTATTTGCAGCAGTCTTAACGTAAGCAAAAAACATCTCAAAACAAAACAAAAGAACCCCCAGCTTTACTGGTGATGGAAAGTACCTGCTTGGCTGTTGGTTCTGTTGCTCTTGTGCTATAGTAAAGATTTTCCTGAAGGCTGTGCTGCTATTTTGTGCTAACCTTGAGTTTGAAGTGCTCTGGGTGGGTTTGCTCACAGTGTTACATGTGGAGACCTCTCTGATGTAAAATAAAACACCTTTGTTTGTTACCTGAATAAGGGGTTTATCAGAACTGAAGCTGCCCAAGGGCTGTGTGGTGGATGGTGCCATGCTATTTGGATGAGATCTGAAAGCAAGGCAAGTGAGGAATCTTTATATGGAGGGGGCAGGATGTGGTGCACAGCTGGAGAAGGGGCCTTACAGACGTGTCTGGGCAGCTTGGAAAAGTGGAATGGGATGGTTTGGGGACTGCAGCGGAGGAAGCTTGACGTGGTGGGTTTATGAAGTTAAGGTCTCCAGTTCTGCTGGCCATCCTGTACTCCTGGCAGAAGAGAGTATCTCCTACGTGCCTGTTCTCCAGGAGAGACAAATGCTGGTGCTGCATGATGGGTGTCAGTTGAAGGTGGCTTTTACAATGAACAGTAACAGGGAGTACCCATGTTTTGCATCATCCCAGCAGAAATTACCTCCCAAGACTTTGGTGTATACTTGATGATGTGTGACTTGTGGGGTCAAGACCAGGCTAATATTATGAGAGATTCCAAAAATGTAATGTAATGCAACAGTCACTGCCTCTGTTCAGAAGTCTGGGGTTTCTGATTTGCTATGGACAGCAGCGCCAGTGCAATATTTGATTGCATGAGGCACTTTAAGAGCCCTACTGACTTAAATACCTCTGACTTTCTTGCCAAACCCTGGGTACAGTGTCTTTCTGGGTGTCAAATGTATTCTCTGTCCTTCAAGATTTTTCTTCTCCTGAAGAATATGAACAGTAGGGCTACAATTCCATATTGAAATGGGTTTTTGAGAATCGATTGTGTGCCATTTATTTTATTAGCTGTACCTTTAACTTTCGGAATGCATTGTACAGTGCTGGTCTTTGAGCACAATGGGAAAGGAAAAACCAGTTTGATCCTATCAGAGGAATATTTGAGCAACAGTTGATGCCTGCATACTTGTTTCTTCTGTGTGAACAGATTTATGTATAATTTTGTTTCAAAAACAACACAAGGTCTGTAAATAGATTTTTGTAGCTCGCATAAAATTGACATTTCATCTACAATTACAATGATGACACATTACTGATGCCTTAGAATGGAATCTTTATTGCTTTCATGAAAAGATTAATGACTTTATGTGAGCAATAGAGTGTGTGATGGCTTTTAAACATCTTGGGTAGGACACAGATATTTTAGTTCATAAAGCATAACTCTGCTGCACAATGTTGAGGAGAAACTGTGCATATTCTTTAGTTTTTCTAGAAGCAAAACAGCTTCAGGTAGTGTAATAGATGTTAAAGATGCAGTTGCAAGAACTAATATAAGTGGATTATAGGTATATAGTGGAATATATGTACATGACAATCTCTAAAATTACTAATTCCTTTAACAACTCTGAGTTGAAAGAAGAAACACTAATTAGATACAGAACTGAAAACAGGAATCTAAAATAACTGCCAAATACAGATCTAGGCTAGCCACCAGCCTCTACCAAATTTCTCTAAGGAGGAAAGGAAATAATTCTCCAGATCTGTGTGAAAAATAAAGAAATGTACACTGATAGCCTTTCCTTGGCACTGAGATACATCTGATGCTACCCATGGATGGCAGAGTCACTTAATGGATTGTCCAAGTTCAGTTCTATTTATTTCTCAAGTATGAGGGAATCTTTTTAGCTGTACAGACAAGTAGGCAGGAGCTTTTATTTGAGGCATCATTAAGTTGTTCCTTAATTTTGCTTATTTGTAAGTGCTCATTTTAGGATACCAGAACATCGCTCTGCATCATCAGAATCACTTTCAGAATACTCTAGGGTACTCCATTCTGTATCTGAGTATCTCCTCAGTGCAGCTTCCACACTATGTAAATACTGAGGGGTAATTTGGGACACAACTGTGTTCATTCATATTTGGTCTAGGATTTTAATGACAGTGTAATTGTAGATGAATACAGTTACCACAGCAACTTCTCAAAGGGAAAATTGACACTTTATTTCAGATATTTCATAAATATGGGAGTCAGTATTTGTGGGCTTACTTGCTTGTACCAGAACACTGAATATTGGATTATATGTTAATAATGTTTCAATTTAATAGCTGACTGTTGAAGGAATATTAATGAAACTGCTTCTTGAAGATGTGGCTATTTTTGTACTCTAAAGCTGAATGTTCTTCTGAAAGCTGTTCTGTCAAGGATTTTCAGCAGACCCTAATCTTCATATTTTCCTGTAGTTTATTTTATTTCATCTTTCAAGAGTAAATTAGTGATTTCACGTCAGAAAAGAATCTTAAGCTAGGTGGTGGCTTTTTTCTTCAAAATATAGGTTAGTATTGGATTGGACATGTGTGTAGATTGAGTTGATTCATCAAATAGCCTGTATTTAAGTATTTTATATGACTGAATAATAAAAAAGCTCAAAAACAAGTCAAACACCAAAACAAAAGACATACTGCCAAGTGTTAACTTTAAAGTTTTTTTGTTTACAAGTAAGATACATTTTTTAACATCTGCTTTTAATAATAGGCTGCCTTTAAAGCATGAAATTCCCCAAATGCGGATAGGCAATGAATCTCATTTTGGGTGGAGCCTGCTGCTTGGCTGGCCACTCATTGTCATGGAGTCTAAGTATTGCTTAGAGAAACAATTTTTTTTTTATGATGTCATTAGTGCTCCAGAGTCTACAGAAATTTATTGCAGTGCTGTAAGAATAAAGGGTATAACCTGCTGGATGTGCACTGACCCACCAGTCATTCCACAGCCATAAAAGACTTCATTTGCTCTGTCTGCATGCCACTTCCTTTGGCTGAGCTGCTATTCATACTCTGGGTTCCAGGGGGTGTTCTTTCAACTCGTCTGCTCTCCTGCCGACACTGTGCTCTCCCTAATGGTTCTTGTAATTTGTTTTAAAAAGAACTTTTAACATGGAACACTTTCCTCCTGTTCCTCCTGTTTCTCAGGGTATGAACAGCTTGTGGGGTTAGTTCATATCAGTGTGCACATCATACAGTTTTCCTCACAAGCTCAGACAGAAAATTGTCAAAGTTTTTATGTATCTAGAGGGAAAAAAAGTCTGTATAGAGCATCTGGACAAGGTGTTGGGGGTGGTGGTGGTTTTTAATTGTTTTCAAGTTGAGTATTTATCAAGATGTATTAACCTGAATTCAGTAATTCAAGAAGTTGTGCACAAATCAAGTGCTTATGAACAGGCAGTAATACTGGAGATGAGTTGACTGATGTCAAGAAGCCACAGCTGTTGAAGTTAGCTCTCCTGAGTGTAGCAGGGTGCTAACACTGGTTCAAATACAGCTTTTAACTGCCCCAAATTATTTTTCCTGGAGACTGAACACTGTTGTTGCATGTGTGCAATTTCCAACTCCTTTTCCAGAGCTTGTTTTGCTGTGATCACATGGAATACAGAAGCTTAACTCTTTTTACTTCATTCTAAGAAAACTGTTTTATTAGGATCCTGTTAGATGCAACTTCGAAGTCTTTTAGAAGAAATAGGCCATTGTCCTCATCATTCAGAGGAGGAGGCAGAGTCATCAAGTTGGGAAGTCATGTCCTATTCCATATTCAGCTGCTGAGAGGGATCAAAAGGATTTAGTGCATTAGGTTTGGAAAGATCTGAAAGTAGGGTGGCTTTCTTTTCTTTCAGTAGCACTGTGTGAGTGGTTTGTTTGCTTTAAAGACCAACACGGGATAAAAAACTCTATAGCTAGCTGTAGTCTGCAAAGGGCAGTCTCTTAACCTATTAACCTCTGAAAAATGTGAGCTGGGAAAAGCTTTTAATATGGAAAGTTTGGGCTGGTTTGGGTGTTAGGGTGGGGTCTGGATAAGATGAAGCACCTCATTGCTTATCCATGTGATGTATGCGGTGAAGGTCCAATGGGACAGTACAGCAGGGAAATGGAAACCAGAACTAGAAAAATAAAGGAGTATTTTTGAAAATATTAGAAAATATGGGGTTTTTTTCATGCACTACTCATCTACAGAGTTTTCAAGTTACAGTTCATCTTCAGTCATCACTTAGGCCTCGGCTTAAGCCATCAAATCCTTGGGAACTTCTGCTGCACAGCTTGCAGATTACTTTTATGCAGCTTTGTGACATTTCTTTGGGTTGGGCTTTTGTTTAAGCTTTCAGTGGTGATAAATATGTGCAGGATCATTCTGGAGAGCCTGTACACAGAGCTGGAACTGATGGTATTTCTTCTTTCTTTTCCTTTTACTCAGACCAACGAGTGGAATAAGAATGATGACCGGCTGCTGCAGGCGGTGGAGAATGGAGACCCTGAGAAAGTGGCTTCACTACTGGGTAAAAAGGGAGCCAGTGCCACCAAACAAGATAGTGAGGGCAAAACTGCGTAAGTCCAACCCAAACCTGTGATTTAAGTCATGGAAAACCCCAGCCCTAGATGCATGTGCCACTTCTGTGAATTAAATACCAGATACTATCCTGAAAATGAAAGTTTCTTTTTCTTCTGAAGCACAACACATTCTGCAAGTCTTGATCTGTAATTTTACATTTAAAATGCCATTTCAAAGTCATAAACCCATTGAGGTAATTTGAAGGTTAATGAACTACTGAGTAGACTGGGACCATTTTAGTACAGGGTATTTTCGAACTTCACGGCAATCTGCAGATTGCACACTCCGGAAGGTATTGATCCTTGGGGATATTTGTTTTCCCCATGGACATTACTTTTAATAAGATAGAAATTAAGACATATTTTCATACTAATGGCTTTGACTGAACTTAAACTATGGTGACAGTTTAAAATCCTGCAGATGCTGAGGATTCGCTGAGTGCTCCTTGTTTTGATTGTAGTGTGCTAATGAAAGTTTTGCGTAAACGAGATTCCTTTTGCTATATATTTCATGTATAGCATTTTCATCTTTTTTTGTTCACCTGTGAACATTCTGAATTGTGGAAGATAAGATTCCACTAAAACTACAGCCAAAAGATTGCTATCCTTTCACTTTCTTCCATATGGCACAGAAAGATGATTCGGTGGATAAGTGAGAAATAGGCATCCTGTGACAAGACCAAAACCGTGATAAAATTCTGAATAGATGTGGGCAAAGGAGGACTTGGAAGGGCAACACAAGATAGTTTAGTCTTGGGAAGGGCAGCACCAAGCAGTTTATCCCAAACTCTAATTCTAATAAATTACCTCTGGGTTACATTTATTAAGTCATACTCTGCTTCTTTCTTGGTCTGGTTCAATTTCCTACATCTGCTCTATTTCTGCTCTGCATCTGAGGGAATTGAGTGATGGATTGACTCATAATGACCTACAATTTCTTACTTCTACTACCAAGTCATCAGTTATGTCAAACAGGCTTTCTTCTTCATACTTTAATAGGTTTTTAATTTGTAAAAGTTGCATACATACGTTTTTCTTTTGGCCATTGAATCTTCAGAATTACAGCTATTAAAAAAGCATTTCATGTTTTTACAATCAACATAACTTCAGACCTCAATTCTTAAGGTCTTTCTAAGCTGCACTCTGCATACAGTGTATCCAATGTACCACCTACTTTGCAAGTTTCATGTATAAATTTATGCTAAGAATTTTTATAGGGAACTACCCAAGACTGAACTTATCAGTATCTCATAACTTGAAGAATGTAGCTAGGTATTGGTGCAACAATTTTTCAGCTTTACATAGTTAAAATAAAAAAAAAATCCCAATTTTGTTCTTTATTTGCAGCTACTAAGAAGTCAGTGAGCATATATTTATATGAATGATGCTGTTACTAATAATGCAATTGCAAATACTTCTTTCAATTGCTTGGAACAAATGTGAATTTGTGCTATAAAGATCTCTGCTGCTTCTTGTTCTGTATGCTCATTTAACTGTCATTTACTTTTCCATTTTTTTCTGTGTCGTGGTTTAAAAGGCAGCTTGAGAGAGAAGAAAGAAAAACAGCATTACTGTGATGCAGAAATACAGCATGTCAAGTCTCATTCTGTTTCCAGTGCTTTGGGAAATTTAGTGGATCTGCTTAGGTTATTTCTGGATACGTTTTGAAAGATAGAGACTGACAGGTGTGGAAGCAATGGCACTGATTTTGAGAGACATAGCTACCAAAGGTGGCCGAGAAATGTTCACCAGCATGTCTTATTAATACTGGGCTGTGTCTTGTCTGTGGTTTTTTTTGGTGTCTACAAAATGGAGCACAGCCATCATTTCTGTATGGAATGTTTATCCTATGCAGTATGATGCCAGAACTTCATTCCTGCTGTGTGTCTGGGTGCCTGACACAGCTGCTTTTGCCTGGCCTCAGAAAGTCTGCTTAGAAGAGTAAACCCTTCTGCAGCCCAGCACTGAGGTCTGTTGGTGTGCTGCAAGAGCTTGGTGCCGCTTCGTTAGCTACCCCATCTGTAACACCAGCAACTCCTGTGCTGGAAAATCACAATCTGCACAGGGCTTTTTGGGAGAGCTATCCACCCTTGTGCTCAGATTTCACAGAATCACAAAACAGTTTGGATTAGAAAAGACCTTAAAGTTCATCTCATTCCAGTCCCTCTTCCATGGGCGGGGACACTCACGCTTGGCCATGCAGCTCAAAGCCCAATCCAACCTAACCCTGAACACTCCAGGAATGGTTCTTCCACAACCTCTATGGGCAACCTCTTCCACTGCTTCCCCTCTTTCACAGTAAAGGATTTCTTATTACTACCTCATCTAAATCCAACTTTTTACAGTTTGAAGCCATTCACTTTGTCCTGTCTCTACATGTCCTTGTAAAAGGTCTCTCTCCAGCTTTCTTGTAGGTTCCCTCTTAGGTACTGGAAGGTGCTACACAATCTCTCCAGAGCCTTCTCCTATGAGGCTTGCACATGGAAAATAAGGCAGTGATTTGTGACAGCCAACATGCTTCAGTAAAGGCAAATAATGCCTGACAAATTTGTTGTCCTTCTGCAGTTGGGTCACAACTCTGGTGCATGAGGGGAGAGCAACAACATTGTCTGCCTGGACTTGTGGAACACTTGACACTGTCCTGCACAACACTCCTGTCTACAGTCTGGAGAGATACGGGTTTGCAGAACAGACCAGTGTTCCCTCTCATGAGCACAGAGTAGAGAGGCAGAATCACCTCCCTTGACCTGCTGCCCACAGAATTATTTTGATGCAGAGCAGGATATGATTTCTGGGCTGTGAGCTGACATTGTCAGCTCAAGCCAGCCTCCTGTCTACCAGTACCCCTAAGTCCTTCTTGGCAGGGCTGCTCTCTGTCCACTCTCAGCCTGTGTTTGTGCTTGGGTTTGCTATGACCAGGTCCATCACTTGGCCTTGTTGAAGCTCATGAGGCTCATGTGGTTTCACTGATTGCATTTTAGAAAGCTGTCTGCAGTGCCATGTGGGAAGGGAACTCTTTGGATGGGTGTTCTATTGATCCCTGTGAGTATATATTGATGCATTTGTTTACTTAGTTAGGATGAAGCTGACTAACCAGAAGAATGTGGTGGATTCAATTATGTAACAGACTGCATAGTGTGATTAAAGACTTTGGAATGTGCTTCAAAGCAAAAAGGAGAAACAATAACACATAGCAATACAGGTTTGTTAGCTCTATCATTGTCTGTACCCTTATAGTGTGACGCGTTTCTTGTAAGACTCATTCTTTTTGTTAACAATCCTACAAATAAAATCTTCAATACTGTCCAGATTTTTTACATATAGTAATATAGTGCATTGTTTTAAACAGAAGGTGGAGAGGATAATTTTTCATGCTTAGAGAGTTACTTCTAAGTTTTCATTTTATAATTAGATGTCTTCCTATTACAAAATGCTAGAACTAAAAGGAATAGAGACCAGAACTGAGCATACTCTTTATTTGTCCTGTAGAGTACTGTATGTATCATCCCACTGAGTCCTGCTATGATGTGCTCCAGCTTTGGCTCAGTTTTGGACACTATCACCTAAATCTCCTCTTTGTGTCCTCTTTAGTTTCTGTCATTTAGGTCCTTTACTTTGTGACTTGTCAACATGCAATAAAATGGAGGTGCTTAAAATAATGAGGTCTAGGTACCTCATTAATTTAAGTTATTAGTATTAAGGTAGGTATTTTTTAGAGATAATGTTTACAAATTTTCATTAGAAGGTTTAAATCCTCAGCAGTATTTATTGAAAAAAAAAGGTACTTAAAAACGACCTTGTCAGAGTAATGAAATTATAGGTTTTTAAGACTTGCTTGACTTTCCACACCATCACCCTGCCTTTCACTAAGTTCTTTCTATAAACAATAAATCTCTTTTAAGGCCATGGAGCAAATCCACCTTTAGCATGAGTTGACACAGTCTCATTGTTGCTCCCACTTACATAGCACAGACTATTGCCAAGCATAGTTGTAATAGAACCTATCTGGAAATCTGACTCTGTCATTGTAGTCTTACTTTACCAGATAGGTCGGTTGTTTTTTCTTTCGGTCCAGCTTCCTTAAACAACAAAATGGGGCTTTCCAGCTTGGAATTTGATCATTTAAATCCACTTAAACTAACAAAAAAAAGGGTTTTGAAAAAGATCCCTTGCGGGAATGATAGGATTGCATTCATTCATGTGCTGCACTTTCCACAAGATGAAGTGTTCAAATGGGATGTTATTTTAAGAAGCTACTGCCATTATTGAGGGGAAGTGGAGGGATGGGGGTGGGGGAATGATTTTGGAAAGGATTTACAGTGTATAAATGGTAGCACTTCCTTGTCCTGAAGTTATTTTGTCAGTGTGCCAGTCCATTACTGCCATGTTTGCATGTTTCTGCAAGGTACTAAACTAGAATTAAATGCTTTTGGCTATTAAGTGAAACAATAGATCTCTGTACATTTTTTGAACTGCAATAGAATCAGCTGTTGTTTAATAAAATTACTCAAATAATAGTACGAAAAAGCTTTAGAAACCTCTGAAAATTTGCTCTTTAAGGACTCTTTCACAAAACTACTGCCAATAGCAGTTACTAGAAAAGATATATTTTCATTTGAAAGAGACTGTTCATGCCTTGGAGGCTGAACTAAAAATAAATTTTGGAGCATATTCCAACTGCAAATACTTGATATTTATTATGTACATAGTACTCATTTTTGTTTTCTTCCTGTTGGATCTTACTGTGTAAGGAGGTGGGGGTAAGTAGCATGAAGAATATAACTTTTCAAAAAGTAGACAATGTTATAATTACCTTTGAGAGAGAATGTTTCCTTGTATGCAATAATATTTACCTTAAAATAAGCTATTAGAATAATACATAGAATGATAGAAGAATCTGAGTTGGGTGGGACATACAAGGATCATCAAAGTCCAAGTCCTGTTCCTGCACCAGACACCCCAACAGGCATACCGTGTGCCTAAGAGCATTATCCAAACATTTTGAATTCTGTCAGGCTGGTGCTGTGACCAGTGCCCTGGTGAGTCTGTTCCAGTGCCCAGCCACCCTCTGAGCAAAGCACCTTTTCCTGATGTCCAACCTAAACCTCCCCTGACACAGCTTCAGGCCATTCCCTCAAGTCCTCCCACTGTCACCCCAGACAGGCTGATCTTTTTCTGCCCTGCCTTTTGCCATTAATATATTTAAAAATAACTCTTTTTGTTGTCCTGCATAGTTCTGGGCAGCTTCATCTCCAGCTGAGCTTTGGCCATGTGAATTTTCTCCCTACAGTGGCAGCAGCATCTCTGTATTCTTCCCATAGCACCTGACCTAAATCACAAAGTGGACATAAACCTTCTTTTTTCACCTTATTTCCAAGATAAGATCACTGTTTAGCCAAGCTGNCTTTTGCCATTAATATATTTAAAAATAACTCTTTTTGTTGTCCTGCATAGTTCTGGGCAGCTTCATCTCCAGCTGAGCTTTGGCCATGTGAATTTTCTCCCTACAGTGGCAGCAGCATCTCTGTATTCTTCCCATAGCACCTGACCTAAATCACAAAGTGGACATAAACCTTCTTTTTTCACCTTATTTCCAAGATAAGATCACTGTTTAGCCAAGCTGGCCTTCTGCCTTGTCTGCTTGACTTCCAACACTTAGGAATTGCTTGATCCTGTGCCCTTAGGGAGGTGATGCTTAGAAAGTGACTAGCACTGATAGGGTCCATTCAAAAGCATTTTCTAAGGGGGCCCTACTCACTAGCTCCCTGAGGATCCTGAAGTCTGCTCTCCTCATGTCCAAGACTGAAAGTTTGCTGGCACTTCATCTCCTGTCAACAGAGATTCTAAACTTGACCACTTTGTGCCGTCTGGGGCCAAGATGGCCACCAGTCTCCACTTCACTCATGAGACACACTCTCTGTTAACAAGCCAAAAATCACCCTTTATTAGCCAGCACCATGCAACCAGGGCATAAATCCAGTGGAGATTGGACAGTGGACAGTCAAGGCCTGATGGAAGTCACACCACCACTGGGTGATGCTGTGCCCAACGTGCTGTCACTTCATTATAAACTGGAGTCCAAGGCACTAAAATGTCAATGCCCACCATTGGCATAGCCAGTGTTTTGGGTTTTTTTTCCCATTGCACTGGAAGCAGAGTGCAGGCCACAGTTTGCTTTCTCCTGGAGAAGCATCCAGTACATGTGGAACCAGCTCTGCCAGATGTAGAAAACACAGTCCCACCATCTGCCATGGACTGATCTAGGCTGCAGTGGAAAAGAGCAAGGCTCCAGAACACTTACAGTACCTTGATGGCATCATGGTATGTGCAAACACAGCAGGGGAAGCTTTTTTGAATGGGCAGAAAATTATCCAGGTTCTCCTGAAGGCTGGTTTTGACATAAAGCTAAGTAAGGTCAAGGGATCTGCTCAGGAAATTGAATTTTAGGATCAAAAAGGGAGGATAGAAGTTGTCAGATTCCAACGGGCGTGGCCACCAAAACAACAGCTGTGTCCCTGCCAACATGGTAGAAAGGAGCACAGGCTTTCCTAGGCACTGTGGGGTTTGGAGAATGCATACTCCAGAGCACAGTCAGATTGTCAGCCCTCTCTATCAAGTGACATGGAAGAAGAATGGTCTCAAGTGGGGCCCTGAACAACAAGAAGCTTTAGAACCAATTAAGCAGGAGATTGCCCGTGCAGGAACCCTTGGGCCAGTCAGAATGGGGCAGGATGTGAGGAACGTGCTGTATACTGCAGTCAGGGAGAATGGTCCTTCCTGGAGCCTGGGACAGAAGGGACCTGGAGGGACTCGAGGATGACCTCTTGGATTCTGGGTACAGAGGACTTGAGGCCGGCTAAACCCCAACTGAGAAGGAGATTCTGCCAGTTTATGGAGGAGTTCGAGCTGCCTCAGAGGTGATGGACACCAAAGCACAGGTTGCAGAGCTGAAAGCCATCCTGCTGGCCTTATATATCACTGAATGAGAGAAACGGATAGTGCTTTACCTTTACACTGACTTGTGGATGTTGCCAAACACTCTGTGGTTGTGTCTGGAGTGACAGAAAAGGACCAATCGGCAGTACAGAGGGAAACCTGTCTGGGCTGCTGGACTGTGGCAAGACATCACTGCCCAGATAGAGAAGTTCGCTGTAAAAGTGCATCATGCAGATGCACATGAATGCAAGAGTCAGGCTACTGAAGAGTTGTACATTGATTTGATCTCTGAGAAAAAAAAAAATTACTTTTGTCACAGTATTTAATTTCTGATGGTTCAGATGGTCGCAATAATGTCTAGGTTTCTGAACATGGACAAAGTAAGAAAGATCACAGGGATCTCAACCTTTGTTTTATCTCTAGCCAACAGATGGCTGAAATCTGTTTCTTATTCCAAAATTTCTTGTAAAGTTTAGTTCCATGAGAGAGTTGGGTGTAAAAGCTTTTGTCTCTAAATCTTTTCTGAAGTTCTTTTTAGGATCAAATCGTGATTGTTCATTTTTTGTCCCCTCCCCTGCCCTGTAGCATTGTTAGGAATATAATTTAATTAAGATGTTGATATTAAGTTTCCTGAAGAATTGCCTTCCACTTCAGACAAATGCTCAGAAATGCTAATGAAACTCTAGGCCATGGTTGGATGAATGTGTCCACTGCCAGGATACTAAATTGAGCTAATTAACTTTCTATTATGTTCAGTATGAGCTGATTATTAATGTATGGTGAGAAGGAATGCTTTTATCTCCACAACAGAGGTGCAATACTTAACTTTGATTTTATAATTTGGCGATATATGAAAAAATCCACATTGCCTACAAGCAACACTGTGTTGACAATCATTCAGGCTTTTAAATAAGATCCTTCCAGTGGAATTCATGATAGTGGTTTGTTCTTGGCTCTTGACTGAAACTGTGTAGATGATTTCTGATGGTTTTGACCCTCACTTGACCCTTCCAATTAGAGCTGGAAAATTTAATGATCCAGTTTTAAGTTCTTGCCTACATTTATTGTAGGATTTGAAATGAACAGCATCCAGGCTCTATTATACACATTTTTAAAGCAAATTTTATAAGACATTTTATCATTTTTATACCTTCATGTTATTAGGAAAAAAAAAAAAGAGAAGGGGACATCTTCTGAAGAGACAGAAATTAATCATCTTTAGCTGTACTTCAGTTACAAAGATCCTAAACTTTTTACTTTATCTCTTTAGTGATTTCCTATGTTGTAAATCAAACAAATTCCATGTATGTAAAGAACAAACTCCCTACTCTGTTTAAAGTTATCTGAGCATTGAGAAGCCTCCCAATGGGTTTTGCATGCATGGGGCTTCATGCAGATGATACCTAAAGTTCAAAGACTAAACAATCAGTCCACAATTTCTTGTATGAGCCAGATTGTGTCTTCTGTTCTATATTTGCTTTTCACATAACTGATGGCTATTCTTAAGAACTTTTGTATTTCATTGTCTTTTAGTGGGGCTGTCATCTCAGAGGGAAGCAAATCTTTCTCTTCTGAAGGGCTCTTGTACTGCTGTTTGGGAACCCTGTGAGCCTCCTGCCCACAGGCAGGATAAGCCAAACCTGTAGCACAGCATCAGGCAGCCACTGGAATTCCCTGTTAACGCAGCTCCATTTGCAGAGTTGCCAAATACCCAGATTTTGCCCGACCTGGACATCTTTCAACAAGTTTGTTAGTTGCTTGGACCAGAGCACAGCCTGGATGACTGGGAGTTTTTGTATGCCTGGGTTGAAACAGCTGCAGTTCGGCTCATGCGGAGGCAAAACCCAGCGCCCCACTTTCCTGTGGGGAATGTTGTGGCAGCTCCCTGCACTTGTCCCATCTGAGCTGGCAGGAGAGCCATGAGGGAAGCGTGCCTCTCGTAGGTTGGGCCACAATCAGCCTCTTCAAGGCTGGAGTGGGACAGGGTTAAGGCTGCAGTTGTTTTTCAGATTTGTATCTACATAATGGGCTGCAGTTGTTTTACATGTTTTTCAAAGACTTATGCAACCAAATGAGCTGTATGTGTAGATTTTAATTATACCCACTGGCTGTAGCTGGCTTGAAAATGTACTCTAATCTAAGAAGGGGAACAGACAGCCAAAACAGAGCAATGTGCAAATGTTGAATTTACTTAAGTTACGTTTGTTTGGTTTTTTTTAAAACTTCAGATGAGGTCTCAGGCAATAGACTGTGCTGATGGCTGCTTATTTACTGGACATACATTTCACTGTTTTCTGCTACCTTCTTTACAGGTGCCTTCTGTGTTAGGAAACTGCTGAAAAGTAGCTGAAAAGTGACTGAAAAATTTAGAAAACCTCTGAAGCTGCACATGCCTGTGGTCCAGCCCCTAGTCCTCTTCTAAAATATGGAATCTTAAATAGTATAGTTACTCTGAAATACAAAATAAAAAGTATACTGTCATAATAATCCAAAGAGTTTATTTAAAAAAAATTAAGTGGTTATATTAACCAGTGGTCTTTGAAGAATGTATTAGAAGTAGATTAATTACTGAGTACATATTATTGCACTTCATTTGCAATTATCCCTTGAAGTAAGAGAAGTTCACTTTGTACAGCTTAATTTAAAAAAAAAAGGTAAATCCAAATAGTTGCTTCAAATCTGAAGAGATGGGAAGTATTATGAGCTTCAGAGGTACAGAAACATCAAGGGCAACATATCCTGAGCTTTCCCTTTTCAATATCCCTCAGTTTCATAAGGATATTTCTGCTCATCGGTTCTTGGAGCAGTAGATGCAGTTCTTAATTCTTGCTGGATTTTCATGCTACAAAAATACTTGCTTTAGATTAACCTTTACTCAATTACTCTAACTCTTTTGAGCCTTTTCCTAGCCTCTTGTTATGCCAACATGGCTCGGGATTACGTTGCTCTAATGTTCATGACTTTCTATATACCCGTGATTATTAGCAATTGCTGACCCACAGGCAGCAACACCAAGTGAGTTGTGTTGGAGGATGTAGTCATTGCTCTTGTTTTTGGGCTTAATTTTAACTTTGAACACTGTTGGGCCTTGAAAGGGCTGAAGATGGCTAGCTGGTTTTGCCCAGCTTCAGGAAGAAAGTTGTCTTTACCTGGGCACATCCTCAGGGATTTCATCCTGTGCTAAAAAGATAATGTGCCAGAGACATGTATATTAAGAAGGTAACTGAGCACCTGTTTGGACTTTATACATGGGATGAGGTCTTAAAGAAACTTCCTGGGAAGTAGTCTTCCCTACTTGTTTGCCTTCCTTGTCCCTCAGTGCTTGACTTTGGAGGCTCAGGTCACACTGCACAGATTTCTGGGCTCTTTAAGCTTTTTGAGACTTTGTCATTTATTGTACTTTGTTAATTTTTCTACCCTAAAACTCCAAAAATAAAAAAAGCATGTCTAAATTTCAGACTTTCTGTCAACACCTAGAAATGCCCTGAAGCTTCTGCTTGCAGAATCTCTGTTGCATTTTGCTGACATTAGTTCCTTAGCAATTTTAAAATAGACACTTTAAAAACTGCAAGAAACTTTGTGTGATAAATCTAAATTGTGAGCACTTGTGTTTACAATTAATGGTACATGGAAGGAAAGTCCATACATTTCAGACTTGAAGTGGGAGTTTGTGTTAATGTAGTAATAGAGTTTGCCAGAAAAAACTACGTGATAATGGAACTGCTGGAGCACAACCTAAGACTGAAAAGTATAAAGCTGCTGGGAATCCCAGATATCTCTCTGAAGAGCAGCTGGGTGGATATTTTGCTGAGTTTGAAGGCTAAAATCAGGAATCGGTAGCTTGCCAGCTCCTGTGTTGTGTGATGCAATTGCTTCTTTTCTACAAGAAAACAGCCATTAAAGAGGCTTGCCTTTTATTAATGCCCTATAGCTTGAGGTGTGTATGATTGAAATAAGACTTTTCATTCTGTGGTGCAAAACTGGAAACTTTATATGAAAACTGCATTTGTTTTGGTTTCAGTAGTGGGTTTTTTAGTTTTGTCAGTTTTTTCTGAAAGCTGTCCCAGAATACATGCTAACACAGAAGGGGTATGCTGAATTTTAATCAGAGGATTCTGTGTGTATTGGGGCAGGGCAGATGCCATCTCATGTCAAAATAAAAGGACACAGGCTGTGTGCAGCACTTCACTTTACTGTGCCTGGTGCTAAAGCAAAGAGAGGGGAAAATAATCTCACACAGCTCCTGGTAAATCCATGTCATCCATGCTTCTGTCAACTTCTTAAAAGTTGCACTGCACTCTAGAAGTTTGCAGCAACTTGTTGATTGAATGTTTTAAAACTCTGAAAATATAATATTCCTAGCCTGTACTGGTGCCAGCTCTGATTTGAAAACAAAATGTACTTCCTCTCTTTCTCCTTAGATAATTTTTGAACTCTTTTGGCTGCATGTATGAAAGTGAGAGGATAATGATACTGAAGACCACCATTATTGAAAAGCCACATTTTTTACAGTTGCTCTTGGGAGCAGGTAAAATGTGTGCAGTGTGAAACTGCAATTTTTTTTTGTCTAAAGAAAATAATAAAAACCCCATAAAGAACTAGTACATATTGGTAGTGATTACCTGTAGATGTCTGATTTTCTTTTAAGACAGTGTGATCTGCCAAACATCAGTATGGCTCTTTCATAATTAAATGACTGGTTCTTCCTACAACATGTATTGTCTCAGATGAGTGACAGTGTCTTGGTAATGTAGTCAGGGAAAGATAAAGATCCTTTTGACTTTCATAGCAAAACATTAATGGTTTCATTTTAGGTTTAAGGTGAAATTCAACATGCTGCTCCTTATTTTTCACTGACAGATTGTATCTGTGCTGTGCAAAGGCAGCTTTGGTTTTCAGCTGGTTTTGTTTCCTGTGCCAGCTCACCAGCCCCACAGTTACCTACCTGCCTGTGCTGTTGCAAGGAAGAAGCAGAACACAGGGAGGGCCTGCAGAGGAAGGCAGAAGACGCCTCCCATTTCAGGCCTCTTATGGAGCTTTCCCAGTCATTTAATCTGAGGATGGTAATTTTTCTATTATTGAGTTTAGGGGAGGTGCTTACTTTCAAAATTGTTTTAATGCTGATAAAATCTCAAGCCCTTCACAGATCAGTAAACCATATTCTTCTACAGTGTCTGGTCATGGTGCTACATGAGGAGACCACACTGGAATTCCTCCTGTGTGACACCAGGTTTTCTCTTCATGCACAGAATGTGCTGCTCTAGTGGTAACTCATGGCCCTTTCTCCTTCAGGTCAGGTCTCAGGAACTTTGGTGGCTTCTGCCACTCAGCCTGTGGTGGAAAGCAATCAAAAGCCAGATATCATCCACAGTGTTTATTTTAGCTATTGTTATTGAAGGAGGAGTTGAGGCCTTGAGGGATAGCACTGTAAGCTAGGTGCTGCTTCTAAAATATGTAAAAGCTCAAGTTAGTTCAGAAAGTCAGTCAGGTTATCAGTAAGTCACTTTGTGGCTGAGATAGCTGGTGAATTCCTTGCCTCTCTGATGTGGTAGTAACAAACACTAAATCTCTTCCATTTCTATTGGTTTTTTTTATTTAATCAGAATACAAGGTCTCTAGGCAGCTTTGTATCTTTATCATTCTTGTTTGTTTGTGTGAAGGTATTGGTTGGTGGGGAAACAATAAATCATATTTTTGGAAGGCAAGTTAGACTTTTTAAAAGTCAACAGAGGGTTGACATCCATTAGAAAATGAAGAAGAATGATCTGCCTTGGGGAGGGATGTTTTTACTCAAAATAAACCTTGACAATGAGTGTATATGAGTTCATAGTGTTTTTCAAACTTTCTTGCACTTAAGATATTTTCAGAGCACTCAGATTGAAATTACAGAGAACAGTAGTATTATACGCTTGCATGTAAGTTTGGGTTCCATGTTTGTCATAATATGAAAGAACAAATACAGTATTCACTTAGTATCCATAATTCAGCCATATTCTTTATTGGCTTTGGACTTTAATAAGTAGTGTGTTGAACTGCTTTCAGGCCCTGGGGAAAATCTGTGTTACAGAGAATGCTAATTCTGCCCAGAAAAAAAACCTCTGGATTGTGTCCTTGCCAAACAGAGAGTGAACCCTCTGATTGGGTGTAATTCTTCTAATTTTTCCCCCCACCATGTTTTTCTTTTCACAAATGAAAATTTCCTTGTTAGAAGGAAATTAAGACTTAAATTAAGACTTCATATTTGTTTCTTCTGATTTTATCATGTTCCTCTTTACTTTTGTGGCACTTCCCCTAGATATATAGACCACCCAGTTGTTTTAAGCCAGCTGTCAAAATATCATTCCATCAGAGGATTTGCAGGAAGTAGTTCTGTAAATGGTTAGGCAGAGAACCTGAATATAGCAGAGTCATGTCTTACTGCTAATACTGCCTTAACAATTGCCATTGGCTACAGTTTTACAAGTCTAACCCCTAAATGTAAATTATTTCTGTTCTTTTCCTTATGGTGTAATGATTTGTAAAGAAAAGTTTTATGTACACTGAGTAGTAAAAATTACAGTCCTTTTTCATTTGAGTTAGACTGACATTTAAATAATTTCTGAAAACATTCTTGGTCTTTTGGAAAAGACTGGCTCCATCTGAACTCTAGTGCTTTGTCTGTCAGATACTGGTTAAAGAAATCTTCATTCCTTTGCTAGTTTAATATTGTGACCAAAATGTGGAGAAGGTCATTTGCCCTGAATAAGGCCTGGGCTTGTTTAGGAAGATGGAAGCAAGACATCTCATATCTGTAAAAAATCTGCTGCTTCAGAGTAGTTCAGGGATGTCATACAAAGCTGTGCCCTCTGTTCAGGCAGCAAGCATCATAAAAAAGCATCTATCAATGTGGGTAACATTTCAGGTCATGAAATTTGAGGTCTTCACAAGATTTTTGAGATGCTAGCCTTGTAGCTGTTCTCCAGTTGAACCTGAACCTCATGAAATGAGTTCACTCTTACTCTAAATGTCTGTTTACTCCAACTGGGCTTTGCATTCCTCGCAATGAACATAATTTTTCACCTTTCCTTGTTAAGTACTCAGTAATTATGAGACATATACATTCCCAGTAGGAAAAAGCAGTGTTAACCTACTGATCTTTCATCTGCTGCAGAGGCAGATCTTGACCCACGGGAAGGGCAGCTGCTCATCTGCTCACTGAAATGTCTGGATACAATAAAAAGAGATCATCCTGCTCCTCAGGAAGAACAGAAATGTTTTACAGCAACAAAAGAAATTTATCTCAAATCAATTCAGGCTGGCCTATCAAGATGTGGCTCTAAGTGGCAATAACAGCCTTATCTATTGTGAAGGGAAAATGAACTGTGTTGTAATGGGATTTTCAGCTGAATAAGAAGCCAACACTGAGTGTGGCCCTTGGTCCAAATCAAGTCTTAAATGTTTGTTTTTGTTTACCTAAGTCATTGCACAATCAGGAAATGGGAGGAAAAGTTGTTTGCTTTCATATCAAGGAAAGTTTATTCATAGAAGATGCAAGTAAAATTCACCACTCTCCTTAAGGCATCCAGATGGTGAGAACTCCAGTGCTTGGAAACCTGCAGGTTTTGCCTCAAGTATTTTAGGAGATTATGTAGCATATAAAGAATTATTCTGTACTGAAATTAATGTCTACAGTCTTCTTTGTTTCAAGAGCCTCCTTTGCTACATAGGAGTCCTCAGNATTAACTTTAAAACCAGAATTGCTTTTTAAGGGGGAGGATTTGTCCAATACTCTGTAAATAGTTTAGCTTTAATATGACTGTAATAGGTTCATCCCATTCTGGAGTTGTTCTCTTTATAGAGCAGGACTTCTGTTTACTAATCTAGCAATTAAGTAACCGTATCCCCCATTGCTTTGATACTGTTAAGAAAAAATATCTCACTACAGGTTTATGTGAGAGCTAGTACTAGAACAAGGATGCAGAGAGGAGACACACAGCAAGCCGTTCTTAGTGAAATAAAACATCTGCGTGTGTGATGACTTGTTGAGAACTGCCATGGGAATTGTTTTTGTTGGTGGGATTCATGTGTTCATAGGAACATAGCCTGAAAATAGTTATTTTAAATTTTCTCTGATACTTTCTTGCAGTCAGATTTTACCTAAATAAAACTTCTTTAGCACTTGCATGTTCATGTTGCATTTGGCACCTTCCTACAAGGTCTGTCCATAAAACCTCAGTGCCCCAGATTTAGCCAAGTTCTTATTATTCAGGTATTTATTATTACTACGAATATTGTCAAATGTAAGTTAGCCAAGTGTGTGCTTCACAATCTTCCTACTACATAAGTGAATTTGATTGTATTTTGTGTTTACAAATGTATCTGGACATGTTTTTGTATTTTGCTGGTATTTTGTGCTGGCTAAATTAGAGGTGTTGGAATTTGTCTGACTCTTCTTGTGTCCCTCCTCCAGTCATTTTCCCAGAGCCTGAGAAACCACTTCTTCCAAAGAATGTTTACACAACTTTGCATTGGTCACCAAGTACATGAAGTTTAGATTTTGAATGACTGGAGGCTAGACAGCAGCAGTGCTGCTTGTGCTCTTGGAAGTGTTAACTCTTCAGGTTGTTTATGACATTAGAATTTACAGGATGAAAACACGGAGTGCTTTTATATTTGCAGAGAAAGGTTCAAGGCTTAAGCGCTGCCTGTCTGCCATTTGCAGTCAGCAGTGTAGAAGGAAGGACTTCTACGAAGTGATTGCTGTACTTGATAGACAACTCTGTTCCAGGACCCCTCCTGTTATGATTAATTCTCCCCTCATTGCCAGATGCTGTCTGTAGGTCTCTTTCTCTGCTGAGTTTTCAAGAAGGCTGCAAAGAAGTCTGTGGCTTGGAGAAATATGGTGTTGCAGTTCACAGACTCTGTGTCTAAACTACCCATTTCATTCCTGCCTGTTCCAAATTTCCCTGGTTAGCAGGATGAACTTTCAGTGTTAGCTTTAACACTTACAGGAAGCAGTTGTTCAAAATATAAACTCCTAAATACAGCAGTTGATGTGGCTCCATGTTTTATGATGTTTCTTTTACAATCCAGGGGGAAATCCCTTTTACACAGGGATGCATAATGTTAAAAATTAATACCTCCTTCAAAAGATATTAGAAACCATCCCAGGAGTATTGGCTCTTTCACTTTGGTGCGTGTTTGATGATGGTCCTAACTTTCCACACTCAAAGAAATAGCAATAAGAAGTGTTTTGTCTTGAATTTTTGTTTTATATTACTCCCACTGAGAAACTGCTCTATGTGGATCAGGCCGATGTTGGTGTGACTCACGTGGTAGCAGGATGTCTGCCCATATCTTAAGACTTGGCGACAATGGCATGTGGAGGATATAAACTTCAATGGTTTCAGAAGCTTTTCCTTCATTATTGCTTCAGGGCAAAGTGAAGTCAGCAGCAACTCTGTAGCGCTGTTTCCGTGAGTCTTGATGTGCCCAGCCCTGAGGATGTCAAACATAAAATTTCATCTATAAAAAGGCTTGAATTCAGTATAATTTCTTTGGGTTTTTTTCTGTAATTAGACCTTAGGTAATTGATGCTTGGAAGTGCATCCTGCCATGGTGTGGTTGGTAAGGTCTAGTTTCACACTATTTAAACAAGCAGGTGCTAGGGATGAACAGCATAACCACAAGTGGAAAAAATACATCTCTGGCATAGTCTCACAAATATCCAGTAGCTTTGATTTCTCCAGGTGATACAGTAAAGTGTTTTCCCCACCCATGAAGGAAAGATGAGCTTTATAAAAGGACAGTGCAGAAGTACAACTTGTAGTTTAATTAAGGAAATGCAGAAACATGTTCTCCACTGAAAGGGGAAAAATCTAACTAAATCTGACTAAACCTAACTAAATCTGACTACTCTGACTAAAATGTCTAGAAAGTCAGTTATTGTGAATGTTTTCTTTATTAATTCCCCCAGCCCAGGCATTCTTTGGGGATATATTGCATAACTGGGAACATAAGTTCAGAAATTGTATGGGACTATATGTAGATAAGATATATGATATGAGTTGATGGGGCAGCAGCCTGTGTAAAAATCACAGAGTCATGGGGTTGTTCAGGTTGGAAAAGGCCTCTAAGATCACCGAGTCCAACCCTTAACCCAGCACATCCACCACTGAACAGTGTTCCCCCACCAGTGGCACATCTTCCTGTCTCTTAAATATGTCCAAGAGCCTTCCAGGGCTCTACCAGCCTTCCTACCAGCTCCCTGGGCAGCTTTTTCCAGTACTTGACAACCTTTTCAGTCAAGAAATGGCCAATCTAAACCTCCCCTGGTGCAGCTTGAGGCCATTTCCTCTCCTATCCCGAGTTACCTGGGAGAAGAGCCTGACCCCCACCTGGCTACACCCTCCTGTCAGGCAGTTGTAGAGAGTGACATGGTCCCTCCTGAGCCTCCTTTTCTCCAGACTAAACACCCCCAGCTCCTTCAGCTGCTCCTCATAGAACTTGTTCTCTAAATCTTTGCCAGCCTCGTTACCCTTCTCTGGACATGTTCCAGCACATCAACATCCTTCTTGTAATGAAGGTCCCAAAATGAACACATTATTTAAGCAGCAGTATGATTACAAAGTCTTTTTGATGTGCCATCTCACTTTCAGAGCTCTTATCTTCCTGTGAGGTGATGGAAGGATGCCAAAAGATCTAAGGACAGGGAGGAAAGAACTTGCCAGTATGCAGTTAGTGAATGAAAGAGAGAAGATATCTTAATAATAATAAAATACATGTAAATGTTCTCTTCCAGTTTTCACCTGGCAGCCACGAAAGGGCATGCAGAGTGCCTCAGGATCATGGTGACACATGGTGCAGATGTGACAGCCCAAGATGGTGCAGGTATGCCTCTCTGAGCAAGTAGCATGATACACTCAATTCGCTTATGTAGTTATTGATGTGCAGAATGAAAATACAGATTTGACAACTTTACTTTTCCACACACACCCTCTAAGAAAAGCAGTTGTAACACTTGCAGGTTTGGGCATACTTGCTTTCCTGCACAGAGAATTCAGAATCTAGAGTCCTTAAAAATTTTTGTCCTAATACTATAAATTGCAGCATTTGTAGTGGGCTCCAGATGTAAAATAGTTGCTCGATTTTTTTAAATTGTTATTTTTAAGTGAAAAGAAAAAAAGAAGATAATTCTCCTCCCTCACCTCTTATTATTACAGGTTGTATCAAGAGCTTCAGTTTTGCTTTCATGTTTATCCAAGTTATTAATACCATTAACTTTACAGGAGTTGCAGTAAGACATTTCTTCAGGATTATGACACAATGAAAACAGCTGATACAGGCCAAAACAGAGCTGAGAGCTATTAAGTATGATGTTTCAGTTCTCAAAAGTCCTATACTTAATTACTGCTCCACTAGGAGAATGATGGGAGCTGAATTTGAAACTGACAAACTCCTCTTAATAGATTTCAGTTGACACATCTGCGGAATCTCTGCCCAGCATTTTCTCTGGCTAGCTGAGCCACCTGGATGACCTGTCAGCATTCTGTCTCTCCAGTAATGATCTGTAATTGCTGGGCTCATGGGTTCTGTTTTACCACTTACTGCAGCCTGAGGGAATATCTGTCATACGTGGAAATGAGAAGTGTCTCTGATACTGGAAGAAGCACTCATATTTTACATAATGATAAGGGAATATATGTACCTGATTCAGACTATAATTCTGAATTCATGCTTCACCTTGCCTGATGATTTATTGGTCACTTGGGTAGTAAGAGGTTGCCTGCCTACTTATACCTGAGAGTGTCAGCCCAGTACTCTTTAGTGAAATTCTTTTATGTAAAAGTCACATCATTTGCAATGAGAGTTTCTGTCACAAGTGTCTTCGTCTTTATTCAGTAATAAATCCTGGGTCCTTCTTTTCTCGGATAATTTAATGGATAATTTTTTTCTTTTGCTGTCTTGTCATCTTCAGCTTTTCAGATGCTCTGTAAGATGAAAATGGAAGAGAGACTTCAGTGTTTCAGCACAAATCCATAATCAGTAAATTATGGCACTGCATAGCTAAATATTAATTCAGAAGTGCTAAATAAATTAATTGAAATCCAACCAATGTAGAACTGTGTTTGATAGGGAGTAGGGAATCTGTGAGATGCAAACCAAAGCAGGCCTGTGTTTGAGTCTTCCATGTGCACTTCCTGGGTGACACAAACTTAACATAGTTATAGGTGGTGAATTTGGCAGGTTTTTCCCTTGATTCTGGTTATGTTTTCATTGCCAAATAGCAAAAATCATGAAGACGCGGAGAGACATCTATGTGCAAGGGAGGATGTGTAATATTGGAAAGGTGTTTTCTAAGAAACAAGACATAATGTACAATCTTAGACATACTTCTGCCAAGGTGTAGTCTCACACGTTTGTGTCACTCCTTTATATGGACTAAGACTTTAAGATTATTCTGTTACTTGCCTGACCAACAGGTAGTAAAGACATTCTGCTTGATGTAGATTTTTACTTCATTTTCTCTAGCCTTACTATTTATGTGTCATGATAGGAACAAGACAGATAATTGAAGATTTTGCCTTTGTCATGGAAGGTTTTATTCCTGTGCTTTGGCATGATTGAATAATTAATTTGATTTGCTTTTGTTCATTTAGGGCACAGTGCTTTACATCTTGCAGCAAAGAACAGCCACCCTGATTGCGTTAAGAGGTTACTTCAGGTAAAAGAAAAATCAAACTAATTTTGATTTTTGAAATTTTCATTTGGTTCCATTAGATGTGGATTCATTTTATGCCAATAATCTGCACCACACTTCTATACTGTTCTGTCTCCTTGGCATCAAGAGAGGTGCATCAAGAGTTTAAATATAAAGAATTTAAGGATCTTTTAGGCACTGTGAATGAATGATAAAAACCAGTGTATCTTCCTTCAGTGGTCTGCAAATGCATTTTTCCATGTCCAGCTGCTCTGATACAGCTTGGTTAGGTTTCAAGTAGGCTGTAGCTTCAGCTTAACTTCCTGTGTTTTGTCTGTGTGTTTGGATGACTTGGAGTTAGGTGGATTAAGAGTTACAAGGGAAAAGGTTTTTCACTTCTGGGGATTCTGATAATGTTCCACTGGAATGCTTTCTCTCTGTTCACCATAGAAACATTTTCATGTTTAAAGTCAAAGGAGACAAAACCAAAGTAGTTTAGATCCAAAAATAATATGAAAATAATCGAATCTTCAATGAAATGAGGTAAAGGACACTGAAGGGTTAGAAAAGAAGTTGAAAGAAAGGGGAGAGAAAATAAGAAAAACAAAAGTGAAGACGAGCAGAAGAGTGTCATTATGTTGAAGATGAGTGTTAGTAAGCAAAGACATGGCCCATTTCAGCTCCATTTCAAAAATACAGGTAAATTTTCAGGGTGGTGATCAGAGAAACAGAACAGATTTTTCTGAGTTTGGCGTTATCAGTAAGTCTCAGATAAAACAATGAATGACTGAGAATACAGATGAATCCTATATCCCAGCCTCCAGACTGCTTTTCCCTGATTGCCTGAGGGCTCTCCAGCTGTCCTGTCGCTGACCTCTGCCACACAGGGTCCGGTTTCACTGACTGCCAGCTCCGTCCCCCTTGCAAGTTGCGTGCCCAGCTGCTCCGCAGGCGTGAAGGGCTATCCTCAGTCACAGCAGCCCGGCCCATTGCCGCGACCCACGTCGCCATCAGGCCGTGGCTGCCGGCATCGCAGGCAGCAGCTCCAGCAGTCCAGCTCGGACTGACCGAGTTCAACACCAAGGATCTGCTGCCCTTCCGCTCGCCTGCTGCAACCACAGACTGCTTTTGTTGATGTTTTTCTAGTTCTATGTCAATATTCAGATTTATAAATATGTTCCTAAGTGCAAACCCGTTGGTAACATTCTCCAGTAATTCATACTTTTAGGATTACCCTCTGTGGACCAGAGTGTGTGTGGAAGGGATGTCTGACTGGTGTTCAACTAAAACAGGCTGAATAATTATTTTACACAGGCAGAATCATGACGTTTTTAATACAGAATGTAACACTCTATGTGATCCTGTTTTCTAGATAATCATAGGTGTGTTGGAGACAGTGCTGCATGTAAAAGTCAAATATTATAATGTTTGTTTTCTATAAACACATAATTTTAGGGTCCTGCCTTCTCCTGTCCAACAAAAAGCATTGAAATTTGTGAAGGATTTAGAAAACCTGTTCTGTGAGTGAGGAGCAGCTGAAGGAGCTGGTAGTGTTTTGCCTGGAGAAAAGGAAGCTTAGGGGGTAGACCATATCACAATGAGAAAAGAGGAAATGGTCTGAAGTTGCACCCAGGGAACTTTAAATTTGGTATTAGGAAAATTTCTTCACCTGGAGGGATTGAAGGGATGTGTAGATGTGAGACATGTCTTAGTGATGAACTTGGCAGTACTATGTTAATATTAAATTTGATTATCATTATGGTTAATTCCAACCCAAATGAACCTAAGTTTCTATGATACTCTTTCTTTGCTGTAACTAGAACAAAAATCTTCTGTACCAAAATGAGCCTTGATAAGGATTTGAATTATTTTTTCATTACTATCTATTACTTTGACACCTAGATTGATCAGTAGCAGCTGATACTTGTAATCCAACAAGATTGGATAGGTTGTTGGTGCTTATTTTTAAAAATGCTCATCAACCCTCATTGCATTCAACAGTGGGCCCATGGGAGCCTCATGAACTTTAAAAAGGCCAAGTGCTGGTGCTGCACCTGGTTCAGGGCAACACACTGCAGCTGGGTCAGCCCAGAGAGCCACACGTGTCCTGGGCTGCATCCAGAGCCTGTGAGCAGCAGGGAGGGAGGGGATTCTGCCTCTCTGCTCTGCTCTGGTGAGACCCACCTGGAGCACTGCATCCAGAGCTGGGGTCCTGCACAGGAGGGACAGGGACCTGCTGGAGTGAGCCCAGACCAGGACCTTGAAGGTGATCAGAGGGATGCCTAGAACAGAGGTTAGACAGTGTTAAAGAAATAAAGTAGGTATTTATTAAAAGACCTTCAAAGGATACACTTTGGGCAGTACAAGAGTGTGGCTGAGGATACACCCAAGATGGACAAGGGGTCATGAGTTGTCACGCTTTTGTAAGTTTTGAGCCATTTACGTATTGGGGTTAATTTTCCAATTACAGCTTCAGGTTATGAAGTCCCATCCTCCCAGCTTGCTCTCTTCAATTTGCTGTTCTTTGTACTTTTTGGGCCTGAAGCTGACATGGTGTCCTTAGTTCTCAGGCTGGAAAAGGATTGTTTTGTCTAACTAAACTGTGAGGAGAACTTGATAACACTTTATATGAAGTTCAGAGTTGCAGACTAATGCAGTATGGAATCTGAAAATTATGAAAGCTAAAACTTAAGGCATCAAGAGGGATGGTGCACCTCTGCTGTGAGGAAAGGCTGAGACTGTGGTATTCAGCCTGGAGAAGAGAAGGCTTCCAGGAGACCTTAGAGCTGCTTTTCAGTATCTAAAGGGGCCACACAAGAAAATCAGAGAGGGAGTTTTTTCATGGGTATCTCATGATAGGACAAGTGGCAACAGCTTAAACCTGAAGGAGGGTAGGTTTAGATTCAGTCTTAGGAAGAAACTTTATTGTGAGGGTGATGAGGCATTCGCACAGGTTGACCAGAGAAGTTGTGGATGCCCCATNTTTATTACTTGTTATTTATTTTTTTTTAATTTATTGACTTAAGTTAACTGAAGCTGTTACATGTTTTAGGGACAGTTCCCTTAACCATGAGGATTTCCTATGGCTTCAATATAAGTTGGTATGAACACAGGAAATACTGGATTGGTAGAGAGAGAAGCTGTACCTTCCTTCAGTGTTCTTCTCTGAAGCAGCACATAAATCTTTTTGTAAAGATGTTAAGCACTCTGTCTATATAAAACATATCTTTTATTTTCTTTGTATTTCTCTAATAGCTTTTTTTCCTTTTCCTTATTGAATTGTGCAGAGTAAATGCCCAGCTGACAGCACTGACAATTCTGGGAAAACAGCTTTACATTATGCAGGTAACTTCTTTGATGAAAGTCTGTGCTATTTTTTGTGCTTGATATTCCTAGCTCATCAGCCTAGAATTTGCTTTTGTACTCCACTATAATGCTACAGGAGTGCAAGTGGAAGTGTGGGACACAAATTTCGAAATTGGGGTTTAATGGACTTTCATGATTGTCTTGGTTTATTTAAATTTATTTTCTTTTAGCTGCATGTGGATGTCTTCAGGCAGTTCAACTCCTATGTGAGCAGAAATGTCCCATTAACATCAAAGACTTGGTATGTACTTCTCCTGTTGTGTACTCAGATACTTCAGAGTTTTAATTGCCCTCATTCCAGGCTGTTACCACACTCCATCTTGGGTGCATAGTTCAAATCAATGCTGTGCTCATACCTTCTGGGATTTCTCTGCTGGAGGAAGTTCCTTTTGGAGCTTGCCATGGCAGAGGTGTGGAAGCATCAATCTGGTACCATAGTGGCAGGACTAGCTGATTATTGAGAATTGGCACAGGTAGCTAGCATCAATTCTTACACATTCTAAACATAATGAAAAGTGTTTCCCTTGTCCACAAGAGGCTTTGGAAAAGCCCTAGTATGTGGCCAAGGGCTGCAAAAGGCTCACAAAGCCCAATCAGAGTATGGTAAGCCTGAGGGGGAAAAAATGCCTGACATATTCCAAAGGCTCAGAGACACTGTGAAATGTCCACAGCCAACCAGGTCTGGTTTTGGGAATGATGCAACTGCCTGATAGAAAACCCAATAACAAAAGGAGGGGATTGTAAAGCAGAGGCCAGGCAGGAAATTATAAAGACACTCAAACTTGTTTGGTTTTGGCTTTGGTCTATATCTGGTCTTTCTAGCAAAAACAAATCTGTCATGGACATCTGATCTAAGATTTCAGCAGATGCATTTTAAAGGCATAAAAGATTTATTCAGTTCTAAGGCTGAAGGAGTGTCTTAAAAATGTCCTGAGCTACAGCACACCTGTTATAGAAAAGAGAGAGACCAACAACAGAGGTTCATGACAAAATGATAAGCAATGGTTAGAATTTGGGTAGTGGACCTAACTGGGAAATTCCAATTAGCTACTAGTAAAAAAATAACCTAACCTGAAAGTGGTCAAACACTAGAACAATGAGCTATGTCTTTATCTTTGGAGATGCTTAAAATGGGACTGGACAAGTCTCTGAGCAATGTGCTGAAACTAGAAGTTTGCCTAGCTTTGTATTGAGAAAAAATTGGGAGAAACCCCAGATACCTCTAAAGGTGTCTTCCAACTGTGTTATTCTGTGACTTTACGAAATGTTGTGGTTTTGCCTAGTACTTAGTTAAAATTGCCATTTTTGTGGTGGAGCTACGGAAAGATATTTTGTAGTTCCAAAATAACTGTTTCAGCATTAGGCAAACAGCGAAGGGGGTACAAAAGCAAAAAGCATTCCTACTCCTTTGGTTTGTGTCATCCTCAGCAGACAAGAAAGGAATTATAGCACACTCAGCTATGTTTATGGTACACAGGAAAAAAATACTAATAGCACCTCATTTTTGCTATGTAAAGGTAAAATTTACAGCTGACTTTAAATCTCAGTCTGTTTTTGTAAATGGATGGAATACCGTTCATAGTTTTCTCATATGCATTTCTAGGATGGAAACATACCTCTGCTGCTTGCAGTACAAAATGGTCATACAGAAGTCTGCAAATACCTTCTGGATCATGGAGCAGATATCAACACCAGAGATAAAAATGGAAGGTACAGCAGGTTAACATGTTAATTCTTCACCAAAGCTGACTGCAAAATGAACATTTCTTCTCAAATCCTTCCCAAAATTGTTGATATGAGGTGAAATAATTCTTTCTGTACTAGACAATATATCCTGATTGTTGAGAAGGCTTACAGAATTCTGACTGAAGTGAAAGATGAAGCAGAAACTATGTGACTATGAAACTAATCTACCTGTAAGATTTCCATTGGGCTACCAGAGCAGTAATAAACCATTTTTAAATTATTCCTATATTAATATGATTGATAGCACTTACCCACACATCACTTTTCAAGTGTCCCACTTTGAAATGCTGCTCTCTTCTTGGAATGAGTTAATACCTCCAACTTAAATCCTTAAATCCTTAATCTCTATTTGTGAGAAAAATCTGTGGAGAGTTGCATTTTCTGCCATAATGCAGCCACAGCAGCAAGAAAAAAATACAGTAAATTTCCATAATGGTAATACTGTTGTTTAACAAGGTGCCAATTAGATATTTTTATGCATTAGAAGATAGTGCATGTATCAGAAAACTTTTTTAAAAGCTACATCCTTGTAGTGAAAAATGCACTTGTTCTGGTGATACTGACAAAGATCAAGAGTCTTAGAAAATTATGGACTGTTTTATAAACAGCTGTTTAAACTGTGGAGGTAAAGTAGGATACTGAGAAGACTTGGCACCTACACTTTATAGCAATTTTGATTATTCAAAATCATAGCAATGCTGATTCTGTTCTCTGGCAGCACCTGTGAATATAAGACAAGCCTCTAACTAGTTTTATATCAGTACAAAGTTCATTAGAGTGCTCTTTGTTTCCAGTTGTCTGAAGAAAATTGCTTTGTTTTCTGTCAGTTTTCATGGCCTCATTGGTGCTTTGAACCTGAAGTGCTGCACACTCTGAGGCCTCTGCCTTCCCCTCGCTCTCCGTGTTTAATCAGCAGACAGTGTTAAGACTTTCTGCTTTAATTGGATGAAAGACTTTCTCTCATAGATAGGACTCTCATTTTTGTTTTTTTTTTTTAAGATAGTGATTGAAATCTGTTTGTCTATTTTGTCTCGAACACAACATGTGAAGGAGAGCAGGAACAAAATAAAGGTTTTTGTTTTGTACCACCACTATAATCATAGTGTAGCAGTGAGGTTTGTTAGTCTGACTTTATCCTGCACCATTTCTATCTGTGACTCTCCTTTCAGTCTCAGGAAGCCATTTTTAGAAATGTTTATAGAACTGTATTTGCAGCTGGAGTGTGTGAGGAAGAGTAGGAAGCAACGATTTGTTTGTAAGGAGAAACAGCAGTTACATTTATGTACCACTAAACATGTTGATGGATTCTTAGACTTTCTTGCACAATGACAGTCAGACTTTTTTTTTCCCCTGAAAAAAATAAGCTGCTAAAGAGAATACCTTTGACGCTTGCTGTTTGTTTTGTTTTTTTTCTCTTGTTCAGAACTGCTTTGATGTTGGCTTGTGAAGCTAGTAGCCTTAACATGGTGGAAGCTCTCCTTAGGAGAGATGCAGATGTCAGTTTAGTAGACGTCTTTGGAGAGAATGCCCTGCATTACGCCAAGCTCTCTGAGAATACGGGGATCCAGACTCTCCTGTCGTCAAAGATATCACAGGACGTGGGTATGTGAGAGAGGCTGATCTGCAAGTTGTCACTTCTTGAACAGGCTGCATGTATGCTTAGCACTGATCAAATTTACTTCAAAATGTAGTCTAAAATGTTGCAAAAGCCATTTTCAAGATTATCTGGCTGAGACTTCCCAAAAACTCTTTGCCATAGATGGTAATATTTAGCATGGGATAAAGCCCTGAGCAGGTCAAAAAGAGGTGTTTTGGAGAAAGGCAAGCAGCATTGTGAAATTTTGCATACATTTTGGAATGGATTCTCTTTTATATGCAGAACCCCTCAGTGGAGGGGTTGGAGAAGGAACTAAAGCAGGCAGAGCATTTTATGGTCAAACTACAATGGATTTCTAAAGTAGGAAGCTTAATGCATAAGAATGGTGCAAGACTAAAATAGAATAAGAATTGTCATGGTTCTTCAGATTCTCAAAATGAAACCAGACAGTAGCAGAGAAAGGATGTGATTAAAATGCAATTTGGGAATTGTATTTCTCAGGTTTCAGTCAGGAATTCAAAAAACAATCTATTTATCTATGGGAAGTAGAGCAGAGAGGTGGGTTAAGAATGGCAAATAACTCTTCCTTTAATAACTTTTCTGTTATTCCACTTCTTTTCTGCTCCACAGAGGCAAAGTCTCCAACAAAACCGAAGCAGGTATTTGTCCTTTTGGTTTTGAAAATACTCTGACTCTCTAGACTTGTAACATAAAAAACAGTAACAGAAGCACTAGCAAATGTCACTGTGAGATGGGTTGCCATGACTACTATGTAATGTTAAAGGCTTTTCTTGCTTAGTTAAGAAATGCGTTGCAGGAACATTACTTTTAGACTTGGCTTCTCTGTGTAGCAGCAGCTAGCAGTCTTAGTGAGGGGAGGAGAAGAGGGCAAGTGTGTATGTGCATGTGTGCTGGGATGATTCCTGCTCATGTGTAGTGCAGGAGCTTGGCTTCTGGACACCCTGCCTCTTTAAACTGCAGAAAAGAGGATCTAGAAAAAATTCTCTCTTTCTAAAACATAAAATTGAAGGTTATCTCTGGTTGCTGGAGACTCATGGCAGATTTGGGCGATTAAAATAGTTTCTTACAATTTTTATGTAGTGTCATAGCTTGGGGTGCAAGTATACCTCATAGACCTGCTGGTGGCTGGAAAGTAGACAAGGGTGCAATGCATTGGTTCATTCCTTCTCTGAGTGCAGAGGTGGGTTTTTTGGGGGCTCAGGCAGAAGCTGGTGGAGAGGAAAGATGGTAGCTGTGAAGAATAGCATGACTGGGCTGTGTGTGAATGGAAGTGTTTTAAGGTCACTGGTGCTAAACCTATTGTCAGCTTCTGCTTTTTCACTAAATCTTGTTTGTTTTCACTGAAGCATGGTTTACAAGGGAGCAGATTCTTATTGTCAGGCATGTTTAATATCTTTTTGTTAGTAGCGATGTGGTCTTTACATAGGGGAAAAAGGCACTGCATGAGCTGCTAAAGTTGATATTAATGTGGGATTTATTTTTATTTTTTTTTTATAAAACAACTTGCTCAGACTTTACTAACCAAACTAACAAACCTACCTTTTCTGGCTGGTGAAACTTTCAGCATGATCAAGGCTCTAAATTAAGTTCAGAAAGAAGTGGAACTCCAAAAAAACGCAAAGCCCCACCTCCTCCTATCAGTCCTATTCAGGTAAAGAAAAAGACCAATTTTGAGACGCTTTTAGGGGATATAAAGCATTTTAAACAGTATTAGAATTATGTGGGCAGTATTTTCTCTGTCACTGTTATTTTATGCCTGTCTTACCATGAGTGCTTTTCCTGACGTTAGGATGACACCATGAAAGCACACATTGCTTAGATTAAGTAAGCAAAATTGCTAAAAACACAGCATGGTCTAAGATACAATTGTACAAATTTTACCGTAAAATTGCTTCTTCCAACTAAAGTTGAAGTTGTCCTTTTTGCTGATTTCAGTAAGTAAATAATAAGTTTTTTATATTTTAGTTATACATATATATGGATACATATTATTATGAGCATATACACATATCAAAATAAAATACTTAACTGCATTTTTATGCTATATAAGTCTATTTAATAGTTAGGTTTAATCTTAAACTATAATGTAACCTGTGTAACAGCTACACTCCTTATGTAATACTGATTCGTAAGGGCTTTAGTTGAGTTCTATGAAAGTAATCTAGAATTGTGACTTATGTTCGTGCAGATGAAAGTACTCTTTAATGCACGTGTATGGATATATATATATGTAGGTATATGTGTGTATATATACATATATAGATATATATAGAGATACACACACATTTATATATGGGCACGTGTTAAAGAGGTAGCTGTGTGTGCATGTACATATACAAACCTATTTATATAAAATTTTTTTACAGGTTAATGATTTGTCCTCTCCACACTCATCAACTTCAACTCCCATGACTGGAAAAGGGCAGACGTTTTTTGCTGATCAAATGTGCAAGGTATCAGTGTTCTGTTCTTATGAACTTAGGGAAGGAATGTACAGGATCTGTTTTGCTTGATGTTCTCTTTTGATGCCTGCAGAGTCTCCTATGATTTAATTAGCTGAATTTTAGGAACAAAAATTAATCCAAATCTGTTTCAACGCAATTCATAAAACAACTGTAAAGATTACTTCAATGTGTAACAAATATGTACACATGAATAGTCATAGGTGAGCTAGTGTTTAGGAGTATGGCTATGAAAATATTAATGTTCCAAGAGTTCAATTTCTAATACCAGCAAAGTGCATGGAATTGGGCAGTGCAAAAACAAACCATTTTACCAAAAGATGTCCAGTGAAAGGGTTGAGTATGTTCTGTCTGATCTCTACCTTGTGTTGCTGAGGATTTTTTTAAATACATGTCGGTATAATGCTATTACTTATCATGGGGTTTGCAGTCTTTCAACTATTTGCAAGATAGTTGCCTGTATTTCATTAGTATTTAATGGGAATTGGGCAACAGAACTTGAATGGCTTTAGCACACTTTGAAATACTGGACATATGCTACAATTAAACAAGACCTCGGAAATAAAAGACATCCACTTGGGCAGATTTTATCCAGCAGAATCTATACTGTTAATAGTTTTTTTTGGTGGACAGTCCAGCTTAACATCAGGTTTCTGTGAAAATATTTTCTTTTGATGTCTTAGCAGGAAGAATTGAGCTCCTTGCAGAGGGATAATAAGGACAGACTGAGTGACAGCACAACAGGTATACAATTAATCCATATCTCATTAGATGTTTTAGGTGGCATGAAATGCTGAAAACCTCTGTACCTTTCCACTTAAAATATGAGACCCACTAAGTATTGGGAGTGATGTTTTGTAATTCCACAAGCAGCTTCCCACCAAAAAATCCTGCTTCTACTGCGTTAGCTTAACACATGATTGGGGAGTTTGTAGGAACAGTTGGACTGCTCACTGCTTTTAGTGGTCATGGGAACAAACTGTTTAGTTAGTAATGTTGGAATAACTAACTAGCATTTCAGTTTTTTGAAAGCTTTTAAATCTTTTTTTTTTTCTCTCCGAAGGTGCTGATAGTTTACTGGATGTGAGTTCTGAAGCTGACCAACAAGATCTACTTCTGTTGATGCAAGCAAAAATTGCCTCTCTGACATTGCACAATAAGGAGCTGCAGGACAAATTACAGGTGGCATATTTTTTGCTGTTCTGGTGCTCTCTTAATCTGTTAGGCAGAACAAAGAGCTGCTTACTGTTTTAAAAAGAGTTGTACTGTGAAGATCTTTTAATGAGCATGTTGGTAAGGTCATGGAAACACTCTGCCCTAAAGGATTAAATCAGTGTTTTGATTTTCTCACTTTTTCCATAAATTACTGACTAATTTTGTTTATTATGATAACCACATTCTAAAATATGTTGTTAACAGTTGTGCTAGTAGAATTTTCATTTGCATAGCTTTGACTATTAGCTTATGGAGCTCAGCCCAGAGGTGCACTTAGTGCCTTCTCTCACTGTAGATGACAAATGGGAGCAGCTGAGTTTTGAGCTTTTCTAGAACTTTCTTCCATGGCTCTTTAATCATCTTCCTCTGTAGGATGTGGCAATACTTCCTTGCTTACTCTATTCTAAAAAAGTAGAATCATGTACTTGTTTTTATTGTGTAATTGTTGGTGGACTTTTTTGGACAGGAAAGAACACCTAAAGAAGGGGACTCAGCTGTAGAATCTTACTCAACCCAGACACAATTTGAGCAAATAGCAGAGAGACAAAATGAGTTCTTGGCGCAGGAGCTCAAGCCTCCGTTAAATGCCACTCAAATCCAAGAGAAGTTGACAAGCCCCAGAGAAGTAAAAATGAAGTACTTCCAGGAAGACTTAAAGGATGTGCAGAGAAAATTAGAGAATTCTGAAGCCAAAAGAAAGCATGTGGAACCTCAATTCCAGTCTAGAGTCCCAGAAACAGATCATTTAAGTAGCCCAGACATTTCAGAAAATGGTTCTGATCTTAATTTGAAGTTCCAGGAAAATCAAAATAGACACGAGGGAGCTGTGAAAGAGGTTTTGAATGTACAAAGGCAAAAGAAGCCAGGTCTTGATTCCTCTGAAAGTGAAGAAACCAGTTCTGATCTGAGTATGTTGAACATTACATATGGAGAAGTTGAAGCACTTAAGCAAGAATTGAAGAAAGCGTTGGAGGAAAGTGAAAGACAAAAAGAAAAAGTGAGAGAGCTACAGAAAAAGTTTGAAGAAAGAGAGCAGAATGTGGCAGGCAAATTGTCTGTGGAAGAGTGTGAGGAAATGAAGAATTCATATTGTTCAGTTATTGACAACATTAATCAAGAGAAAGCATTGCTGATTGAGAGGTACAAGGAAGGGCAGGAGGAAATTAAAAGGCTGCAGGACAAGCTGAGAAACCAGATGCAGTTGGAATCTAGTGCTGAAGCTGGAGAAAGGAAAGATGTGATGCACAGAACAATAGATAAGCTCAACAGACAACTTAGTGAATTGTCTCAGTTGTACAAAGAAGCACAAACAGAGCTTGAAGACTACAGGAAGAAAAAAACTCTAGATGATATAGCTTCAGAATACATTCCTAGAGCTGAACATGAGAAACTGATGGAGGTAACAAATTCTTTGAAATATAAAGCAGAAAATGAATTATCAGAAATGAAATCCCAGTACACAAAAGTATTAGATGAAGCAGAAGAACTCAAGCAGCTGTTAGACACTCAGAAACAAAACTCTTTGCCAATTACTGAACACCGTCAGGTAATCAATACACTCAGAAATACCATAAAGGAGATGGAGGAAGAAATAAATGAGCTCAAACGACTGCTTAGCAGCAAGGAAAGCGAATTAAGAAACTTGGAAAAGGCATTACTGGAAGAAAAGGCTGCAATTAATGAAGCCATGGTACCCAAGGCCACGTATGAAAAGCTCCAGGTCTCACTTGAGGGTGAAGTTAATGCTTTGTCTTCCAAACTGAAGGATGTTATCCAAGAGAAGGAAAATATATCCTTAGATGCCATGAAACTGAGAAATGAAATTTTGCACTTGAAAGAAGCAAAAGAAGGCATGCATACTCTGCTTGAAGCAAAGGAACAGGAGGTGACTGATCTTCAGCACAAGTACCACCAAGTTCAAGAAGCTCTTATTGAAATGAAAAACTCATCAAAACTAGAAGAAGATAAAGACAAAAAGGTCAGTGACTCAGTACAGTGGAGGGGTAATGTGAGTTCAGAGTGCAAAGTGTGTTGGCTGGTCCACGAGTGACCTAACAGACAATGTTGGTTCAAGTAACTTCTGAGTTCATTTGTCCCCCCAAAAATCCACGCATCAAAGGCAAAGGAGTTTCCTGTATGTTTGGCTTTGCAAAATAAAGTTTGTTTCCCTCCCCTGTGGAGATATACATGATCTTTCAGTTTACCTCCTTTAAGTTCTGCTTAGGTTGAGTTTGCACTATTCAGGCAGCTGAAGTCAAGGAAGTGAAGTTTACAGCAGGAAGATATTCCAGAGGAGACAAGAAAACAAAATATCAGGAAGGGGCAAACATTCACTGTTGAGATATTACTGCATCATCTCAACCAGAGCATGATTTGACTTATTTTCTTCTGCAGCTATCATATCCATCACTACAAATTCCTTTATAAAGAGCTCTGCATTTTATTATTTATATTCTGCCAGGGAATAACTGGCCTGTGTTTGGTTCAGCCGCAGAATTTGTAAAATTGATAAATGCAGCCCTTCTTGTTAAATATTGCTGATGTTCAGAACAAGGAGTGCAGTTTGAGTAGACTGGACTAGGATGGGGGATAGAGGAGCATTGTAACCCTTTGCTTAAATGACATTTCTGTCCATAGAGTTTATTTACCATTCGATTTTCTCCACTTCTTAAATTTAAGTCACAAATAACTCAAAGATAAGACACACAGGAATACAGTATGCATAGCATCTTTTAATGAAAACCTATGTTTTGCCTCCCTAGATCAATGAAATGTCCAAGGAAATTAGCAAATTAAAAGAAGCATTGAACAGCCTTTCTCAGCTCTCCTACTCAACCACTGCACCCAAAAGACAAAGCCAACAGCTGGAGGTGTTACAGCAACAAGTGAAACAGTTGCAAAACCAACTGACTGTAAGTGTGATAACATTCTAACATTCTAACATTAGTCCCAGTCACTAAAGCTAACATTAGTCCCAGTTCTCCACAGAAAGATGTACTATTCTTTACTCTGCCTTATTTAAAAGAGTACAGTCACTGAGTACATGGAAAAGAATCTTCATCCAAACAGTCTGTAATTTCTATTTCTCTGAAACATTTTGGAATTTGCAAGTCATAAATAGGACTTTAGAAAGAGCACAACTAAAGAAAGCTGTTTTTCCACATATTTTTCTCAGACCAGTTGAGAAACAAATTTTTTGTAGTAAAATGGACTGACCAAACCTGCTGCTCAGAGTTTTATTTGTGGAAAAGTGTGGTCACTGTACAGAGGATTTTCAAGAACATTCATCAGCTGAAGTTGTTTTGGCTTTCTTCTTTTTGGAAGAAAGCATGAGGTTTCAAGTCAAACAAATGCATCTGTTTATGGCGAACATAGTTTATTCTCTGAAATTCTGAATCCCTTACAGATTTTTTTTAAAGCTTTGTTGTTTGTTCATGAAAGGTCCAGTCTTCTAAGCTGGGTTGAATCATAATTGATATTTCCTTGAGCTTGCCTGTCCGAAGGAGCACTTTGTACACTGTTGAGGATGAAAAGAAAGTACTGTCCAAAGGAGCACTTTATACACTGTTGAGGATGAAAAGAAAGTACTGTCCACTGGAGGCCTTTGTTGAGGGCTCTGGAGCGCCTCTGAAAGGAGAATTCCCAGACGGACATGCTAAGTGGTGTCTGCTTCCTACCTTTCCCAGCAGAAAAAGACAGGGCCAGAAAAAGTCCCTTATAGGCACGAGAAATAGTAGGCAGAGCAGCCTGTCAGTGTGAAGGCCCAAATTTTCTTATTCCAGTCCTCCATGTCTGAAAGGACCCTTTATCTCCCCCTGATTAAAACCAACAAAGTAGTGTTAAGTGCAAATGTGTGCAGCAAATTGGGAAAGAAGGTAGCATTTAAAACAGGCCATTGTAGGTTAGCTTTCCTAACATCTTCATGTATCTTTGGAAAGGTGGCTTCTGAGTTGTGCCAGCCTGTGATCATTGAAAAGGATTGGGTGGCTGTCATTAAGTCAGGATCTTACAGGGCAAGACCTTTGTAAGCACCTCCTTTCACCTGGGAAGGCATCAGCTCTAACGGAGGGGTTGATGCCTTTTTTAGGATCACCTATAAACAGAGGTGAGCTTGAAAAAGGAGCTCAAAATGGATGACGATCAGGAGTTTTTCAGACAATTATAAGTTTGGTCCATTTACATGTAGGGATTAATCCATCAATTACATCTTCAGGTAAAGAAGTCATATACCCCCAGTCTGCTCCCCCTCAATTCATTTTTTGTTTATACTTTTTGGGGCCTGAGGCAGTAGGGTGACCTTGAGTTACAGGCCTAGAGGGATTGTTTTGTCTGAATAAAACAGGAGAACAGTAGCTAACAGACTATGGAGTTTTAGAGTTACACCCTAAAACAGTACAGGACTTGAAAAATACAAAAGCTAAAATCCTAAGGCATCAGGGCCACTGCCTTCAGGGAACAGCTGAGTTGCAGCTGAGAGTTGATTTGTCAGAATACTGTTGGATTTCCTCAATTCTCGTTGCTGATAAGCCTGGAAATAGAGTATGTGCTCACTCCACACCTTTGCAGCTCAGCACTTCTTAAAACGGATGATATCACCAGCTCTTTTACTGGGGCAGGTAGAACTACAGCATTTTCCTGGACATGCTTCAAGCAAATTTAGAGTGCCTGGTGACACAACAATGTCTGAGCTGGTTTTCAATGCATAAGACCATGGTTTGAATTTTCCCAAGTCAGAATCTGGAGTTCTCAGTTCAATAGTTCTGAATGCTCTGCTTTCTGCTTAACTGTTTTCTAGGAAACAAAGAAACAACACCAAGAAATTGTCTCAGTTTACAGGATGCACCTTCTCTATGCTGTGCAGGTATGGTTGCATGTTGTCAGTCAGTGTTAGTATTTTAACTGAAGATGTTTCTTCTGCAGACCAAGTAAGAATTTTGCATGTTTTCACTAAGACATCCCTCCCATAAGGTATGACAGTTCAAGAACAAATTTAACACTGCTTCCACTTGGGAAATTGATCTAATTACTATACCTGAAAAATAGTTTGTTAATGTTCTTAAAAACTAAAGCTGCATTAATTCAATAATCTTTTTTTCTCTCTCCCTTTGTCTAGGGTCAAATGGATGAAGATGTCCAGAAAGTGCTTAAACAAATTTTATCAATGTGTAAAAGCCAGTCACAGAAAAAGTAAACAAAAAAGCCAAGGAAAACTCCCTATTTTTATTAATCCTGTTATGGTTGTTTTATCTAGATTTGCCTTAACACAAGATTTCAAATTGGCGTTTTGCTGCTTTTGTGTTATTGTGCTGTTTGTGAGGGGGATATATTTGTCTGTCTGTACCACTTCCATGTGCAGTAACTAAACATATGCCTACTTTTCATACCCAAAATGCAAGTATGTTCTTCAGACTTTTTACATAGGCCACTCCATGTCGTGTTTACCCTGTGAGTACTTTTCCAGCTTCCTCCAACAGCAGCAGGTTAACCTGGAGGAAAGCACTGGGTAAAGGTGAAATTCCCTTTGAGGTCTTCTGTACTGATTAAAAGCTGCATCTCGTTACTGGGTGTGTTTGATGCTACAGCACTCAGATTGTTGACATTTTGCCATATGCAGTCTTTGGCAGAGCAGAACCTTGCAGCAGTGAGTCGATATTTATGTTAAGCCAGAACGTCAAAAGCTGCACTTTCTGGTGTATTATTATTTAAGATTAACACACTAAATTTAGCTGCCACAATTCACCCAATGCACTGAGTACACAAAACCCATACCATACTTCATAGTTTCCTTAACTACCTGGTAGTGGAGTGAAACTATTTCAAAAGGTAAAAGCATTAGTTTATTGAAGTTATGTACAAACAGAACTGTGTCTATAAACAACCCTTTATGATAGGTTTAGCTGTCTATGCAAGAGTTGGCCATGAAGCTCAGGAACAAAACCAGGTCATATACTTTTAGACAAGGGATTCTAGTGAACACAGGATGTTTACAGTGAATGTTAATGCCTCATACTTCCTAACCTCACTTTTGTAAAGATCTTCTCTTCGGTATATTTTTACTGGCCCTCTAATGAATTTTTTTGTAACTAAACAATTTTTTCTACATAATATTTGCATTAAGCTTATTAACAAATATTTTTAGGTAATTATGTCTTAGAAAGTTTCTTTTTATACCCCCAAGTATTCAGTAATAGTGAAGCATAGTGAAGTGTTTTCAGTTTGTAAGAAATTTGTATGGAACAATAGACCTGTCTGTCAGCGTGGTCCAGAGCAGTGAAGTGTAAAATTCAGCCTGCTGTTCCAAAAATTTTAGAAATTATAGGTAGGGAACAGCAGGAGGTGTCAAAAATTTCTGTATTTTGTTTCTAGAGGATAGGGGCATTAATAAAGCCTTTATCAGCACTTCTACATTTAAAGTCAAATAAAAATGCCTGATGTGGGATAGAATGAAACTATGGAAAAATGTTTTAAGCACACACTGCACTTGAGGGTACAACCATTCTAACAAGCTTGCGGCTTCAATATGGTATTGTGTCTTTTTTATTCTATGGGGATATGTCTCTATTAATAGAGAAATCTTTCAGAGCTATATAATCTATGAAGTTTATATAGAGTCATAATATGACAGGAGTCAGCAGTGCCTCAGGCTGACTGGACTCATAGTGCACTTATATCAGATCATTCCTAACTCTGGCAAAGCTAAATGGATTTTAAAAGCAAAAAGAAAACCACCATCTGTGCATCAGTTAGACCTTGGTGTTACTTTTCTTCAGTGGTTTAACTAATGCTGTCTAATTTTGAACAGTATTTTATAGTTAGACAGCTTTGAGAATGCTCCAAAGAAATGTGAAAAAAATTCTTGCTGCATCACTTCTAAAAGAACAAAATTTAAGCATGCAAGTATAAAACTTGATGAACCATTTTGTGGGTTGCCTGATGGATTTAGTCTTCTACTTTGGTTTGGTTTGTATATTTATTACAATTATCTTTGTTGAATATTGGAAATTATATACTACAGCATAACAAGTTTCTTTGTATGTAATTTACAAGAAGTTTCTTCATGCAGCAAATAAACTATTTCCAATTTTTTTTCATTTTTGTCTTAATTTACTTTTTCTATTGAGGGATATCTGACTACATAGTACAGATGTGTTCTATATCTCCTGTTTAAATGGATACCACAAGAACTAGGTTTCTCCCCCTGAAATTGCATCTTTGTTATTAACTATCTTGATCTTTTTGTGGAATAAATGCAGTCCAAACCCCATACAGTGAGTTTTGCAGACAATGCCTTCTATCTCATTGATAAGTTCATAGCTGTTTCCCATACGGACATCCTGCTAGAGGTAATACAGGTTTCCCATTTGCCACTGGATTTATTCCAGCAAAGTTAAAAATACCTTAGAGCTGTAGCACAGATCGGTGATGTCCCACAGTTCTTCAAAGCTGGTGGTTCTGTCACTTAGCACTTCACACACAGAACTACAATGGGAATATATGCAAGTGTATGGCATATGGATATATGGATATGTCTGCTTTTTACACTTAGAAAGTCAGCCCCATTGCCCTTTATCATCTTTTTTTAGTTTTATTTGAGAAATTGTTCTATCAGTGACTGATTTGCTAGTGTCTTCTTGCCTGGAAGAATTGCATCTCTTGTGATCACATCCCACATTCGCATCTCTTGTAGTGAATTTCTGTAAGCTAATTCTCGAAGCAAATTTCTGTAAGCCCAGCGCTGGGTTTCCGTTGAAGATGGACAAGCTGACGTGCCGAGTCTGGGCCTGTGGGGTACATCTGCCTACGCTCCTGCTCTGAAACATCCACACCTATTTCTGGCCTCCTGCATGGTCAGTCATAACAACATCAGCAGTATTTTTATAGCGAATTCCTTTCTCTCTCTCCAATAAATTCGTGAGTGCTGGGAATAAACTCCTCTTGCCAAACTCACTCACTGCAGTTTGCACACAACAGATATAATCTGGTCAGGGCTTGAGCATACTGGCTTTTCTCCCCCACCCTATGTCCTGTCATAACAGGGGATGGAGACAAAGGATGGTAGCAGGCTTCAGATGGAATTTGGGTGGAGACAACATCCTAGTTCTGCATTAAGATCACCTTTTCTTTTGCTTCTTTTTTTTTCTCTTTTTGTCCCTTTCTCTTGCAAGCTCCTGAAAGCAGGTATTACCCTGGTTATTTATCATCTGGCTCTCACTGGCAACCCAAATCAACGTAAGAAAATGGTGGAGGGAGAAACTCAGAAGATTTCAGCAGCAATCAGAGGAGAACTTTTCTGCAGTGTGTCCTTGCTGGACAGATGTTTTGGCTGCAGCAGCGCACAGTGGTGCATAACCAACACCTGAGCGCAGGGGTCATTATCCTCTGTGATGAGTCTGGGTTCCTGGGCCTGTGGCATGGCAGACTTCCTGCTGGAGCCTCGTGGCTAGAGGCACAGGAAGAGAGCCAATCTTGCCCCGTGCTGGCTGAGCAGGGGATGGCAGAATGGCCTGTTGACTGCTTCCCCATCTCTCAGGTCAGCTCCATGGTGATGTGGTGTGCTGTGTGTCAGCATAAGACAGCAAAAGCCCAGGAAAGACCATGCAGCTCTGTGCTGCTGCAAACCTCACACAGGAGAAGCAGCCAAGAAAGAGCCAGTGGAGAAGCTCGCAAGAAGTCCCTTGGCAGATGCCATTTCACTATATGGAGCTGTTAAAGCCCACTTCATGTTCCGTGAGTTTGCCCGAGAGTAGCTGGCTGGGGGGAAAGAAGTAGGTGGCATGTGATTTCAGTGCGGGATGCTTCAGAGCTACATAAATTACTGTTGCAGTATGTATAGTGTGTTTGAACCATAAATCAGCTCTTTGGAGGAGTCTAACAGGGTGGGTGGGGTACCAGCCTAGACTGTAAGCCTATAAGGTGGAGTATCACGTGGGGCATGGGACTCCTCCCATGGAGCCCTCCTCCAGCTGGCTCATGGCACTAGAACAGGGGGTTCATGTGCCCTTTGCCTGTCTGACCTTCCCCAGGGAGGCTCTTGCTTGGGCCCGTCCCACCAAAGTGTCCTGGTGCTTTCTTTATCGTAATCATCTGAGCAAAAGGCAGACACAGAAGGCAGAGGCAATCTGCTTTTAAATGTGGGAGAGACCCAAGTGCTGCAGGGAAAAATCACCCTCTCGAGAGGTGTGGTCAGGCCTCCCAGTGCAGGGCAGGTCCTGGAGCTGAGGCAGCCGCCGTGCCTTTGGCTGTATGGGGGGTCAGGGCCTGGGTCTGCTGCTCAGGCTGTGGAGCAGCTGTGCCTGTGGAGTCACACAGTGGTAAACTGCAGCTGAATAAAAATCAGTGATTTAGTAAGTGTCTACTAATTTGAGGAAGCCTGAGTTAAAATTTTTGTAGCTACAGAACAGATCTACCAGCCAAGTCTGCTGCTGGCGAGAAAGTCATGTGCTTTTCCCAACAACTGTTAGTTAGATTCCCCAGGCTTTGGTACTGTGTGACAAAAAGTCTTGTAGGAGAAATGACAGCCTCTGTGACATCAGACACGATGGTGGCATCCTGCATGGACTGTCACTAACATGGCTCCTCTGATGACCATTTTTTTGCCTTTGCACAAGCAGCAAAGATTTGTTCTTTTAGCCTTGCTATAGGGATTCCAGTCCCCCAGTACCTGGGTGGCTTCAGGAGGTCTTTTTTTGTGGTACCACCCTTTGTAGGTATTTGCAAACCTTTGGCTTCCCTAATAGACTGTTAATGGATGAGTTTAACACAGGTATTTATGTAATTATCTGGGTTTCAGTCTATTATTTTAAAAGCCTGCTGGCATGCTGATCTATCCAGATTCACAGTGTTGGCCCTCTTTGTACATTTTCCAACAGCCTAAAATGCTCAGACAGTTGGTAATGGGCCCTCCTACCAGCAGCTGGAAACAGGCACATCTCAGTGACATCATCTCCTGCAGGGAGCTCAGGGCTGGAGCCCGTCTCCCCCTGTCCCCACGGGTGGCTGTCTGCTCCTGCCTGCCTGGCTGGGCTCTGCACACTCACGGTGTGCTGGTGGTAACCGTGCTCAGGGGGATGCTGCAAATGGTACCCTGCACCCAGTGACACTCAGGAGGCTGGCATTGCTTGCATCAAAACACCAGTGTGCCCATATGGGCTGTTGCTCCACTTTAGCCACTTTTCCCTTTGGGGTCAGCCAAAATGCTCCTTAGTGATGGCTGGGCTTGGGCCCTCAGCACTCTTCCTGCACTCCCTGTTGCAGAGCAGCAACAGTCTCCACCAGCTGCACATTCAGAAGCCCTGTCCAAAAATGTTTGGGTGCATTAGTTTCTCTGCAAACACTCTACTGCCCACCAGGAGTCATCCCCCAAAGAGTCTGGGGAGCAAGGGGGGTGCTGGATTAAACTGCATTTTCCAGACAGAAAGAAAAAAAGCTCAAAACATTCCTGAGAAAGAAGCCTGGCATTCCTTCCCCTCGGAGCCTCCCTTGCAGCTGGAAAACTGTGGGATGACAACTCAAAGCACAAAGGTCTGCGCTGCCCCATTCCTAGAAACAGGTTGTCTGTATTCCTGCTGTCTGAAGTGCAGCTCCCAAAAAAGCAGTGTTGAGCAATCGGTGGGGCCACAGCTGGGTGTGAGCACATCTGGGCAGATGTTGCAGAGCTGGCGCACACAATATCTGTGCAATTATATCAGAGCCAGGCGCCTGCAGGAATGTCCCAGTGGGGAGAGCAGGTGCTCCCTGGTTGTGCTGCTCTGGCACTGTCCCCTGCACGTGTGCAGAGGTTCTGTCCTGAAGCCCTGCACTTCCTGAGGGTGACTGTGTGGTTTTCAGAGTATCTCTAAAATTCTTGCCCTTGTTGCCAGGTGGAGAATTTGTGTCCAATCCAAGGACCAGTGAGGGGCAGGCTGGCAGAGTTCCCTCCGCAGATGCTTTAGCTAGTGGGTGTCTGGTACCGTGCTCCCTTGCAAATACCTGCATAATTGTTCCATGCCACTATTTGGTTTAGTAGGAGAGTTAAATGTGTTTGGCCAGCTTGTTGTCCAGAAAAAATCAGATTCGTTTCCCAGTGTGCAACTAATTGTGTGTGCAACAATTGTTGCTTGTTGCAACAAGCAAATAATTGTGTGTGCAACACACTCAAGAGAAGCACTGATTATTTATTCAAATTGCACAAGCCTGGGTGCTCAGCCGGATTCCACAAATCCAGCATACCAACTCTCAAAACTTTTTATTATGTATACATTTGGTGTTAGGAACCCCCCCCAGTCTGACCATTCTTGAGCCTCTCTGGCAGTCACACTCCCAGACTTTCACAGCTGGGACCTAAGCCCCTTCACAGCAGGCAGCTCCAGTGCCACAGCTGATGCCCTAAACACTCCACTCACAGACCAGGTTAGTTTGCTGGTTCCACCCCAGATTTCCCATGAAAGAGTCTCAGATGTCTCGTTCCACAAAGCCGTTTATTCATGGTGCGGTTACACAGAAACAGCTTGTGCTGATGCCTCTGAGCAGGGACCTCCATAAAAGGAACCCTGACAAATTTTATACCCTCGCTGTTTTCCCAGGTGCCAGTGTAGCTCTTCCTCTCCAGTTGGCTCCTTCCACCTTCTCTGTGTCAATTCACCTTCACCTTGCTGGCATCACCTATCTTCATCTCTTTTATTATCCAATGTTATGAATGTGATTCTATCTGTCTAGTTTAACAAACAACAAAATTAAGTTTAGCAGCAATTTTTAATTCATCAGTTTTATATAAATAAATATAACCAAGTATATTATGCAGTATATTCAAAACTTGGCAATAAGTGATTTAAGTATAATTTAGGTTCGTATAAAGCATAAGCAAAACCAACCGGAGTACGGGGAGGGCTCCTCACCCTGCCTCACGTACAAAGCAGTTTACACCA